>JAMPIV010008295.1:0-32359 GCA_024509875.1 Oreohelix idahoensis | reverse complement strand
ACTGTGTTGGGAGTATGGTTGTGGATTTCGCGGATCTTGTTGGGGAATACGTAATGCGCGGGGTGTTAATGGTTTATTTTTTGGAGCGTTTATAGAGTGTGGGTGGTGTAAGAGAATATGTTGTGCGTGGTTGGTGAGCATTTGGTGGTATTGATTTGGGATGGTGTGGTTTTGGGGGGGAGCTAGGTGAAAAAATGGGTGAAATGGGTGGTGGTTATGTATGGAGATCTAAGTTGGGTTGCCCACATGGGTGGAATGTTGGTAGTACTTTTTGGGTATGGGTGGTGGGTGGGGGGGGGCTTGGGGGGTTGTGGGTGGGGGGTGGGGGGTGGGCTTAGACAATGGTGTCTACGTGCTGGGTGTGGGGGGGGTATGGGGGGGGGGGGGGGTTTGGGGGGGGGGTTGGTTGGTTTATAAGGGGGTGGGGGGGTATGGGGGGGTGGGGGGTGGGTTGGGGGGGGGGGGGGGGGGGGGGGTGGGAGGGGGGGGGGTGCGGGGGGGGGGTGTTGGGTTGGGGGTATTGGGGGGTTTAGGGGGCGTGGGGGTGGGGGGGGGTAGTCTTTTGGTGGTTTTTGGTATTGTTGGGTTTTTAATAAATACTTTTTTTTGACACAGTGTTCATCAAGTGGGTGGTCCTATAAATGTGTGTGTGTAAAACTTGTGTATTTTTGGCTATGTTGGTAAAGCTCGGTGTATGAGATCAACTGTTGTTGTGGTTACTACAACGTGTTGGTTGAACTGTAATGGGTAACGAAATTTTCTTAACCAAGGTAGTTAATTCAGCGGCGATGGGGTGGATGGGTAGGGTGTTCTTGGGGGGGGGAGGGGTTATTGTAGTTGGTGGTGGTACTATGTACGGTTGAGTTGGGAATGTTTAAATTGGGTCTAGACACTTCTACATTCGAGTTATAGGGAGTGATATAAACTGGGGTGTGGGGGGTGGGTTGTTCTAAGTGTGGGTCTTGTCATTGATGGGGTAAACAGATCTTAGGAGGCTACACCGAAGGGGGGGGCGGGTGTCTTTATCGGAATACGTCGTTTTATGGTGGAAAGTGGGTGTAACCTTTCAATCACGGGTGATCTGGTTATAAGGGTATCGGTTAACTAGTACTGCGGTGGGGGGATGGGGGGGGTGGCATTGGGGGGGGTTTGTAAGTCCGGTATTTTGCCTTGGGGGGGGTGGGTGGGGGGGGGGGGGGTTAATATATTGGGGGGGGGTAATATATACTCAAGATAGTTCGGGTGAAATTTCGAATGGGGGGGATGGGGGTTATGAGTTTGGTGGGGGGCTTGGGTAATTGGGTGGAGGGGGGGGGCGGTTGGGATAATCAAAACTGGGTCTCACGTGCGACCTTGTTTTGGTGGGGGGAGGAGCTCCATTGGTGTTGGGGGGTGTGGGGAGTGTGTTGGGGAACACAAAACATAGGATCATGTGGACCTCGGGTAGCGTGGGGGGAAGGGGGGGGGGTGCGTTAAAGATTTATAACAAGTGGCAAGGAATTTATGTGATGCATCGGGCAGAATTTTATTTGTTATGGGGGGTCCAGTGGACTCAGGTTAGTCGGCTCATGTGTAGAATAACCTAAGCTACCTATGTTTGAGAAATTGGAGTTATGTGTAGCACTTGTAATTGAACAGCGATCTATTGTGTTCGCTGTCATTGACACATTCGGTATGCTGAGAGTTACGTGAGGCGCTGGGTACATAATTGTAGTGTCTGTACACCTGCTTGGGCGTATCAATATGAGAGGGTGGTGAGAATATTTGTTTGTGCTACAGTGAGCGGGTCCAGTGCTTGTTGTTGGCTATGGTTTGGTTATGAACCTGGGTGGGTTGTTGTTTTTTGTACTGGTGGCTGGGTTCATAGAAATTGATCTAATGTGTTTCTGCTGGTTGCTGGTTTGGGGGATTCCATTCGCTGCCAGTCTATAAAGGAGACGTAGGCTGGATTGTGGGGTGGTTTATGTGGGTGGGTTTTTGTATGGATAGGGGGGGGTTGGGGCTTGGGGGTTGGATTCCTGTTGGGTGTTGTTTGGATTAGTTTGATGGGGGGGTTTTATGAGTTGGGTCCACGTGTTTCGTGTTTTTATAACTCTGTGGGATGGGGACAGGGTTGTGTTTCCAGTATGGTTGGGTTTCATCAGATTGAGAATGTGTGGGAGTGTTGAGTATTTTTGTCAGCAAGTGGTTTGGTTGGGTACGTTTTTGTTTATGGAGTGGGGGGGTGGTTGAGTTGTTGTATAGTTTTGTTTGTTTTTTTGTGTAGTCTAGTGTTTTTAAAAAAATGTGTGGGAAGATAGATGACTATTGTCGGGGTTGGTTGTGGCGGAGTGGGTTATTTTCTGTTTGTGAATTTGTTCCTTGGTTTGGAGTGATTGGTTTGTGGGGTGGCTTTGTGTTTGATTGTTGGTGGGGGTTGGACAAACGGTTTTATTTGGGTGTGGGTTGGCGTTAAGGCATGTGGGATTGGTTGTGGGATGTTTTGGGTTTAACTGGTGTGGTGGGTGTTTGTTGTAGGTGTGGTGTATTGTTGTGTTGGATGTTGGGGGGGGGATTTGGTGGTGGGTGTGTTGTGTTGGGAGGGGGGGTTGGGACTAAGTATTATAGGAGTTTTATATGGGGTTTTTCAGGTGATTTAGTCTGGGGTGTGATTTCTATCCCCATAAAGAATAGGATAAAATGAGAAAGAGGCCAAGTATTGGTACTTATGAGTCCGAGTTAGATCGTGTCTTATGTTGATTGCGTCAGTTTTTAAAGGTAAGCAAAATTGGTATGCACGAGATAATTTAGGTCTTGGTGATGTCTTGGATCAACAATCAGTCTGTTCTAATGGTCACGAAAATATCGTCGTATGTAAATCGAACGTCCCATTAATATTAAAGACATTGCGCCTAATGAGATGTGGATTGAAGTATGGAGGTTTCATCGCTTGAGTGAACCCTGATGAGGATAAAACTTGTGTCTAAAAACTGTGGCAAAAAATCGTACATGTAGCGCCCACATCAGAACTACGGATTAGTATTGCCGACTAATATATACCTGTGTTGGTATATTCTGATGAAAATGTGTGAAGTCCTGTCTTAGTGTAGACAGTTGATATTTGTTATTCATAATCTGGAGTCATGAACTCTGATATTTTGCCAAACATACTAGCTGGACAAAATTAATTGAGCCGCATTGCTATTATGTAGGAACAATGTAAGTATAAAATCTTTCGTGAGCATGGAGTGGTCGGGATTTATTTCCAAAGGTCCTGTAGCTTTGAATATCTCTTCAAGAAAGTCTCTGAATGCGTAGATGTGGCGACACTGAGCTAATAGTCTAAACGTTATGCAACCATGACAGAAAACAGATTGACGGACTCCAATGATAATCCATGCCTTGGCTCGACCAACGGTTTTACAGTGCTGAGGACTTCTCCTTGGTGGCATGGCTAATGCAGTGATCATTTCGATCCACTTGTCATACTGATTTATTGCATACCAACGGGTGAACACTCTTACCGATGATGATCATTTTTTTCACGTGCATTATCAAATTTAACTCACTTTTTCACCTTTTGAACTAGTGGGGCGTGTTTGCAAAAACCACGAGAGTTTTTTGCAGCAACAATGACAATTTTTCACTACGTTGCGGGTTAAAGTGACCCAGTTTTTGGACATTTAAAACAAATTAACCTGGTGCACAGAGAAATGTGTATACATTTCTCTGTGCTCAAGTTTAATGTCATTTTCGCTTTTCTTTACAGTTTTGCCAAATCAATTATATAAACCTTGTTCCTAAAAACTGAATGGTGGCCCTTAACTTTTTGTCCAGTAGTACATATATATATATATATATATATATATATATATATATATATATATATATATAGAATATATTTATATATATATATATATTCATATATATATATATATTATATACAATATATATATATATATATATATATGTGACAGGGGCGCTAGGGTACCTCACACACCCAAGCCCCGTGCAACTAAGAAAAATTTATTTATAATAAAGGGTTCGTTTTGACAGGGGTTGCAATTATTGGTTGCTTGCAACCCTCTCAGCAGCAGACTTAACAATTCAAGCAACCCAAAGACTTATGCAGATCAACATTTAATTCTACCGAACAGAATCGAACAAACAATCCAACAAACACCCTCCCAGTCATGTTCATAGACCGTGTCCTGAAAAAATAATAAATAAAACAACGTCTAAAGTGAACATCAATAGCAATGGATAATAACACTTACCATACAGAAAACATTCGCCCACCTGATATCATCAACTATCTCACACACTCATGCGTGTCGTCCAATGCGACTAGTATGGTGTTGTGCATGAGGCTGGCAATCGCACCGGGTAACATAGGTTGCTACCGAAACCACTACTGCAAGAGCATCTGAATGCTTCATGCTGAGGCAAACCACACACCGGTGGGCCCCCTCCATGCTCCCTCAGGAGCGCGAGAAGAGAAATATACATCTGGTACGGCCCACGTGCTCTCACAAACCATTGTTCTACACACAACAATAATAATCAACACTGGGACATAAAATAATATTTCTTCATACATGTACAACAAATAATCTCAATAATGAGAATTAACTACTACCTCTCAACCGACCCACATCAATATCAATTACACGTTTTCCCGCTTATATCTGAACATGTCGTACTAAGTGACGACGGCTGTGCTGGGGCCTGCTGGGAATCCCCTCATCGCATGAAACACAGTTATTACAGGAACAAACCACTGTAATAGCATAAAAATGCTTCTGTTGGCTTGTGGTGGACACACAGCCGCATTGGTGTTTCCCATGCTCCCGCCGGTGTGAGCAACCAGAGAAACTCGTGTCTTCTGAACAAAGGAGTGGACCTCCGCGCTCTCCAGAAATCTAAATACATATTCTCACACTCACAGTAAAGTAACCATTAAAGGTATACAGTAGAATACATCAATAAACGTGAAAATACACTAAATTTACTCTTACACTAAAGAATTACAATATAATTAACTTCTCGACTTTAAGCCGCCAAAACTGGAAACTAAAATACACCGCGCGTGTCGCTCGGCATAACATATTATAGGTTTTTAACCACGCGGAGCGTGTATTAAGTCAGACTCCCGCCTATCGCCGCCTTTTATCCACCACGAGGGCTACTATCTTTGCGATCGTGTAATTTTTCTAAATTTCCAGTGGAATAGCCAATTTTATAGCTGAAGAATGAAATAATCGCTCTTAAACTCTCACATCCCTAATCTTATCTATCTTATTTCTTATCCCATTTTAAACTAGCCACATCGATATAATTTTCAGAATCCTAGAAAAACTAATGCTAATTTAAATTAACTCACGTGGCTCAAGGCCATTTACAGCTCGGCTCTTGTGTGGTCTTCTTAGTCTGTTCTCTCACTGGTCGGCTCTCCCAAACATAGACAGGTATTTCGCCGCTTGCTACCCCTTTTTTATAAGCCCTGGCCTAACCCACTCAATTTACTGCGCGCTCGCGTATTTCAATCTGCGCCACACAGAAACACACGCGATTATTGCTCCTAAGAAAAGCATAGAAAACACAGATTTACAACAACTAGATGACAAATGCATGGAAAAAACACAGATTTTTACACAACTAATTCGTAGGCAGCTTATTATGGCCTTGCGCAATAAATCTGCTTGAAGATAACGTGAATCAAAAAGCACTAAAAACCCACATAGACAATATGACTGCCCAGAATGGGGCCAGCCGCCCTAGAAAACGACAGACCTCAAGATGGCGCTGTCTGCAACATATTCCCCCCCCCGCCTGATTTGTTGTTTGTCGTCCCCGACAACAGATCTACACTAAATCAGGCCTCCCACTCCCTAGTCGTGAATATTCTCCAAATCTGGAGGATCACCTTTCCTTCACTTCGTCTCAGGTCATTGCGCCGTGACTCTAATTGCTCGGACTCGCTCTGCGTCCGTCTTCGTTGGATGATATATGGACCCCCCTGTCATTGTGGGAGCACGAACTACAACGTACTCGTCTTCTGAACCACATATCACGAAATCTCGGATCTCCCTAAGCGTCGTGCATTTCTCTTCTTTCTACCAATTCTACCGACCTGTAGAGGGAGCTAGAACACGACAGCTTGTCCACATCTCTCTTTCCGGGACTGCTGCAAAAACCAGCTGCAAACGGTGGCTATCTGCTGCTTACGTGCGCCCCCTCGTAGCCTTCAAATGGAAACGTGGTCCCTTCAAAACGAGTTTTAGCGTATGAGTTCTACCTCCCTCTAAATGCCGACCACTTTTTTCTGGCGCCCTTATGGTGACAGTTGCCACGGCCGTCTCTTGGCTTGCACTGTGACGGCAAGTGTAGATGTGTTGGTACGCCTTAGAGAGAGGGCGCTCTTTGATGGGAAAACCGAATATCAAATGGTCCCGGGGGACCTACCAATGGAAACATCGCTTAGGGGAAGCGGGCGCCCTGGGGGACACTTGGCTGCCATGTGGTTCGAAAAGGTCTCCACAGTTGAAGCATCTTATTGTTTTTCCTAGGCTTCCCTTGGGTGCCCTGGGTCGCCTCCTGCTACCCTTAAAATCCCTGGCCGCCTTTGACTTTCTTTCCCTGCAATAAGCACCTCACACTCGGTCGAATCACCAACCCTCTTTATCTTTGAGCCATTCTGCTCCCCTTCTGTAACCTGACTCCCAGCCGCAGAGGGGTCTAGTTTTAATGCTTTGTGGACATCGATTCTGTACGTGGCTAGTTCTCTGCATCTAAAAACAAACGAACTGTCCTGGTTACGTCTCTCCCCCTGCTCACCTGAGAACATCGCATCAATTTTTAGCCTCTAATTGAGCCACCTGTGCTCTCACAGCCGCTCTACTTCTGCGTTTAATGCACGAGTATCTGACACAGTCTCTGTTCTTGCCACTTCAACACTGGCAACACCAGCCCCCGAAGCTGCTTCGACACTGGCAACACCAGCCCCAGAAGTGGGACTATGTCTCCAAAAACCGTAGGGCATAGTCCCTCACCGACGTGAACGATGCTGTTGGGCTCCTGATGATCATTTTCCTTTGCAAGCTTTCTTAGTAAGGTCATCTCTCTAGACAAGCAGCAAAACTGGTCACGAAGAAAAAGGATGGCGCCAAGGGAGTAGTGACGTTGTTTCTGCCTTTTTGTGCCCTCTTACAAACACTTTCAAACACCTCGTGAATGCGATGGGAGAAATTCCCAAAGAGACTCCCCCTTGCACCTTGCCCGGGTAGAGTAGAAACGCGGCCATTACTTCTTGGGATGCTCCGACGCTCCCCATACACCCTTAAGAATGGAATGTTAAGCATTGCTTTCTGGGTCAAACCGTCATCAGCCTGAATCCTGTCAGCTCCCTACGGAACACTTGGGGTCACACACTGTCAAGAATAACATCTGCCTGGTCCTCTTTACTCATCATCCCTAACTCTCCAGGCAGCTCTCACCTCTCTCTGACATATTCCTCAGGCCGTAGGACCCCCGTGCGCTCCCCCAAAGCAACCGCACCCTCTTGTGAGTGATAGGTAACCACGATGTACTGCACTCCGTTTCTGGTTGAACGATTTAGTATTTTCCCTACTTAGACAGGGTCATCCACCTCCTCAGCCACATCTTCGTTATCAGTTCTACTAGCATAGCACGCGTGTGTTGCGTGCCGCCATCTTGTTTGCTAGTAGAGTTGACTAGAAATTCTTGACAAACTGATGAATCAGGTCCCTCGCCTTGCACTTGAACTAACTGGTGTGTTCTAACTGTTTTTCGGCTGTTGCTGCTCTGATTGCTGAAGAGTTTGCTTTCACTGCGTGCTGTCCATGTCTTCAATCCTGCCGAACGACGCCACTTGTGACAGGGGCGCTAGGGGTAACCTCACACCCAAAGACCCGTGCACTAAAGAAAATTTAATAAAGGATCGTCTTTATGACAGGGGTTGCAATTATTGGTTGCTTGCAAACCCTCCTCAGCAGCAGACTTTAACAATTCAAGCAACCCAAAGCCTTATGCAGATCAACATTTAATTCTACCGAACAGAACCGAACACCAAACAAACAATCCAACAAACACCCAGTCAGTGTTCATAGACTGTCTGAAAAATAATAAATAAAACAACGTCTAAGTGAACATCAATAGCATGGATAATAACACTTACCATACAGAAAACAAGCGCCCACCTGATATCATCAACTATCTCACACACTCATGCGTGTCGTCCAATGCGACTAGTATGGTGTTGTGCATGAGGCTGGCAATCGCACCGGGTAACATAGGTTGCTACCGAAAACCACTACTGCAAGAGCATCTGAATGCTTTCATGCTGAGGCAAACCACACCGGTGGCCCCATGCTCCCTCAGGAGCGGAGAAGAGAAATATATACATCTGGTACGCCCCACGTGCTCTCACAAAACCATTGTTCAACTCACAAACAAACAATAATAATCAACTGGACATAAAAATAATATTCTTCACAATACATGTACAACACAAATAAATCTCAATAATGAGAATTAACCACTACCTCACAAACTGGTTTCTCATCATCAATATTCTCGTTACCGCATTCTGAAGCATGTCGTATGTGACGACTCGTGCTGCTGGGAATCTCATCGCATGAAACTCGTTATTCCAGGAGCGACCACTGTAATAGCATAAAAATGCTTCTGTTGGCTTGTGGTGGACACCAGCCGCATTGGTGTTCCCATGCTCGCCGGGAGCAACCAGAGAAACTCGTGTCTCAACAAAGGAGTGGCCTCGCGCTCTCCAGAAATCTAAATACATATTCTCACCTCACAGTAACCCATTAAATATACAGTAGAATTATCAATAAACGTGAAATACACTAAATTACTCTTACATAAAGAATACAATATAATTATTCTCGACTTAAGCCAAACTGGGACTAAATACACACCGCGTGTGCGTCGCTCGGCATAACAATAAACATATTATAGGTTTACCACGCGGAGCGTGTTTAATCAGACTCGCTATCGCCGCCTTTTATCACCACGAGGCTACTATCTTGCGATCGTTAATTTTTCTAAATTTCCAGTGGAATAGCCTTTCTGAAGAATGAAATAATCGCTCTTAAACTCTCACATCTATCTATCTATCTATCTATCCCATTAAACATTAAAATAGCCACATCGATATAATTTCAGAATCCTAGAAAACTAATGCTAATTTAAATTAACTCACGTGCTCAAGGCATTTACAGCTTGGCTCTTGTGTGTCTTCTTAGTCTGTTCTCACTGGTCGGCTCTCCCAAACATAGACAGGTTTCGCCGCTTGCTACCCCTTTTTATAAGCCCTGGCCTAACCACTCAATTTACTGCGCGCTCGCGTATTAATCTAAATCATGCCCCACACAGATAACACACAAACTCGTATATAACGATTATTGCTCCAGAATGCATGAAAACACAGATTTACACAACTAGAGCAAAAACACAACTAATTATCGTAGGCTTATTATGGCCTTGTAATAAAATCTGCTTGAAGATAACGTGATCAAAAAAGCACTAAACCACATAGACAATATTGACTGCCCAGTTATGGGGCCAGCGCCTAGAAGGACGTGACAGACCTCAAGATGGCGCTGTCACATATTCCCCCAGCCTGATTTTGTTGTCGTCCCGACAACTACACTATAATCAGGCTCCCCAGTCGTATTCTCTCCAAATCTGGAGGAGGATCACCTTTTCCTTCACTTTCGTCTCAGGTCATTGCCAGGTGACTCTAATGCTCGGACTCGCTCTGTCCGTTCGTTTGGATGATATATGGACCCCCTGTCATTGTGGGCGAGCCCACGAACTACAACGTACTCGTCTTCTGACCACATATCACGAATCTCGGATCTCTCAGCGTCGTGCATTCCTCTCTTCTTCACCAATTCTCCGACCTGTAGTGGAGTAGAACACGACAGCTTGTCACATCTCTCTTTCCGGACTGCTGCAAAACTCTGCAACGGTGGCTCTGCTCTTACGTGCGCCCCATCGTAATATGCCTGGAGAAAACGTGTGTCCTTCAACGAGTTTTTAGATGAGTCTCCTCCTCTAAATGCCGACCACTTTCCTGGCGCCCCTTATGGTGACAGTTGCCACGGCCGTCTCTCTTGGCTTGCAACTGTGTGACGGCAATGTAGCATGTGTTTTGGGTACGCTTAGAGAGGGCGCTCTTTGATGGGAAAACCGATATCAAAATGGTCCGGGGGTACCTACAATGGAAACAACATCGCTTAGGAAGCGGGGGCCCTGGGGGACACTTTAGGCTGCCATGTGGTTCGAAAAGCCTCCAAAGTAGAAGCATCTTATTTTACTAGGCTTCCTTGGTGCCCTGGGTCCCGCCTCCTGCTACCCTTAAATCCCTGGCCGCCTTTTTGACTTTCCTTCCTGCAATAAGCACCTCAACACTCCGGTCAGGTCGACCACCAACCCTCTTTATCTTTGAGCCATTCTGCTCCCCTTCTGTAACCTGACTCCCAGCCGCAGAGGGGTCTAGTTTAATGCTTTGTGGACATCGATTCTGTATGCGTGGCCTAGTTTTCTCTGCATCTAAAACAACGAACTGTCCTGGTACGTCCTCCCCTGCTCCTGAGACATCGCATCGCCATCAATTTTAAGAGTAAGACTCTAATTTGAGCCACCCTGTGCTATCTCACAGCCGCTCTACTTTCTGCGTTTGGTAATGCATGCGTATCTGACACACAGGCTCTGTTCTTGCCACCTCCACACTGGCAACACCAGCCCCCGAAGCTGCTTCGTCGACAACTGGCAACACCAGCCCCAGAAGTGGGCTTCAGTCTCCAAAAACCGTCAGGGCATAGTCCTCTCACCGACGTGAACGATGGCTGTTGGCTCCTTGATGATCATTTACCTTTGCAAGCTTTTCTTAGTAGGTGCATCTCTCAGACAAGCAGCAAACTGGTCCCACGAAGAAAGGATGGCGCCAAGGGAGTGACGTTGTTCTGCCTTTGTTGCCCTTACAACACTTTCAAACACCTCGTGAATGCGATGGGAGAAATTCCCAAAGAGACTCCCTTGCACCCTTGCCGGGTAGAGTAGAACGCGGCCATTACTTCTTGGATGCTCCGACGCTATCCCCCACCCCGTTTATACACCCTAAGAATGGAAATGTAGCATTGCTTTTCTGGGTCACCGTCATCAGCCTGAATCCTCAGCTCCCTACGGACCACTTGGGGTCACACTGTCCAAGAATAACATCTGCCTGGTCCTCTTTTAACTCTCATCCCCTACTCTCCGCGCAGCTTCTCACCTCCGATCTGGACCTGAAGCAATATGTCCTCGGACCGGAGATCCGTAGGACCCCGTGCGCTCCCCAAAGCACCGGCACCCTTCTTGTGAGTAGGGTTACCACGATGTTTACTGCAGCTCGTTTCTGGTTGTGACGATTTAGCCCTTACTACAGGTCCATCCACCTGCAGGTATGCCACACATCTTCTTCGTTTAATCAGTTCTACTAGCCAGCGCGTGTGTTGCGTGCCGCCATTATTCTTGTTGCCCCGAGTAGAGTTGACTAGAAATCTTGACAAACTCCTCACACTGGATGATCCCGTCCCTTAGTCGCCTATGCACTGAACTGGGTTTGTTCTACTGTTTTCGTTCTGTTGCTGCTGACTGATTGCTGAAGAAGTTTGCTTCATACTGCGTGCTGTCTGTCAATGAGGTCCTGCCGACGACGACGCCTCGTTTCTTGTGGTTACAGGGGCGCTTCAGGGGGTACTGCAGTTCACACCCAAGACCACGTGTGCACTAAAGAAATATTTATCTAAAGGATCGTTGACAGGGGTTTGCAATTATTGGTTGCTTGCAACCCTCTCAGCAGCAGACTTACTAAAAATTCAAGCAACCCAAAGCCCATATGCAGATTCACGAACATTATAATTCTACCGAAACAGAATCCGAACACCAAACAAAACAATCCAACAATTGCACCCAGTCCCAGTGTTCATAGACTGTCTGAAAAATAATAAATAAATAAATACAACGTCTAAGTGATACATCAATAGCATGGATAATAACACTTTACCTTATACAGAAACTTATGCGCCCACCTGATATCATCAACTATCTCACACACTCAATTGCGTGTCCAGTCCAATGCGTGACTTAGTTATGGTGTTGTGCATGAGGCTGGGCAATCGCACCGGGTAACATAGGTTGCTACCGAAACCACTATTACTGCAAGAGCATCTGAATGCTCATGCTGAGGCAAACCACACCGGTGGCCCCATGCTCCCTCATGGAGCGGAGAAAGAGAAATATACATCTGGTACGTGCCCACACTTTCTTGCTCTCACAAACCATATTGGTTCACTGACAACAATAATAAATCAACTGGACATAAAATAATATTCTTCAATACATGTACAAACAAATAATCTCAATAATGAGAATAACTACTACCTCTCAACCGACCCACATCAATACTACGTTCCCGCACTCTGAACATGTCGTAAGTGACGACTGGTGCTGTGGGAATCTCATCGCATGAAAACACATTATTAGTAACAGGAACAACCAATGTAATAGCATCAAAAATGCTTTCTGTTGGCTTGTGTGGTGGACACCAGCCGACATTGGTGTTTTCCCATGCGCTCCGCCGTAGGAGCAAAGCAAGCCAGAGAAACACGTGTCCTCAACAAAGGAGTGTGCCTCGCGCTCTCTCCAAGAAAATCTAAATACATATTTCTCACCTCACAGTAAACCCATTAAATATACAGTAGAATTATCAAAATAACGTGAAATACATAAATTACTTCTTACATAAAGAATACAATATAATTATCTCGACTTAAAGCACAAACTGGGACTAAATACATACGCTATGCCATGCGCCTGACCTTGCACGTTGAGGATGATCGTGTCCGGCATAACATATTATAGGTTTACCACGCGGAGCGCGTGTTGTTTAATCAGACTCGCTATCGCCGCCTTTTTATCACCACGATGGCCTACTATCTTTGCGATCGTTAATTTTCTAAATTTCCAGTGAAACGCTAGCCTTTCTGAGAATGAAATAATCGCTCTTAAACTCTCACAATCTATCTATCTATCCCATTAAACATTAAAATAGCCACATCGATATAATTTCAGAATCCTAGAAAACTAATGCTAATTTAAATTAACTAACGTGATCAAGGCATTTACAGCTTGGCTCTTGTGTGGTCCTTCCTTAGTCTTGTAAGTCTCACTGGTCGGCTGCTCTCCCCAAACATAGTGACAGGGTTTCGCCGCTTGCTACCCCCTTTTTAGGACAAGCCCTGGCCTAAACCACTTCAGTATTTACTCATGCACGCGCTCGCGTATTAATCTGCGCCAGGTACAGATAACACAAGCACGCGATTATTGCTCCCAGAATGCATGAAAACACAGATTTACAACACCACGAAATAGAGCACCAAATAACGCACAACTAATTCGTAGGCTTATTGATGCTGGCCTTGTAATAATAAGATCTGCTTGAAAGATAACGTGACCAAAAAGCACTAAAACCACATAGGTTACTACAATTTGACTGCCCAGATGGTGGCCCCAGCGCCTAGAACCGAACAGACTTTATACTCAAGATGGCGCTGTCAACATATATATATATATATATATATATATATATATATATATATATATATATATATAAACAATATATAAGTATATATATATATATATATATATATATACTATATATATATATATACTGAAGCACATTAAAAACGCACCACCTGTATAATCCAGGAACAGAGTGTGAAATGTAAATATAAGTGTTTACAAGTTTACATATTTGGAATCTTTATTCATTTTCCTATGAATCCATGCTGGTCCATTAATTTTGTACATTTGATTGTTATGAAATTTCATTGCATTCTGTGCAGGCAAGGAGGGAAACCTAAACCCAAAAATGCAACCAATAAAAAAATTTCATTCACACTATCCTCAGTATCTGGTATGTCCACCGTCCATGTTGCCATGCACAAACAGAGCTTGGCAGTGGCTCCGCATGGAACGCACAAGTCTCTGAAGGAAAAATTCCGGGGAATCAAGTCCCATTCTCACTAGGTTTAAGGTAGCAGCTTCGAGCTGGTGTTGCAGATTAGCTGGAGAACCTTGCCCCCTGTAGACTCCCTGCGTGTCCAAGCTCGTCCCACAGATGTTGTTCTGTAGGGGACATCTGGTCTGGTGGATAGATGCAGGCCAATCAATCGTCACAATGTTCTGCTGCTGTAGATATTGCTGCGTAATGCATGCGGTAAGATTTCTCGTGCGCACGTGGTTAATCCTGCTGGAGAAGCTGCAGATGTCTGGATAATTTTTGTGAACGCAGGAGCATACCTCATAGTGCTCACCCAGAACCATCTCCATCTCGATATGTCACAGCATTAAACATTTCCACGGAAGACGGGAAGAAGCAAGCGATGAGTGAAAACTGAATCCTCCCCAAATGTGAATATCTGCCACACCTCCAAATTCGGTTGTGCAGACTGACGAACACACAGCAGCAACATTCCCTGCAAAAGCGCTCTCTCCCCACACCGTCGCCAAATCCGCATTACGTAGTCCATCAGCAGCAAAGGATATGTTGAATCTGCTGCACCTGCTCTAGTGAAGTCTGTGAAATTAGGACATCATTACCATTGCAAGTCTAGTCTATCTTGAACATGTTTGCTTCTGCCCATTTGCAGGCGATGCTAACGATGTCTGTGAGTCAAGTTTGGCCCAACATAAGGTCGTCTTGCAGTAAGGCCTGTATCTCTGAGTCGTCGTATGACTGTCATTCGAGAGACTTGCCCATGTCTACCCACTATTGCTCTTGCTGTTTGACTTGCCGGGGGAGTACGATTCCTTAGGTGACTCAGCACAATATGACGATCTTGCGCAGGGGTAGTAAGTCGTGTTTGGCCACTCCGAAGTCTATCCCGGGCACTGCCAGTAGTTCCGTAACGTTCAATCTAGTGAGACGTTACAATAGTGCAATGTTTTTGGTGGCAATTTCATCCTATTGGCTAATGGCCCGCAGCGAGCTCATTTACCGGTCTCCAACATTGGTTACCGATGGCTCGTTGGCGTCGGTCGTTTTCAGATAGTCGTAGCGTGGCATTTCAAGCACATGTACTGGGTGTTTTGTCCTCAATCGGCCTTTTTATATAACCGAGTATACTCTGCCACACAACGCAGTACCGATAACACATTTTCAGGGTCATAGCTGCTTGAGGGAATCGCAAGTTGCATGTTTAACTCTTTCATTGTTTTTTGGATTCGTACTGTAGTTCTACTGTACACAAACCCGTGGGTTGGAATCATGCACTTATCCCCATTCCAGCAGCCATTCGCTTCTCTACCCTCAATGACAAACAACGGGGAAAATCCCATTCTCCCATCATCCTTTTTTTTTTCCAGCCTTCTCGGCATCAGTATATATATATAATAGTGGTGCGTTTTTTAATGTGCTTACAGTATAAGTATATTCTTTAACTATATATATATATATATATATATGTTATATATATATATATATATATATTAATATATATATATATATGTATATTAATATATATATATATATATATATATATATATATATATATATATATATATAATATTATTATAATTTTCGTTGTAGTGATGAGAACTTTTGGGTACACCATGTAATGATGGAAAATAACATAATACGCACAAAAACAAACCAGAATCTACAACCATAAATGTGGTGCGCAGAGACGGGACAGCGTTGGAATGTGATACACAATGAAGTAACCTGTATATAACTGTGACAGGCAGTCTTGTGACGGAATACCCAGGGTGAGAAATGTAGAGAAAAATATTTATTTAAAAAAAACTTGATAAGGACTCGCCGCGCTCGAGACAGACATAAAAAGACAAAGATAAACCACAAAAAAGCCTTCAATTGGATGGATTGCACAAGACACGCACGAAGACCTTGCGCCATGAATTTATTAAAGGCCTATATTTCTCAGGGGGAACTGAAAAAGCTAATATATACGAAAGATTGTCGCCTCTCGGACTTCGGAGTTTTGATTGTACGTTTCCCATGGGAATAGAAGTACTACTTCGCCATCTAGGCAAGCAGCGACCATTTGTTCAAGTGATTCTTGTAACACCCAAACAACCACCTTCCTCTACAGATCAACCTATTGATCTGAAGGATAAGCCGGATCTCTTCTGTCTTGTGTAAGTTTACGATGGTGGCGATTGGGCTAATTTTCTACAGGAGCTTTTCATATCATGTGACCATTTTCTTTCCTTCTCTGCAGTTAATGCTGCACGGAGTTAATTACACCAATTTTCCTGACTAGTGGTCATTATTTATTAATGTCTTTTATTTGTGACGTTAGCCATTTTTCTTAGACATCTCAATAACACAGTTATTACTGCATGTACACTGCAGTTTCTTGCTCCTTGAGTTTAAGAACGTGGTAGAAATGACATGATGGTGGGCGATAACTTCTAATGCAGGAGCTGTGTGTTGCGTAGGACTTACACACGTCTAAATGTTGGTATAATGTAACTGTAGTCACGACTGTCCTTCTAATATGTTTTTAAAAATTTTTTTTTCTCACACAATTTGTATATATATATATATATATATATATACTATAGAAATATATATATATAATATATGTATATATAATATTATATATTATAATATATATATATATGAATATATAATATATAACTATATATATATATATATATATATATATATATCATATATAATATAATATATATTAGTATATATATATATGTACAGTTCAGAATCTTTATTATCAAGAAAATGCCATTGATATGTACTACTGACATGAATATAATAAAATAACAACATGGGCAAATAGGAGAATCACTAGAATTTACATAAAATAAAGTTTACATAAATTCATTCAGCGTTTGGAAGGAGGGGATCTTGTTTTACCACATACCATACATACATACATACATACATACATACATACATACATACATACATACATACATATATTAGGGCTGGTCCTTTAAAAAACGATTAATTAATCGATTAATCTGTAAACAAAATAATTGTTTAATCAATAAAACAAATTTTAATCGATTATTCCAATTTTAGTCATGTTGATGTTTATTTTTTACCTAAATGTGACTGCATGTGCTATGTTCAAGTTTTGTGATTTGGAATTTGGTTCATTCTCCATCAGTGATTAGTTGATCCAAGCGTGTGAACATTCTCTGGGTTTGGTATATCCCTACTGTTTTTGTGTCATCCAAATGAATGCCTTAAGTGCTGGCATGTGAAACCCCCCACTTAGAGCTGTGGACCTATCACAAATCCTTCAGCCGCATGGAACAATACCTGCATGGCCGTCACAAACAACATCAGCCAAATGGTCCGTTCCGTTGCGATTCCCGCTTTCAGGTCAATCCATCTTGTCGGATATTTCCTAGCTGAAAGTCTGACTGAGAACACTGAAAAGATACAGCTTCAGCATCGCGCCCATTTATTATGTCTAATGATACACTTCAAGTGTTTGCCATAACATCTATGGTGTGGGACTGACTCATATTCATTAGCCAGTTTCAAGCAGATTAAGTGAAAATGTATTCAGTTAAATTTTCTCTTTGTTTAGCTTCCCACATTATTTTGGCATGCTCTAGACACCGTGGGGTGCCTGTGCTACATCTCTTCTGGATGGTAATATCAATGTCCACATTCTTACAGAGATATGTGGTGAGTCTTTTGCCACTACTGAGTTCCCCATAAGTCAGATCAGTTTGAGTATTCTCCGCGTCGTGGCCTGAATCCTGGTTGATAACTTCCAACGTCTTATCTATAGGAGTAGTCTACTGTTCATTCCTAATTCGTCTATGCATTTTCGTGCCCTTTTGTGAAGAGAAATTCCTACGACAGATACATGGATATTCTAGTACAGTTCCTCAAACTTTCCAGAGTCCCGACCCTCCATGGAACTCTTGTTCTTTAATCTTCTTCTTCTGCGTTCGTCCTGAAAAGGACGTTGGTTGCGTTATGTCGCCGTTTACAGCAAAGCTGCCATATCTGCGCCTTTTGGCCTGACATATCCGACTTCGGCACAGCATTTTTTAGGACCGGGTTTGCCTTCCCACTTCGATCCTTACTGTCTCAGCCAGACTGCAGTGATGCAGCCTGTTTCCAGGACCACCGCTTGGAGGTGGAGTAGGGTCTTGGTCAGCTCTGGCTCGCTGACCCTGACGCAAGCAGTCAGCTATGGGTCGCTGACTGCATTCCACTTTTGATGCGTCTTAGGTCACGCTCTTTAATCGACCCCCGGCAATAAATAAATAAATAAAATAAGGAAGTGATATCAAGGGATGGAACTTTGTCTTGGAGTGCATTATGGTGCTAAAGCTAAAAGGGGAAAGCCCACAGTCTACCTTGTCATTGTGTATGGGCCAGATGAAGATGAGCGAGCAGACGTCAAAGAAGAGTTCTTCGAGTAGTTTCAAGAGACAGTGGAAGATAGCCTGGATGTAATTATCCTTCTCGGAGATTTCAAAGCCAGAATTGGAAATGACCATGCTAGATTGGGTAGAGTTATCGGAAGGAATAGAGAAGAGACACTAATTGCCAATGGACAGAGACTCTTTAAATTCTGCACTGAGCAAAACCTTGTCATTACGAATACAATGTTCCCCCATAAGCACATACATACATAAATACACCAGATATGAACCAACAAAGAATGAGAAATCAGTCATTGGCTATGCCATTGTTAGGAAGAACTCATCCAAGTATGTGCGGGATGCTAGAGTCGTCTGGAGAGGGCTGGAAATGATCACTACCTGCTGACAATTAAAAGAACAACTGAAAGAGTTACTCGGCCTAAGATAGCCAGAAGTTAAGACCAGGTATCAGGGGTTTATTGCTACAGCAGTGAGAAACATAGAAGAACAACCTAATGACCTGGAAACTCTCCGGCTTAAATTCAAGGACATCAGAAACGCAGTTTCAGCAGAAGCATGTGGTGAAGTCTGACATGGGAAGAAGGGAAAGAGGACCCATTGGTGGGCATAATTAGTTAAAGAGAAAATAAGAGATAAGAAAAAGGCTTGGAAACAATACTTAAAAGCTAATAACAAAGCAGGAAAAACAGAGCAGGTTAATTACTTTAAATACCTCTGAACTGTTTTAGACTGGAAGGGAGGTATCAAAGAAGAATTGGCTACCCGAAGAGCATCACCTGGCAGACCTTTTCAGGCCATAAATCGAGGATTCCTCGGCGAAAGAGAAATTGGCAAAAAGACGAAGATGGCTGTATACCGCTCTACTATGTTCCAGTTTTGACGTATGAATGCGAGTCACGGGTAATGATTACAACGCACAAAAGCCAACTTCAAACCTCAGAAATGAGGTATCTGAGGAAGGTTTTTGAAGTAACAAGAACAGAAATGGTCCTCAACCAGACGATACAGCAAAGCCTCAAAACCCAGCCACTGCAGACCCAAGTAGATCAGTTCCAACTATGATGGTTTGGCCATGTCTGCAGAATATGAGAAGATCGGCTACCACGACAAGTATGGAAAACCAAGAGCCAGGGAGCATAAACTTGACAAAAACACATGCCAAGTCCTCCCGTCGTGTGCCATCAACTCAAGTCCTCCCGTCATGTGCCATCAACTCAAGTCCTCCCGTCGTGTGCCATCAACTCAAGTCCTCCCGTTGTGTGCCACCAACTCAAGTCCTCCCGTTGTGTGCCACCAACTCAAGTCCTCCCGTTGTGTGCCACCAACTCAAGTCCTCCCGTTGTGTGCCACCAACTCAAGTCCTCCCGTCGTGTGCCATCAACTCAAGTCCTCCCGTCGTGTGCCATCAACTCAAGTCCTACCGTTGTGTGCCATCAACTCAAGTGCTCCCGTCGTGTGCCATCAACTCAAGTCCTCCCGTCGTGTGCCATCAACTCAAGTCCTCCCGTCGTGTGCCATCAACTCAAGTCCTCCCGTCGTGTGCCATCAACTCAAGTCCTACCGTCGTGTGCCATCTGCTGAAGGTCTTTCTTTGTCTTGCTCATGGTTTTCATTTGTCTCCAGTTATTTTCTCCATATGTTCTCACATTCTACCACTCTTAACCTATAGATTGTAGACCAAGGACTGCCTTGTAATGTTATCAATGCGTTTTCTCAGTTTGTGTCTTATCGGCAGTGTCTCTTCTCAATCCTTCTTCCACTAGCACTTGTCTGGTTGTTGTCATCAATTCCACATCGGTTATCTCACCGTACCATTTCAATTCTTCTGTTCTACCCAGACATCCATTTATACAAGCCTATAATTTCTTACATTGGCTTCCTAGCTCAGTGGTCTATGGTTCGATCCCCAGATGAGGTGGGATTTTTTTAGGCCGCAAACGGCTCCTGGGTCGACCCAGCCCCAAATGGGTACCAGAGCAACTCTGGGAAGGTTAAGGCGGCCGGCGTGATGCTGACCATAGTGTGCCGACGGTCGAGAAAATATGGGCCTAACACCATATTCCCAATATGCCTCAATGGGCGTGTAACGGGATCCTTGACCTTTTACCTTTTATAATTTCTTAGTTGCCGTTTTTGTTGTTTTGTTTCAGAGCCATACAAGAGAGCTAACTTGACATTGTGGAATCAAAATTGTTATTTTTGTGTTGGAGTTAATTCCTTGGGATTTCATAAATTTCTTAATGCAATGAGATCTCCTCTTGCCCTTTATATTATTAATTTGATATGACTGTTTGTTCTGATATTGCTGCCAAGATATGTGAAGGATTAAACATCTTGTTGGAATGTTTATTCAAGTGCAATCTTATTATCGTTTTCTGCATTTATTCTCGTTTTCTTAGTTATCCCCCTTTGTATTTTCGTACTTAATTTCTGTGACTTTTTCTTTGACTTTTATTTTGTGTTGCACGTGTGTAAGTATGTATATGTACACACAAAGTTGTACATTCTACAGTTTAACAAATCAACCGACGTGCAGTTTTCAAAATGTAATTAAAAAAAAACTCTTTGCAAAACTAAGACCCAGTCTGTTTTGGTCGTATATTATATCCGTTCGCGAAAGGGCAACGTGTATGGAGAAATCATTAATATTTCATTTGGTACGTTAACCAGTTCTGCACTTGCAAATTGCAGTATGTGTGACAAGAAGTGTAGCAACAAAACTCATTCTCAGTGATCAAAAAAAAAAACCACACACATAGGCAACAAAAGAGATAGAAACATTTCTCAAAAACAATAATGATAACATTCTAGAGAGCTGGGTATGGCAACCCCATATAACACCCATAACACTGAAATAAAACGGAAAATGATCTATGCTGCTCGATCAAATTAAGCATCTTAAAAGATAATGTAATTCCATGTTTTATTTGTTCGAATACTGTCGCTATTTTCACATTTTTTGTTGGGTTATATTTCTTCCGCTTCTGTTGTCTAAATGTGAGATGTGCCTTCAATCTGCGGATTATCTTCTTGCCTTAGCAATTTTTGTTGCCACATTTTTTATGTAATTAGGAGTCTTAGATTTCTCAGTTGCTCTCGTTTATCCAGTATTTATGTGATGTTTCTAGCAGCATCTTCCCCGTGAAGTTCTGAGAAACAGCATCTGCAAATGACGTACATACTTGGTAATGAGATCGGGGAAATATCTCAACATTATTCTTACTCTGTTCATAAATCTGAGGGGAATGGACAGATTGCTTCCCTGTGTTTAATGTTCTGTCATTACGGCAGCCTTGTCAGTGCGATCACTATCTTCCACGTCAGTGTGTTTCTATGTAGGACGATGAGATTGTATGGTATTTTTTTTAACTGATTGTATTCTGGAACTGTTTATATGCAAACAGTTCTTGTCCGTTTTGTTCTTTCTTTTCCATCCTTCTTACTATTGGGAACAAAAATGTTCTTCTTTTATTTATTTATTTATTTTTTTCCTTCTTGTGTAGTAGAAATAAAACACTGAAAAGACCAGAAATAAAATAAAGTTAAAACTTACGTCAAGACAAAGCAATGTGGAGTTTTGTTGAGAAGTTATAATACGTGAAACAACATGCGAAACAATAAAACTAAGCAAGACATGCCAGATCTGGTAAAATTAAAAGAATACCGTCAGACAGCAAATGTCATGAGATTTCTTTCTTTCATTTAAACACAGTGATTTATTTGTGAAGACTTGTCTCAAACATGCTGTCTTACTTGTAAAGATTTTTGTTTTAAATATGTTGTCTTACGTGTAAAGATTATTCTTTTAAATATGTTGGATTACTTGTGAAGATTTTTGATTTAAATATGTTGTCTTACTTGTGAAGATTTTTGTTTTATACTGTCTTACGTGTGAAGATGTTTGTTTTAAACATACTGTTTTGCTTGTGAAGATTTTTGTTTTAAACATGTTGTATTTTTGTGGTTTCATAGATCTGGAAAAGGCGTTTGACAGGGTCCCTTGGAGCAAACTTTGGGACTGTTTGGCAGGGAAGAATATTCCAGCACCTCTGATTCATGCTATACAGAGCTTCTACAAGTCTTGCAGAAATTATGTGAGGACAGCAAACCGTAAGTCGGAAGAGTTCAGGACCACCACTGGTGTAGGACAGGGTGATATCCTATCACCTTACCTCTTCATACTCCTTATGGACGATGTCATCAAGGCATGTAAGGAGAGAACATGAAAATATTCGGTGGGGTACTGGAAGATGGGACAGGTCTATGTTTCGGGGCTGGCATTTGCTGATGATGTTGCCCTGATTGCTAAATCAGAGGCACATCTCCAATCCAACCTGCAAGTCTGGAGGGAAGAGCTGGAGAAGAGAGGGATGGTCATAAGCAGCTCTAAAACAAAATCCATGGTGATATCGCGAGAGGAAAGAAAACATCAGATTAAGCTGGGAGAACAGGTCCTGGAGCAGGTCGACCACTTTAAATGCCTCGGAGCTATTGTAGACCGAGGGGGGGGGCATCGGAGAAGGGTTGGCCACTCGGGGGGCAGCAGCTGGGAGACTTTTTCAGGCCGTGAATCGAGGGTTCCTCAGCGGGAGAGAGGTAGGTGGGAACGCGAAGATGGCTGTATACCGCTCCACCTATGTCCCAGTCTTGACATATGGATGCGAGTCATGGGCAATGACTACAACCCATAAAAGCCAGATCCAAACCTCAGAAATGAGGTATCTGAGGAAGGTGGTTGAAGTAACAAGAGGAGACATGGTACGCAGCCAGACGATACGTCGGGGCCTAAAATGCCACCCCCTACAGACCCAAGTAGAGCAGTCCCAACTGGGATGGTTTGGCCATGTCTGCAGAATGGGAGAAGATCGGCTACCACGACAAGCATGGGAAACAAAGAGCCAAGGATCCAGACCCCGAGGACGACCCAGAGTCCGCTGGGAGGACAACATTGGACAATCTTTGGGGGACCGAGGACTGGAGTGGGGCCGGGCCGGGAGGAAGACGGCCGATGGAATAGTCTGGCGCTCTCTCTTCCAAACCTCTACACCTCACGGTAGAAGGGGAACGACTAAGTAAGTAAGTAAGTAAGTATTATTGTGAAGATTTGTGTTTTAAACATACTGTCTTACTTGTGAAGAATTCAGTTTTAAACATACTGTCTTACTTGCGAAGAATTTAGTTTTAAATATGCTGTCTTACTTGTGAAGAATTTAGTTTTAAATATGCTGTCTTATGAAGATTTTTAATTAAAATATGCTGTCTTACTTGTGAAGATTTTAGTTTTAAACATACTGTCATACTTGTGAAGAATTTAGTTTTAACAACTGTCTTACTTGAGAAGTATTTACTTTTAAACATACTGTCTTAGTTGTGAAGATTTTAGTTTTAAACATACTGTCATACTTGTAAAGATTTTAATTTTAAAAATTCTGTCTTTCATGTAAAGATTTTTGTTTTAAACATGTTGGATTACTTGTAAAGAATTTTGTTTTAAACATACTGTCTTACTTGTGAAGAATTTAGTTTTAAACATACTGTCTTACTTGTAAAGAATTTAGTTTTAAACATACTGTCATACTTGAGAAGAATTTACTTTTAAACATACTTTCTTACATGTGAAGAATTTAGTTTTAAACATACTGTCATACTTGAGAAGAATTTACTTTTAAACATAATTTCTTACATGTGAAGAATTTAGTTTTTAACATACTGTCTTACTTGTGAAGAATTTCGTTTTAAACATACTGTCTTACAAGTGAAGAATTTAGTTTTAAACGTACCGTCTTACATGTGAAGAAATTAGTTTTAAACATACTGTCTTATGTGTGAAGAATATACTTTTATACATACTGTCTTACGTGTGAAGAATTTAGTTTTAAACATACTGTCTTACTTGTGAAGAATTTAGTTTTAAACCTACTGTGTTACTTATAAAGATTGTTGTCTTAAACATACCGTCTTACATGTAAAGAATTTAGTTTTAAACATACTGTCTTACTTGTGAAGAATTTAGTTTTAAACATACTGTCTTACTTATAAAGATTGTTACTTTAAACATACTGTCTTACTTGTGAAGCATTTAGTTTTAAATACACTGTCTTACTTGTGAAGAATTTTGTTTTAAACATACTGTCTTACTTGTGAAGAATTTAGTTTTAAACATACTGTCTTACTTGTAAAGAATTTAGTTTTAAACATACTGTCATACTTGAGAAGAATTTACTTTTAAACATACTTTCTTACATGTGAAGAATTTAGTTTTAAACATACTGTCATACTTGAGAAGAATTTACTTTTAAACATAATTTCTTACATGTGAAGAATTTAGTTTTTAACATACTGTCTTACTTGTGAAGAATTTCGTTTTAAACATACTGTCTTACAAGTGAAGAATTTAGTTTTAAACGTACCGTCTTACATGTGAAGAAATTAGTTTTAAACATACTGTCTTATGTGTGAAGAATATACTTTTATACATACTGTCTTACGTGTGAAGAATTTAGTTTTAAACATACTGTCTTACTTGTGAAGAATTTAGTTTTAAACCTACTGTGTTACTTATAAAGATTGTTGTCTTAAACATACCGTCTTACATGTAAAGAATTTAGTTTTAAACATACTGTCTTACTTGTGAAGAATTTAGTTTTAAACATACTGTCTTACTTATAAAGATTGTTACTTTAAACATACTGTCTTACTTGTGAAGCATTTAGTTTTAAATACACTGTCTTACTTGTGAAGAATTTTGTTTTAAACATACTGTCTTACTTATAAAGATTGTTACTTTAAACATACTGTCTTACTTGTGAAGCATTTAGTTTTAAATACACTGTCTTACTTGTGAAGAATTTTGTTTTAAACATACTGTCTTACTTGTGAAGAATTTAGTTTTAAACATACTGTCTTACATGTGAAGAATTTAGTTTTAAACATACTGTCTTACGTGTGAAGAATTTAGTTTCAAACATATGGTCTTACTTGTGAGGAATTTAGTTTTAAACATATGGTCTTACTTGTGAAGAATTTAGTTTCAAACATATGGTCTTACTTGTGAAGAATTTAGTTTTAAACATATGGTCTTACTTGTGAAGAATTTAGTGTCAAACATGTGGTCTTAGTTGTGAAGAATTTAGTTTCAAACATATGGTCTTAGTTGTGAAGAATTTAGTTTTAAACATATGGTCTTACTTGTGAAGAATTTAGTGTCAAACATGTGGTCTTAGTTGTGAAGAATTTAGTTTCAAACATATTATCATACTTGTGAAGAATTTAGTGTCAAACATGTGGTCTTAGTTGTGAAGAATTTAGTTTCAAACATATTATCATACTTGTGAAGAATTTAGTGTCAAACATGTGGTCTTAGTTGTGAAGAATTTAGTTTCAAACATATTATCATACTTGTGAAGAATTTAGTGTCAAACATGTGGTCTTAGTTGTGAAGAATTTAGTTTCAAACATATTATCATACTTGTGAAGAATTTAGTGTCAAACATGTGGTCTTAGTTGTGAAGAATTTAGTTTCAAACATATAGTCTTACTAAACACTAAACTGATCTTTCTGGATTATCTGAACATTTGTATTTTTGATATAACACAACCTAACATTCTGTTATGTAAACACAGTCAATTATTTATTCATTTCTGCAAAGCAAGAAAGAAAGAAAAAAAAAAAACCAACAATTATGCAAACAGCGAAAAGAAAATATTATGCGTAAACCAACTTAGACTTTCTCTTTATAAACGGAAAAAAACAGTCTCGTTAGAATGGCCTTCTGCACAAACCCAAGACTCAACAGTTGTGTCCCTTTACACTTAGTTATGTAAAGTTGTAGTTTTTTTACTTTTTATTTTTGACCATACCATTATTACAACCTGTTTTCTGTCACTGGGAGAATGTTCTTACTTTTCAATAACTTTTACAGCGCCTTTTTTATTTTTTTATTACGAGTTGTGACTCGTTTTGGCGAAGTGCGCCCCGTTCAACAAGTTTGTCGGTTATATTAGGGCGCAAGTCCAAATATAAAAGACCTTGTGGTCTGATGATTATAATTTACAGCGCATATTTCGATCACTACTAATGAGCATCGTACAGTCATCAGATTGTAGAATTTGAAATGTTACTTTGCTCCCATAATTTTGTGACCTGTCAAACATGTCGTCCAGTGTAAGAAAGAATAGAACTATTGGTCCCTAGGGCATGTCGTACATAGCAAAAAATATGAGGTTGTGTATGAGGCTGGTGTCGTAGATTTTGGATAGGAGAATTAAGACTTGGGTTTGGTCCCTTCTGAATAGGTTTGAATAGGTGATTGGCACCGTGAGAATTAGAAAGAAAAAAAATAGAGTTTCCACACAGGTGAGATGATAGACTGTGGTATAGAGGCTGTCGCTGAAAGCGAAAAGAATTCTTCTCTCTCTCACCTATCCTCTACGACGGCTTTTACAGAGTCCGACAGTCTAAACCACATATATATTACATATAATTCTATCTACTCACGGGCACGCACATACACGTGACGACAGTTAGACACACAGACTTGGAAAATCTATAACAATGCTTATACAGATAATTGGGATCGAGCTGACCAACGCACTGATTTTTTTGTTCAAGAGAGATATTTTAATTATCATATCAAAATCTCTCACAACACCAAAAAATTACATCAAGGAAAAAAAATATACCAATAGTCATAAAATTTAAGAAAATGCTACAAGGATGATAGCCCGTTAAAATCTTACTCTAGGTTTAGCCCACAGCCCCGTTAAGAGAACAGATGATGGCCCAAAGAGTTATAGATACGTAGGGTTGAGGCTAAGAGTTTTTCTTCTTTTCTCGTAAATGTATGCACAGAGTTGAATAATCTGATTTAGCCTAAGAAGTAAAGAAACTCTACAAATAGTAACAAATTCTGCAGGTTAAACAAAAAGAATTAAGACAGTAAATGGGTGACAATCTATAACTGTAAAATAACACTCTGATCTGCGTACACTCATTCATTCAGCCATGGCTATGGGTACACAGTTATACTCACAACTTTGCTCGCTGCCTCTGGGAACATACTCAATTTTAGGACCTTCACACAGACCCGAAAATGCAGTCCTTGACCAAGAAATCCCCAGTTCCAAAAGACGTACTAAACTCTCAGGGAACGATTCCTTGGGTGTTCTAATTTTTCGAATGTCTGATTAAGTCACATAAAATATTGTCTAGGCACGAAAGTTAGCAGAGCACAATGTCATTAGCTTTGGTTTCTAGAATTTAAGGAATGTCAGATAGGTGTCTACTTTCAGGAAGTTACTATATTTGGTCACTACAGTACTAGTCAAAACTCTGTCGGAATGTTTCTGATCTTTGCTTGCCACAACGGGCTGAATTGTACTGAAGAGTTATTCTGGAAGAATTAATTCTGGCGCGAAGGCCTCTTACTTCATTTAACTGTTACAGTTCAGGTAATGAAAGTGATTTGTTTCTTCCCAAATAAAGTTCACGTACTAGAACGCTGGTAAAGTTGGGTACCACCGTTTCACTATATAAAAGAAAGAACACATATCAAATAATTTTACAATATGTACCCACTATAACTTACATTATTAAACCGCAAGTGTACTGCTTGACGTATCATTTAAATTTCCCGTAAAGTAAGTTATATTTAAAAAAAATCATCAATCCCCATGAATTTAGGAACACGTGCGTGTTCCGTCAACATCTCATGAGGTTTCTAGCATTTGTAAGTTAGCTTAGAAAAATATGATCTCGTCTGATTTCTTAGCAGTAAAATTTAACTTCATTATAGCTACATTATTGTTTAGTAAGCTAAGATATAATTTATTCTGCTATCCACTGAAACACGTCACTAGAAAATAATACAGACTATATAAATTTGGCACTCTGCGCAAAATCTAACTAGTGAAATATGAAATAAGCGACTTAACACTTTATCATTTCACAAAATACTAGATATAATATATATTACCTCACACAGAACTACAGGTAGTCGCACAACTTAAGAATTATATGCTGAATATTTAAGGAAGTCTAGAAGTTCGACAAATTGCCGAAACAAACTGAGAAACTTCGCTAACAGCTATTCTGTTTCGAACAACCTGTCTACTGCGAATATAGGAGCGAGAATGAAATTAAAGTTTCAAACTCGGGCCAATATCTTAAAATCAGACAAAGGGCCCCAACTTATTTCGCCAAGAGAAATTATCTCCCCTACTCCCAACATTTACGTCAGCTTAACGCGTGACGTAACTGCCACCAGTGACCGAGAAATGCGCGTGACAGTTGCAAATCTCAGACAACCGTCTACAACTGCGTCGTAGAGATGCCGGGTTTGACACCTTAAGCTAGTGACAGGTGAAAAATGGTAGACCAAAAGTCTGCTCTATGTCCAGCGAAACGAATTTCTCACACCTTCACGTCTTACCTGCGCGACTGACATCTGATGCAATAAGGTTACTAGTCAGTATGAGAAAGAAAAACGATGATGGGAAAGAAATATATTTTTCGCACCGAGTGATGCGAAAAAATACAGGAAAAACAAGTACGGAAAGATAATAAAATGAAAGGATTAGGGTGAGAGAATAGGAAGAAGATGTAGGTAATTTAATGATATAAAGACCCACGTGACAGGACGTCCCCCCTTAAGATATGGAAGCACTCCATGTCTACGTTATGGAATTAAATTTCCTATAACCGTAGCTTTGGGGTGTCTGTCTTCTTCCTTTTCATCTTCCCCCTCCATCTCTCTCCAATTCCTACTCAAGTCTACTCCCCAAAGTTTCCTTCCTCTGGAATGTCTCCCATGCGCGCTTGAAAGAGCGTCGCCGCTTCTGACATTTTTGAAAGATTTCCTGTGATAGCGGTGGAATATCCCTGCCACTATCATCATCTTCGTCAGCTCTGGCGATCGTCAGGAGATGGTCGGAGGTTGGCACTGGTCTTTCCAAGTATCTCTTTAAGAGATTTAAATGGAAAACCTTCTCCTTTCGTTGAATAGAGATCTGGTAGTTAGCCTTAGAAATCTTTTTCAGGACAGTAAACGGCCCTTGCCATCCGATCTTCAGTTGGTTGTTCTCGGTAGGGAGTAACACCAAAACTTTCTCTCCTGCTTCCAGTTCTCTCTCTTTCGCGACTTTCCTGTATCGGTTAGCGTGCTTGGTGCGTGCTCGATTAAAGTTAGTCGTTGCTAGGTCCCACCCTAGTTTCAACCTTTCCTTTAAAACCGACACATATTTACTTGCTGAGACGACTGTCTCATCCGCCTTCTCGTCTGTCAGAGACTGAAGTAAGGCTTCAAGCGGGCCCTTAATGGGTCTGTCGAATAAGAGTGTAGCTGGCGGAAATCCTGTGGAAGTATGAGGAGATTCTCTGTAGCCAAATAAAGCTCCAGGAATACAAAGATCCCAATCTTCAGGTTTCACTTGTGCCAGTTTACTTAGCATCATGTTGAGGTTTCCATTAGCACGTTCCACGAGCCCATTTCCCGCCGGAGTATATGGCTTAGTGTGGATGTGTTGGGTCCTCAAGATCTTAACGATCTCATCCATCAACAGGTTTCGGTATGGAGATCCGTTATCCGTCAACACTTGTTGAGGGAATCCCAACCGAGTGAAAATCTGCACGAGGGCTTCTGCGACATGCTTGGCATCTGCGCATGTTAGCGGGATAGCTTCTGCCCATAAAGTGCATGTATCGACTAAGGTCAGGATGAACCTGTTCCTTCTTTTAGTCCTTTCGAAAGGCCCTAAAATGTCGATCACAACCCGTTCGAATGGTGTTCCCACTATTGGCATTTCCCCCAAAGAGACTGGGGGTGCCCGTTGCTTGGGTGGCACACGTTGGCACTGGGCACAGGATTTGACGTACCTGATAATATCAGTGTTTACTTCTGGCCACCAATAATGAGTGGTTATACGTTGGTTTGTGGCGTTCTGTCCCATGTGTCCGCTAAAGGGAAGAGAGTGCCCCATTTCTAGGATTTGGCTTCTGTACTGTTTCGGTACTAGGAGCTGGTTGTAACCTTGGTCAGGCTTGCCCGTTCTCCGATAAAGTACGCCATCCTCCGAAAAAATGTCCCCGTGCTGTCTGGGTTCCTTAGCCATGGGCAGTTTCCTAAAGCAGGGTGCCAAAGTAGGGTCCTTGTATTGCGCTTCTTTAAGTTCCATAGGTAACAAATTAGGCGCAGGCTCCCGTTCCTTCTTGGTATGCCCTCTTGTAGTTACTGCTGCCACAATCGGCTCTTTCGGTTTCCCAATACACACGTATCTACCGCCAAGTATGACTGGGTAGATGGGATCATCCATAACAGCCGCTTTGATCACGCCTCTGACAAAGTCAGAGTGTATCTCCACCAATGCGATGGGAAGCGCTGTAGGTGCATCACTCTTACGAACTCCACAAAGTTTGACGGTCTCTCCTGTCTCTTGACCGGGTTTAACCAGGTTTCTGGCAACAATGCAATCATAAGAAAGCCCCGTGTCAAATAAGCAAGAAGTTTGAGAACCGTTCAAAGTAACAGTACCTCGCGTTGAGAGTCTATCCCCAACAGTTTTGGAATCACTGTCAACAATTCCGCCTTGCGAGACTGTCAATAAGCATCCGATGCGTTTCGGCTCGGTGTGCTCGGTCTGATCATATGTCCCGTGCTCAGGGGTTCTCCCTTTGCCACCTTGTCCTTTCTGGCTACGCTGCCATGTAGGGCGGTCGGGTTGATCAGACTGTTTGGGGTGGTTGGGGTACTTGTTCTTGTAGAACTTGGATTTTTCAGGAGGGGGGTTTTGAGGTCCAGTTTCTCTGTGGTTATTTTGGTTAGAAGCCTGAGAAGATTGCTCTAGGTTATGTTTTCGAAAATGCTCCTCTGTCGGTTTTCGCTTTGTGGCCGGTAGTTCAGCCAGCGCATTGTGATAACGCTCAGACTTTTCCAAAATGTCTTCAAGTTTTTCTGCCCCCTGCTCAGCGAGAAATCTCCGGGTATCCGCAGACAAAGTGTTCTTTATTTGTTCTGTTAAAACAAATTCCTCAAGACCTTCATAGGTAGAGGGGAGCTGCGAGAGCTCAAGGCACTTTGTCAAATATCCCTTTATACGGGAAGAGAACTGGTGAAAAGATTCAGAATTCTCCTTTCTGCTGTTGCGAAACAGTTGCAAAAATTTGCGAGCGTTCATTTCAAAGCGCTCCAGTAACGCTTTCTTCAACAGATCATAGTTGTCTTGTTGGCTACTTTCCAGTTTGGCGTAAACATCATACGCAGAACTTTTCAAAGCCTGGGAAAGCTTCATGTTCCAACGCGACCTCTCTAAACCGTACAGAGTTGCAATTTTCTCAAATTTTTCTAGCCAAGTGTCAATCTTCTCATTTGGACAAGGGAAAGATTCTAGTGGAAAAGACATAGCAGTGAGATGAGTAGATTGAGTGTTAGAAGGATCAGTTAAGGAAGAATGAGGAGAAGACTCTCCATTGCTGGAGGTAGAGGCAGCACCACGACTTTGAAGTTCAAGAGCTTTAAGAGCCAACTCATGTTGTCTCTCCTCCCTCTCCTTCTCATGCTGTCTCTCCTCCCTTTCCTTCTCATGCTGTCTCTCCTTCTCTTTTTCCTCATGCTGCATCCTGCGAATTTCCATTTCTTCCTCAATCTTCTTCTGCTGTAATAGCCGGTCTTCCGCTTCTTTCCTCCTAGCTTCTTCTTTTTCCTCTTTAGCTTCAGCTGCTTTCCTCTCCGCATCATATCTCTCAAGTTCGTCCCTGACAATTGCTTTCGCTTCCTCTCCTTCCAGTCCCTCCTCTCTCGCTTCTTCCCTGAGGAGTTGTCTAAGCTTTGCCCTCTCGGCCATATTATGTCAGTGACTGAGACTAGTGGAGAACGAAAATAGGAAAAAGGATACACTGGTTCCT
>JAMPIV010008293.1:322500-390000 GCA_024509875.1 Oreohelix idahoensis | reverse complement strand
CTTGTCCTAGGATCCCCAGGATAAGAGAAGAAGAAGCAGATGGAAGTGTCGTGTGAAATTCTAATCCACATATATAAATTAAAAAGTAAATGTAAAGCCTAACAAATAACTTCAATAAAAGGAAAGAAGAATGGTAAAGAACAGTGCTGTCACAATGACTGTACTCGAAATCCCCCTTGTTTTCTACTTCGTCTGCAAATTGTAACGTTTCACGTTGATAGTAAAAGCCTACTGCATCACTACACGCTTTCTTCAATAAAACGTGTACGGCATTTCTAAGAAAACCTTGAGCTAGGCACCCTGCGTAATGACCTAAATTAATACTTCCATTAATTTCATTTTATACACGGCGTGATGAAAAGACAGATGAACTTAGGATAGAGAGAAGGAAGGGCTGAAAGCAGGAACGCATGCAACACTAAACACGCGTCTCGCGATATACAATTAATGCCACCCTCCCCAAGCGAAAGGCCAGAAGCAATAATTTTTTTTTCAAATCGACAGTGATAAAAAACACTACCCATACGAGAGTTAGGTTTTAAAAACCTGAAAAACGCTTATTAGGAAACATGACATTATACTGGTATACGTTTGAAAGCATGACAGTACCCAGACACCACATCGATCGAAGTGAACGGGAGGTAGAAGAAAATGCATATTTTGAACGCAGCCCCTTAGCCCCATTAAATTTGTATATTTGGGTTCCTTAGGACTTGTTGACAAATAATATGTTAAGTGTTACGCAAATAGTCTAGGAATTACCAAATTATAGCCAAAAGAAATAGTGAGGGTGTCAGACAACACCAAAATCAGAATCGCTCAGTGGCAGATTTTGACACCACCATTGTACGGGAAATAGGTCCCCATGTTAAATCCTATTTGATTGGAGCGCAGTAAATGTAAGGCTAAACACGATTAGTCGGGCTACAAATACTATCTTTTGTTGTTAGGGGAGACGGAAGGAAGGGTACTTTTTTTCAAACGCTTGTGTAAACATGGCTCGATTGGTTAGACCCGCCAATATAGGTAATTAGGAGCGTCAGTTCAGTACCACATTTTCAAATAAACTTTCTAAAGAACCAGTGCGTTGAGCGCCAGTGCATATTTTTCTAAATAAAAGCCTGGGACATCGGCAGATCGAAATTGTGCTAGATTCATTGCCAGTCAACGTAACTGTGTATTATTTCCATGAATTGTGGTAAGCTTGATATATTCAATATCTTTTTAATGAAAATTGAATGTAAATTGATAATTTATGTCTATATATGTGTGTGGTTCAGTAGCGAACATGAGGCAAAGCCTATATAGTGCTCCAACCTGAACAGAAGGTGTCGGAGAAAAGTAAAACTGCATGGAATTGCCAAACAGTACACTGACACCTATCTTATTGAATAGAAAGAACTAATGCTGGAATTGCAGAGGTGTAGTGACCATTAGGGAGGAGTATACTGGTGTAAATTGTCTCAGATGAAGTTGACAGTTGGCCTACCGCTCTGAACTCAGTGTTTGTTATGTATTGTGTTCAGTCTGGAAATAGATTATAAATTAGTTATGAAGTAGGAGGTACAACCTTCTTGTTTCAGGGACTGTGGTCCTAAAGTTATTGAGCAGCACCTGGTCGGAGCTTTGCTGAATCTAGAGGCTGATAGCATACTCCTGGGTCCAGATAGCGACCAGTAAGGTGTCTCCAGAACACAGGGGAGCAATCGAGCAGAGGAGTCTTTTCCTGCCGCCATCACGAAAGTTAAGCCTCTGTGGCCAGAGGAGCTCAACATTATGTGTCCCCTCAAAACTTGACATTATAGTAAAACTGAGGGTCAATACATTGTTTAAATTGATAGGAACGGTGAAGATTCCCCATACTATTTCCAAGATAAACAAACACTTGAAGTCATGATGACAAATAACAACATAGCTTGAAAAACAAAACCAGTATTAACTCATAGTACTACTACACAACTGACACACATAGGATAATACTAATAAAATATGTCACTACAAGGTTCATATCTATAAATTATGTACATATAAATTGTGATTACATTTGATTGTGATTCCTGGTTCACTGTGTAGTTGAATCAGGATATATATATTAGTGAAAGTAATTAATAAATATATATTTGAAACTTTACCAGTGACTCATTTAAGATAGTCTTATAGAGTGTTAAATGTGTGTGAGTGTCACAGTGTTGTCAAGTGTGGTGGAATAAATTAAATTGTTTATCTGTCTGTTGTTGTTGTGACTTACACTTCATCATTTACATAACCCTAGACATTTAACGTAGTCATCACAATATTCCAGAATAATTCTGACTGAGGTATAAATGTGGTAGCAAGTAAGGTTATCTGTAAAACACTACACCTATTAGATACAGATACCTTCACAGCTGATCTCAGTCAGTACACTAAGTCCCCTATAAATATTTATAACATCCCACTTTACCACATATATTGGGGTCTCGCTCCCGGGATTTTGAATCTTTCCCTATTATAAATATTGGGGGTAATTCATTTCAGGGAATAATAAGAATTAAAAGGTATCCTTGGGTGGAATTAAATAAGGTTGAGCTCTCAGTGCCTGTGGTGTCTTTGGATAAGTAATTACAGATTGTATTGTTTAGTTAGACATTACATACATTTACCTGTTAGAAAATGGCCGACTTGGCAAAATTTCGATCTGCTGCTGTGCAGACTGCAAAAGAGTTAGGAATGGACGGGCAAATTATGATTGCCTATGTCACTGCTGAATGTGACAAATATATTGAACGGGAAGAAAGAAGATTAGAAAAAGAGGCCGAAAGAAAATTAGAATCTGAAAGGTTGGCCGAAGATAAGAGGTTAGAGGCTGAAAAGGAAATTAAGAAGTTACAATTTGAGGCTGAGGCTGAGACTAAGAGGCTGGAGGCTGAGACTAAGAGGCTGCAGATTGAGGCTGAGGCTAAGAAATTGGAAGCAGAAAGAGAGGAAAGAAGATTGACTGCAGAGAGGGAAGCAGAAAAGGAGGAGAAGAGATTACAAAGGGAACATGAGTTACGACTAAGGATGTTTGAGTTTCAAGGCCATGCTCCTGAAAATGGTGCCAGTCCCTTTACCTCTGATGCCACTGCTAGTCAGGGAGCCTCAACCTCAGCTATGAACTTTCATTTAGATCATTTTGTTGAGAAAGACGATGATATTGAGAGCTATCTAAATAGATATGAACTATTAGCTACCACGTATGGGTTAGAAAGAGAAAGGTGGAGCTTAAAGTTATCTCAAGGGCTTCGTGGGGCAGCTTATGAAGTTTTTGCCAAAATGAACAGAGGTGATCAAGAAAATTATGACATGCTAAAGCAGGCTCTTTTGTTAAGATATGAAAAGAACGCAGAATTTTATAGGAAAAAATTTAGGAATGCTAAATTACTGTCAGGTGAAACCTATCACCAGTTCTCTGCGCGGTTAGAGACATACTTGGAGAAATTGACTTCTCTGGGGAAAACCCAAGATCTTAAGGAAATGGTCCTTATAGAACAATTAAGAGAGTCCATGGCTCCAGACCTGAGAAAGTTTCTCATGGAACAAGGTGCAGAGAGACTGGGTGAGTTACTAAATGTTGCAGAAAGGTATCAAGCGGCTCAGGCAGAGGTATCAGGTAATAAAAAGAAACAGGTAGATAATTTTAGGGCACCACAGAACTTTAATAAATTTAATCCTAGAGATCAAAACAAAGGTAAGCACCAGTTTGATAGGCCACGGTATGACAATAAAAATAAAACCCCACAATTCGATGAAAGGAAATATGATGAAAGAAAATCTTTCAACCAAGGGAAAAGGTGGTGTAAAAATTGTAAGATGAACAATCATGACACTGACCGTTGCAGAAGGAACCCTATAGTTATGGCCACCCTTCAGGTCAGGTCGACCTCAAGAAAGGAGGAGGATATTCTGATAGATACCACTCCAGATGAGATGAGGAAGGCACAGGCTGGGGATAAGACCCTCAAGCCTTGTTTCAGGAAATTGTCAACTTGTCATACAACTCCAGGAAAGGGAGATTTTTACATGAAGAACAAGTTGATTTACAGGAAGGCCGGAACTAGATCCCATGGTCACGGACAGTTGGTTCTTCCAAAGAGATATAGGACAGACTTAATAAGGAGCCTACATGTGAAACAAGATGGGGACCATGAGAAGATAGGTACCATCATTCAAAAGGTGGCTCACAATTATTATTGGCCCAAGGCAAGGTGGGACATTGAGAATTTTGTAGAAAGGTGTAGCATAGCACATGAGGGAACACCCACAAGTGGGAACATTGATCAGGACCTGGACACGCCACGGGGCAAACTTAGGCCTGACAATATAAGGAAAAATAAATTTGATAAAGTGGACCAAATGGAATGGGAAGCCCCTTTTCACGGACAAGCTTCACTTAACTGTTTTACAATGGCCACTATGCAGAGAGTGCAAAAAGATGTCTTACTCCAGGATAAGCCGAAAATCCCTCAATCGGACTTAAACAAACTGGAGGAAGAGGATGTAGAGAGGAAATCTCTCATCAAGAATTCTAAGTGGGGAGACAGCCCAAAGAAAAGAATTGGTAGCGGTCGTTTTGTGCATGATAATTCTGGGAAGAAAAATCATCACTATAGCGCTTCGAGTGGAAGAGACCATACCGGTGCATGGACAAATAGGTCCACCAAATTAAAGGTCCACTCGAAGCTCTGTTAAGAACGTGGACTGATGAAAAGGCAGAGGAAAATATTACATCCTCATACCAATATGTGAATGAGCTGACCACTCGTTTAAAAACTGGCTGGAAACTTGCCAATGAAAATTTGAAACAAGCCAGGAAGAAACATGCTGCCTATTACAACAGGAAAGCTAAAGACAGAGATTTGGCTGTGGGAGAGAAGGTACTGCTTCTTCTACCCGGTAGTCAAAATAAGTTACAAATTGGATGGCAAGGTCCATATACAGTTCTAGAGAAGGTGTCTAGAACCAATTATAAGATAGATAAGAAGGGGAAAGAAAAAATCTATCATGTGAATCTCCTGAAGAAATATTTGGAAAGAGAACATCAGGAAGAGACACACTTGTTGACCTTGTCCATTGCAATGGAAATGAAAAAGGAACCACTTTCATCATTTGAATATCCATTACATCCCTGTGAGACAGCGGCACAGGTGAAAATCAGTACACATTTAACGAAAAATCAGAAAGAGAGAGTGCAACAGGTTCTAGATAATCATGCAGAGGTGTTAACAGACCGACCGGGGCATACAAACTTATTGGAATATGATATGAAACTGATAGACCCCACACCTGTCTGTATGAAACCCTATTCGATTCCTTTTGCTAAGGAGAAAGCTTTGAAGGAAGAGATAGACTATTTGTTGAAGGAAGGAATTATTTCACACAGTGAATCCTCGTATAGTTCCAGTGTTGTACTTTTAAGGAAACCCTCTGGAGAACATAGACTCTGTATAGATTACAGGAGACTGAATGCTATTATAGAAGGACAGGTGGATCCATTGCCGGATACAAATCAGTGGTTTGCCAGGCTAAATAAAGCTAAATATTTCTCAAAAGTGGATCTGAGTAAAGGATACTATCAGATTCCAGTAAAGCCTGAGGTTAGACCCTACCTAGCGTTTAGTACCTCAGAGGGACACTATGAGTTTAACAGATTGCCATTTGGATTGAAGAATGCACCTAGTGTCTTCTCTAGAATGATGAGAAAATTATTGGACCCTCTGAATAATCCATACATCACAAATTTCATGGATGATATCCTTATAGCCACAGAAACATTTGAGGAACACATTTACTCTCTGAATAGGCTGTTTAATCGACTTAGAGAAGCGAATTTGACAGTCCGACCAACCAAATGTTGCGTTGGATGTAAAGAATTATAATTTTTGGGACACACAGTTTATAAGGGAAACTTGACCCCTGACCCCAAGAATTTAGAGAAACTAAAGAAAGCCCCAAGACCACAAACCAAGAAAGACGTGAGATCCTTTGTCTCATTATGTGGTTTCTACCAAAAGTATATCAAAAATTTTAATTCCATATGTGCACCGTTAACTGATTTGACACGTAAAGGAAATCCAGATCGAATTACATGGACTCCACAATGCGAATTCGCTTACCAGGAATTGAAGGAAAAGCTCACAAGTAAACCTATTTTGAAATTACCTGACTTAAGTCAAGAATTCATTGTAAGGACTGATGCCAGTAATATTGGGTTAGGTGCGACTCTGCTACAGAAATCAGATGCATTGGATGGGGAATTAAGCCCAGTGGCATATGCTAGCAGAAAGTTGAATAAAGCTGAAACCAATTACTCAACTAGCGAAAAAGAATGTCTTGCAGTAATATGGGCGATAAAGAAATTCAATATTTATCTGTATGGGAAGGCAATTAAGTTGCAAACGGATCACAAACCCTTGTCGTTTCTAGCGCAGGCTAGACATGAAAATTCTAGATTACTCCGTTGGTCATTACTGATGCAGCCATATGAGTTTAGCATAGAGTATATAAGTGGAAAAAAAATCTGGGAGCGGATTTTTTAAGCCGCCATCCGTGTGATGAGAATCACCCTAAGCCCCAGGAAGGATAATAAATTTCTCTATGTGTATATAGAATTATAGACTGACATATAACGTCTGTTTCAAGTGGGGAGAATTTGTCGTGTGAAATTCTAATCCACATATATAAATTAAAAAGTAAATGTAAAGCCTAACAAATAACTTCAATAAAAGGAAAGAAGAATGGTAAAGAACAGTGCTGTCACAATGACTGTACTCGAAATCCCCCTTGTTTTCTACTTCGTCTGCAAATTGTAACGTTTCACGTTGATAGTAAAAGCCTACTGCATCACTACACGCTTTCTTCAATAAAACGTGTACGGCATTTCTAAGAAAACCTTGAGCTAGGCACCCTGCGTAATGACCTAAATTAATACTTCCATTAATTTCATTTTATACACGGCGTGATGAAAAGACAGATGCACTTAGGATAGAGAGAAGGGAGGGCTGAAAGCAGGAACGCATGCAACACTAAACACGCGTCTCGCGATATACAATTAATGCCACCCTCCTCAAGCGAAAGGCCAGAAGCAATAATTTTTTTTTCAAATCGACAGTGATAAAAAACACTACCCATACGAGAGTTAGGTTTTAAAAACCTGAAAAACGCTTATTAGGAAACATGACATTATACTGGTTTACGTTTGAAAGCATGACAGTACCCAGACACCACATCGATCGAAGTGAACGGGAGGTAGAAGAAAATGCATATTTTGAACGCAGCCCCTTAGCCCCATTAAATTTGTATATTTGGGTTCCTTAGGACTTGTTGACAAATAATATGTTAAGTGTTACGCAAATAGTCTAGGAATTACCAAATTATAGCCAAAAGAAATAGTGAGGGTGTCAGACAACACCAAAATCAGAATCGCTCAGTGGCAGATTTTGACACCACCATTGTACGGGAAATAGGTCCCCATGTTAAATCCTATTTGATTGGAGCGCAGTAAATGTAAGGCTAAACACGATTAGTCGGGCTACAAATACTATCTTTTGTTGTTAGGGGAGACGGAAGGAAGGGTACTTTTTTTCAAACGCTTGTGTAAACATGGCTCGATTGGTTAGACCCGCCAATATAGGTAATTAGGAGCGTCAGTTCAGTACCACATTTTCAAATAAACTTTCTAAAGAACCAGTGCGTTGAGCGCCAGTGCATATTTTTCTAAATAAAAGCCTGGGACATTGGCAGATCGAAATTGTGCTAGATTCATTGCCAGTCAACGTAACTGTGTATTATTTCCATGAATTGTGGTAAGCTTGATATATTCAATATCTTTTTAATGAAAATTGAATGTAAATTGATAATTTATGTCTATATATGTGTGTGGTTCAGTAGCGAACATGAGGCAAAGCCTATATAGTGCTCCAACCTGAACAGAAGGTGTCGGAGAAAAGTAAAACTGCATGGAATTGCCAAACAGTACACTGACACCTATCTTATTGAATAGAAAGAACTAATGCTGGAATTGCAGAGGCGTAGTGACCATTAGGGAGGAGTATACTGGTGTAAATTGTCTCAGATGAAGTTGACAGTTGGCCTACCGCTCTGAACTCAGTGTTTGTTATGTATTGTGTTCAGTCTGGAAATAGATTATAAATTAGTTATGAAGTAGGAGGTACAACCTTCTTGTTTCAGGGACTGTGGTCCTAAAGTTATTGAGCAGCACCTGGTCGGAGCTTTGCTGAATCTAGAGGCTGATAGCATACTCCTGGGTCCAGATAGCGACCAGTGAGGTGTCTCCAGAACACAGGGGAGCAATCGAGCAGAGGAGTCTTCTCCTGCCGCCATCACGAAAGTTAAGCCTCTGTGGCCAGAGGAGCTCAACATTATGTGTCCCCTCAAAACTTGACATTACAGTAAAACTGAGGGTCAATACATTGTTTAAATTGATAGGAACGGTGAAGATTCCCCATACTATTTCCAAGATAAACAAACACTTGAAGTCATGATGACAAATAACAACATAGCTTGAAAAACAAAACCAGTATTACCTCATAGTACTATTACACAACTGACACACATAGGATAATACTAATAAAATATGTCACTACAAGGTTCATATTTATAAATTATGTACATATAAATTGTGATTACATTTGATTGTGATTCCTGGTTCACTGTGTAGTTGAATCAGGATATATATATTAGTGAAAGTAATTAATACATATATATTTGAAACTTTACCAGTGACTCATTTAAGATAGTCTTATAGAGTGTTAAATGTGTGTGAGTGTCACAGTGTTGTCAAGTGTGGTGGAATAAATTAAATTGTTTATCTGTCTGTTGTTGTTGTGACTTACACTTCATCATTTACATAACCCTAGACATTTAACGTAGTCATCACAATATTCCAGAATAATTCTGACTGAGATATAAATGTGGTAGCAAGTAAGGTTATCTGTAAAACACTACACCTATTAGATACAGATACCTTCACAGCTGATCTCAGTCAGTACACTAAGTCCCCTATAAATATTTATAACATCCCACTTTACCACAGGAAGAAGAAGAAGCAGATGGAGGAAGAAGAAGCAGATGGAAGAAGAAGAAGCAGATGGAGGAAGAAGAAGCAGATGGAGGAAGAAGAAGCAGATGGAGGAAGAAGAAGAAGCAGATGGAAGAAGAAGAAGCAGATGGAAGAAGAAGAAGCAGATGGAAGAAGAAGAAGCAGATGGAGGAAGAAGAAGAAGCAGATGGAGGAAGAAGAAGAAGCAGATGGAAGAAGAAGAAGCAGATGGAAGAACGCAAAGAGAAGAGAACTAGATAGAGAAACGAAAACGAAGAAGACCTGGGAACATTGAGCAGATGGCAGGGGAGAAGAGGACTCGGCATGTATTTGTTGAAGGCGTATGTTCCTTGAGGAGCTAAAGGTACTGATTGAGCAAACATGTATTTTTATTTTTTGTTATGTTTTCTAAATCGGTATGTATTTTGTATATTTTCCAATATACAACTTTTAGCTTATTTTTAAATAAAAATGTTGCGTTTTTCTAAAACGCAGTACGTTTTACAAAATTTAGTATAAATGTATATTGAATAGATCGTGGTTAAAGTAACTAACTGGATACTATATTGGTGACTTAACTGATTGCTTTGGACAAACATAACTATCCAATTTCACAACTACGAGTCATCGCTGTGTGTGTACACTTGTACTTAAGTCAGAGAACATAACCAAATGTATATATATACACAGTAATATAGTAATATATTTTAACATAGTCACAACTGATGTCTGCTAAGTAAATAGTTAACTCTATTATTTTCTGCTTCGGTGCTTTCTAAAAGTAAAGCTTCATGAGACAATTTGTGCTACGTGAAAGGATATAAAAGCAAACAGAAGGTGCTATTATGGGAAAATCGAAAGCCCAGTTTCCCCATTTACTGTGACTTTCTATTTCACTTTGGTATAAATAAATACACGAAAATAGGTGTGTGGCAGACGCTTGTAAGAAAAAAAGAGGTAGTACATTAGACAACACAAAAGTAAACGAAGCTATAAGCTCACCGGGGTATCGAACGAGGGACCTTCCGAATGGTGCAATTGCTCCGCTACGGGTGTAAATCGTAAAAAAGCACACAACCAACTTAGCACCTTCGTAACCTGCCTATTGTATTCCAGTACGTACTAATTAGCACAAGGTAAACGCCGCACTTACCGTGTGTTACTGGGGCCCGAAAGGGGAGCAACGAATAGTAACACTGTACCCTACCATGCTTGTCGTAAAAAGCGACTAAGGAGGGTTGGGCATGGGGCTGGTTACCCCATCCCGTAAAAAAACTTGTTACCAAAAAACTTCAACAAACATGGACAAACCCCGCAATACGGCGTCTAGTAAATCGTTCAAGAATATTAATCGTCCCAATAAAGGTTTGTTTTGTACGTTGGTCTGAAAGGCAAGAAACAATCACACGTTTTATTAGGAAGATACAGATACGGCCCGCATTACATTGTGCTTTGAGTGAAAGCTATCTTGAACACCCATTACATTCATTCCACATAAAGGCCATTAATATATTTCATTCGGATTTCACAGATCTCTTCGCAAGTAACTCGTCAAGAAATGCCAGAAAAGTTTAACACATTAGGTTTATTTTAAAAGAGCCATATAATACCTTTACATGTCTTTGTTTTTTTAAACTTCAACATTCTGTTAAAACTAAAGACAAAAGACTAAAAATTGTTTTATTACACAAAAATCATCACATGTAGTAATTAAGGTGGACGAGTTTTCAACACACGCATCAACTGAGAGCCTAGCGATGCCTACGTTAATTTCTTCTTGAAATATCGCCCGTTTCCTGTGATTTTAACATTTGCTATGAAAATGAATCTCCAATGCTGGGGCACCCCATCAAGGATGGCTGCCGACCAAGCAAAGTGAAGACAGTCTGTTTCTGTCCTACAAGACGCCACCAGGCGTGATGGTCACTGATTGCTTTGTTAGTCAGCGGCCAAGGACCAAAGAAAGGAGAATATGATGACAATCAACAATCACAGGGATAATCAGTTGGTCATCTATATCTACCAGAAGCAGTCTTTGCTCATGGTCAGCTTTATGTAACGCTCACACGAAGAAAGAACACAGACAATCATGAAGTATATATTTTCGTGGACAGGTCATCAAGGCAAAAATTTTAAGGTAGTGGTACATTTACCCCAAAATGATATTGTGATTAAAGAGCTGTTAAGTAATTAGTCAAATTACAGTCTATTTACACACTCACACTTCTAAATGTGCTGAAGATGCTGAAAGTTTAAGATGCTAGCTTTAATTCTTCCTCCGTCGTTGTTTTGGCGGGTGTACATGCTAGTAGTATACAACAGCATAGGCTGGCTCAGAATAGTGCATGTAAACATACAGAAATAAACAAAGAGGAAATCCAAGACATGTTTTAAAAATTAATAATAAATGAAAATATTTGTGTGGCAGGCATCGCAAGAAAGAAAAAAAGAAAGAAATACAAAACTAGACAACAGAAAATCTACAGAAGTGATACATGTTACGGTATATGATATTAACGCCGTCTGCTAAAGGTTATCAGACGTGCAATTGTAAAGGTTAAGGCATTTAATATATTGCGATATATGTTTCAATTATTGAACGCTCCATACACGATCGATTATGACGTGTATAGCGTTGTTTGGGTCACAGTCGGTAACTAAGAAACGCTACCCTTTGTTACTTGACCGCCAAGCTGAATAGCTGCGTTTTTCTAACCTTCCAATTCAATGGCATGATATAGCCATTTATATGTGCATTTTTGATGGACCAGGGTCAGTCCTAGAACTCTATATGAGAGGAAAATTTATGGAGGTTAGTATTTAACTAGAATTCTCAGAAGGAGAAGAATAATCGTCAAATTCATATGAAATATTCAGACTCGCAGTCTCACTGTCGGCAGGTAGCCATGTCTAGCTGCGCGTGCATATAGCTGTGATGTTCTGACGACAATACTGCATTGTATCCTTAAACGGACATTGACACGTAAACCAGCAGTCTACGTTATTGATTAATTTATGCATGACTTATAAGGACTTATGTTCTGTTCCTATTTGAAATGATCATCCTGTGTGTACATGTGATTAAATATTAAGGACTCAATCTGAAGGAATTAATTACTTCATTAATGTTGCTGAGTTCAAGTTACATGAACTACTTCTTCATACCATGCTACTGAGTTGTATGAACACCTTCACCCCAATTCGCGTAATACTAAACAAAGCACGATTAACAAAAGATCACTAAAGTAACCATACTCAGTGCATGATCTTCAACCGGCAAATAACTCAGCAACAAAAGTGGCGGCCGAATGCGGGGAACGACAGAAAAAAGAAACAAACTTCTGTTCCTTACGCACAGATTAACCATAATATTTACGATCAAGTTTCGATCACATGACCATTACGAAGCTGACGTGACGCACGTGATCATGAATAGCAACATGACGTCACTGTTGCATTGTCGCCGTGAAGAAGACATCTTTTCAACGCCTCTCTAGTTCGCTTCAAATTGATCAAGATGCACAAGATGGACTACCGTTGCCTGCCCATCAGGAGCAGACAGTCAAAGGCACAGGCCTAGCTGTTGACGACCTCTAGCACTGATCTAAGCAACGGAAAAGATAAGTCTAGGTGTTTAACTGTTGTTATTGCAAACAGTGCTAACTGAGTCCATGCCCTCTGCCTACATCGGCATGTTTTTACCTATGTTTAATGTACTTTTTGTTGTCTTAATGTGTTGTTAATTCGTGGGAGGTAGGGAGGATGAACCGAAATTAGATTCTGTGGCTCTCACGATGCCTGAATTGATTTCGGTCGTTTCTTAGGGCAGTTAAACGATTGCACTTTTGGAAGCCCCATTGAGGTTTGCCATTGGACTATCTGTCCAAATCTGCTGTCGTTTGACGATTTGTGTTAGCTGTACCGTTCCGTAGATAACTGGTGTATTTTATTCGTACTCAGTTAACAATTTTATTCAGTTCTGTATCATGTTCGTTAACTATTTCGTCCAGACTACTCTCACTATAATTTATTTTATGATTGTTAAATGTTCGTCCGTTATGAGTCCTGTGATGTCATCATTTTTTTGCAGTCATTTTTTTTTTGTGTACTTTGAATATTAAGTTGACCTCGGGTCAGACCTTGACCCTTCATTTGGCTTGTGACACTTCCGCTTGTTTTATTTAGTTCATAAATTCATTTTTAATTGTGAAAATGTCTTGTTTGCGTCTTGACATTGTTTGTACCCTTTAGTTGCATCATTGTTTTGTTTGTCCTCATGATATATGTTAAATACTACATTAATAATATGATATTATATGCAATAATACACTTGTAATTTAATTTACTTAATTTTTTCTGATATTTAAGGTTAATATGGGACATTGCATAATTATGCAGTGATAGTCCAAGAAAGTAGCACTACAATTTATAAGAGATGCCTAGGGCATAATAATATATTATATATATTGACCAAATAAAATAATCTTATAGTCTACCTTTGAGGTAATAGACCCATTGTATATTATTTAATATACTTTTCTGGTACTAAGAGAGTGACTTAGTACATTGAACAATATAATTACTAGGAATCATACCCAACATTATTGGATATTAAGATTAATTGTGTGAAGTAATTACATAATAGTTAACAGATATCATAACTATTTATGATATAGTATTATTTAGATACAATATTGTTACAAAATATTGTCTATTAGTTGAACTTAGACATTAGAGTTCAGTACTATTGTGATTATTTATATTGAATATTTCTAAGTTGAGTAAGTATAATAATTACTCTGAAGCTACTATTGACTATTTTAATCAGTAATTATCAATAATTACTTACAGATAAAAGTCAAAATGCTTACTATAGACCATTTCGTTAAAATTGGTAGGGAATATGGTTATAAATCTCAAGAACTTCGTCAGTTTGCTGAGGCAGAACTGGAAAAACATGAAAGAAAAGAAGCAGAGAAAAAGGCTGCATTAAAGAAAGAGGAAGAGGAACAAAAGGCTGCATTAAAGAAAGAGGAAGCAGAACGTGAGATGAAGCAAATTGCCAAGGAAAATAGATTAAGAGAAATTGCTCAACAGTGTGGTGAAGTGGGATGTTATAGATATTTATAAGGGACTTAGTGTACTGACTGAGATCAGCTGTGAAGGTATATATATATATCTAATAAGAGTAGTATATTATATATATAACCTTACTTGCTGCCACATATCTATATATCTCAGTCAGAATTATTCTGGAATAGTGTGGTGACTACGTTTTGTGTCTAGGGTATGTGTATGGTGAAGTGTAAGTCACAACAACAGACAGATAAACAATTTAATTTAATCCACTACTCTTGACAACACTGTGACACTCACATACATATAACACTCTACACAGATATCTTAAAAGAGTCACTGATAAACTTTCAAATAACAATATGTATTCATTACTGGCATGAAGGAATATGTGTCCTGATTCAACTACAAGGGAACCAGGAATCACAATCAATTTAAATTACAAGTTATGTACAGAATGTATTTAATATGAATATTGTAGTGACATATATTAGTACAAATGTTCTATGTGTGTCAGTTGTGTAGTAGTAAAATGAGGTAATACTGGTTTTGTTTTGTTCAAGCTCTGTTGGTATTGGTCATCATGACTTCAATAGTTTGTCTTTAGGGACTATTATTGGAGATGTTCACAGTTCCTGATTTTAAGACAAGTAAATTCCCCTCTGAATGGTATTTTTATAAAGTTATTTCAAGATGAGGGGACATAATGTTGAGCTCAGCTGGCCAATTCGCTTATCTGGCGTGATGGCGGCAGGAAAGGACTCCTCTGCTCGAATTCTCCTCTGGGCTCAGGAGACACCTCACTGATAGCTAAAAAGACCAAGGAGTATGCTGTCCGACTCTGGATTCAGCAAATCTCTGACCAGATGCTGCTCACTACCATCAAGACCACTGTCCCTGAAATCAAGAAGGATGTACCTTCTACTTCATAACTAATTTATATTTCTTTTACACTGATCACAATACAGCACAAACATTGCGTTCAGAGCGTTAGGCCAACAGTCAGCTTCATTTGAAATACTTTATTCCAGTATTACCCTTCTTAATGGTTACTACGCCTCTGCACTTCCAGCATTATTTCTTTCTAGTCCATCATCCAGGTGTCAGTGTACTATTTGGCCATTCCATGCCGTTTTACTTCTCTCCGACACCCTCTGTTCAGGCTGGAGCATTATAGGCTTTACCTCACGTTTGCCACTGAACTACACATATATATACAGGCATAAATCAACAATTCACATTCAATTTTTCATTAAAAGATACTGAATGGTTCAAGCTTACCACAATTTCATGGAAATAAACACAGATACGTTGATTAGCAATGAATTCTGGCACAAACTGGCACAAATTCCGTTCTGCCTATGTTCCAGGCTTTTATTTTAGCAAAAATGTGAGCTGGCTTCAACGTACTGTCGCTTTATCAAGCTTATTTGAATTAGTGGTCTCGAACTAACGCTCCCAAGTGTGTATATCAGCGAGACTGGCCAATGAGCCACGTTTCGACAAGTGTTTGAAAAAATGTTATCTTTTCCCGTCTCCCCTAACAACCAAGATAGTATTTATAACCCGACCAATCGTGGTTAGGCTTTCATTTGTTGCGCTCCAATCAATTTGGAGTTTACATGGTAGGCTATTTATGTAACGTAAGGTTTTTTCAAACACGTTATAAAAAAAATTTTATGAGCAGAAATGATTTTATGCTGTCAGGCACCCCCAATATTTTATTTTGGGTATAATTTATTAATTCCTGGACTATTTGCGTAACGTTTTACATATTATTTGTCAGCAAACCCTAAGGAACCCAAAAATACTAATTTAAAGGAGCTACGTGGCTGCGTTCAAAATATGCAATTTCTTCTATCTCCTGTTTAGAAGATGTGCTGTCTGGGTACTGTTATGTGTTCAAACGTAAACCCATATAATGTTGTCTTTTCTAATAAGAGTCTGTTATGATTTATAAACCTAACTCTGGGAAAGGGTAGTGTATTTTATCACTGTCCGTCTGAAAAAAAATTAGTGCATGTAGACTTACACGCGTGATGGTAGTAATTGTGTATCGCGCGAAGCGGGTTTAGTGTTCGGCTTTCTGCCTCTCCCTTCTCTTTTTATCCCTTTAGTCCATCTGTTCGTTCGTTTTGGTAACGCAGTATAATTAATGTTAGGGTTAATTTAGGTCATTACGCAGTACGTCTCAATGCTTTTCCAAGAAATACAGCACACGTTTCATTGAAGAAGGCGGGTAATAATACAGTAAGCTTTACTATCAACGTGAAAGCGTTACAATTTGCAGACGAAGCAGAAAACAAGGGGGATTTCGAGTACATTCTTTGGGACAGCACTGTCATTTTACCATTGCTCTTCTCTTTATTAATTTTATTTGTTAGGCTTCATATTTACCTAATAATTTATATATGTGGATTAGAATATTTCATGACACCTCCCCTCTTAAAACAGACATTATATGTCAGTCCTTTATTCCATATACACATATAGAAATTTATTATTATTTCTGGGGTTTACGGTGATTCTCATCACACGGATGGCGGCTTAAAAAATCCGCTCCCAGATTGGTTTTTCCAGATATATATTCAATGCTAAAATTATATGGAGCCAGAAGCAAAGACCATCGGAGTAACCTAGAGTTCTCATGCTTAGCCTGTGCTAAAAACGATAAAGGTTTGTGGTCAGTTTGCAACTTAAATGCCTTCCCATATAGATAAATATTGAATTTCTTTATTGCCCATATTACTGCAAGACATTCTTTTTCGCTAGTTGAGTAGTTGATTTCAGCTTTATTCAACTTTCTGCTAGCATATGCCACTGGGCTTAATTCCCCATCCAATGCATCTGATTTCTGTAGTAAAGTTGCACCTAGCCCAATATTACTTGCATCCGTCCTTACTATGAATTCTTGACTTAAGTCAGGTAATTTCAAAATGGGTTACTTGTGAGCTTTTCCTTCAATTCTTGGTAAGTCATTTCACATTGTGGTGTCCATGTAATGCGATCTGGAAGTCCTTTACGTGTCAATTCCGTTAAAGGTGCACATATGGAATTAAAGTTTTTGATATACTTCTGGTAGAAACCACATAATGAGACAAAGGATCTCACGTCCTTCTTGGTTTGTGGTCTCGGGGCTTTCTGTAGTTTCTCTAAATTCTTTGGGTCAGGGGTCATGTTTCCCTGATAAACTGTGTGTCCCAAAAATTCCAATTCTTTACATCCAACGCAACATTTGGTTGGTCGGGCTGTTAAATTTGCCTCCCTAAGTCGATCAAACAGCATGTTCAGAGAGTCAATGTGTTCCTCAAATGTTTCTGTTGCTATAAGGATATCATCCATAAAATTTGTTATACAGGGATTATTCAGAGGATCCAATAATTTTCTCATCATTCTAGAGAAGACACTAGGCGCATTCTTCAATCCAAATGGCAATCTATTAAACTCATAGTGTCCTTCTGAGGTACTAAAAGCTAGGTATGGTCTAACCTCAGGCTTTACTGGAATCTGATAGTATCCTTTACTCAGATCCACTTTTGAGAAATATTTAGCTTTATTTAGTCTGGCAAACAGCTGATTTGTATCCGGCAATGGATCCACCTGTCCTTCTGTAATAGCATTCAGTCTCCTGTAATCTATACAGAGTCTATGTTCTCCAGAGGGCTTCCTTAAAAGTACAACACCGGAACTATACGAAGACTCACTGTGCGAAATAATTCCTTCCTTCAACAGATAGTCTATCTCTTCCTTCAAAGCTTTTTCCTTAGCAAACGGAATCGAATATGGTTTCATACAGACAGGTGTGGAGTCTATTAATTTCATATCATATTCCAATAGGTTTGTATGCCCTGGTCGGTCTGTTAACACCTCTGCATGATTATTTAGAACCTGTTGCACTCTCTCTTTCTGAGTTTTCGTTAAATGTGTACTGTTTTTCACCTGTGCTGCTGTCTCACAGGGGTGTAATGGATATTCAAATGATGAAAGTGGTTCCTTTTTCATCTCCATGGCGATGGACAAGGTCAACAAGTGTGTCTCTTCCTGATGTTCTCTTTCCAAATATTTCTTCAGGAGATTCACATGATAGATTTTTTCTTTCCCCTTCTTATCTATCTTATAATTTGTTCTAGACACCTTCTCTAGAACTGTATATGGACCCTGCCATCCAATTTGTAACTTATTCTGACTCCCGGGCAAAAGAAGCAGTACCTTCTCTCCCACAGCCAAATTTCTGTCTTTCGCCTTCCTGTTATAATAGGCAGCATGTTTCTTCCTGGCTTGTTTCAAATTTTCATTGGCAAGTTTCCAGCCAGTTTTCAACCGAGTGGTCAGCTCATTCACATATTGGTATGAAGATGTAATGTTTTCCTCTGCCTTTTCATCAGTCCACGTTCTTAACATAGCTTCAAGTGGACCTTTTATTGTGTGGACCTATTTGTCCATGCACCGGTATGGTCTCTTCCACTCGAAGCTTTATAGTGATGATTTTTCCTCCCAGAATTATCATTCACAAAACGACCGCTACCAATTTTTCTTTTGGGGCTTTCTCCCCTCTTAAAATTCTTGATGAGAGATTTCCTCTCTACATCCTCTTCCTCCAGTTTGTTTAAGTCCGATTGAGGGATTTTCGGCTTATCCTGGGGTAAGACATCTTTTTGCACTCTCCGCATAGTGGCCATTGTAAAACAGTTAAGTGAAGCTTGTCCGTGAAAAGGGGCTTCCCATTCCATTTGGTCCACTTTATCAAATCTATTTTTCCTTTTATTGTCAGGCCTGATTTTGCCTCGGGGCGTGTCCAGGTCCTGATCCATGTTCCCACTTGTGGGTGTTCCCTCATGTGCTATGCTACACCTTTCTACAAAATTCTCAATGTCCCATCTTGCTTTGGGCCAATAATAATTGTGAGCCACCTTTTGAATGATGGTACCTATCTCTCATGGTCCCCATCTGGTTTCACATGTAGACTCCTTATTAATTCTGTCCTATATCTTTTTGGAAGAACCAGCTGTCCGTGACCATTGGATCTAGCTCCAGTCTTCCTATACATCAACTTGTTTTTCATGTAGAAATCTCCCTTGCCTGGAGTTGTATGACAAGTTGACAATTTTCTGAAACAAGGCTTGAGTGTTTTATCCCCAGCCTGTGCCTTCCTCATCTCTTCTGGAGTGGTATCTAACATAATATCCTCCTCCTGTCTTGAGGTCGACCTGACCTGAAGGGTTGCCATATACACAGGTTTCCTTCTGCAACGGTCAGTGTCATGATTGTCCATCTGACAATTCTTACACCACCTTTTTCCTTGGTTGAAAGATTTTCTTTCATTATATTTCCTTTCATCGAATTGTGGGAATTTATTTTTATTGTCATACCGTGGCCTATCAAATTGGTGCTTACCTTTATTTTGATCCCTAGGATCAAATTTATTAAAGTTCTGTGGTGCCCTAAAGTTGTCCACCTGTTTCTTTTTATTACCTGTTACCTCTGCTTGAGCTGCTTGATACCTTTCAGCAACATTTAGCAACTCACCCAGCCTCTCTGCACCTTGTTCCATGAGAAACTTTCTCAGGTCTGGAGCCATGGACTCTCTTAGTTGCTCTATAAGGACCATTTCCTTAAGATCTTGGGTTTTCCCCAGAGAAGTCCATTTCTCCAAGTATGTCTCTATTCGTGCAGAGAACTGGTGATAGGTTTCACCTGACAGTAGTTTAGCATTCCTAAATTTTTTCCTGTAAAACTCTGCATTCTTTTCATACCTTAACAAAAGAGCCTGCTTTAGCATGTCATAATTTTCCTGATCACCTCTGCTCATTTTTGCAAAAACTTCATAAGCTGCCCCACGAAGTCCCTGAGATAACTTTAAGCTCCACCTTTCTCTCTCCAACCCATACGTGGTAGCTAATAGTTCGTACCTATTTATATAGCTCTCAATATCATCGTCTTTCTCAACAAAATGATCTAAATGAAAATTCATAGCTGAGATTGAGGCTCCTTGAGTAACCGTAGCATCAGAGGCAAAAGGACTGGCACCATTTTCAGGAGCATGGCCTTGAAACTCAAACTCCCTTAGTCGTAACTCATGTTCCCTTTGTAATCTCTTCTCCTCCTTTTCTGCTTCCCTCTCTGCAGCTAATCTCTTCTCTTCTCTTTCTGCAGCTAATTTCTTCTCTTCCCTTTCTGCAGCCAATCGTTTGTCTTCTCTTTCTGCCTCCAATTTCTTAGCCTCAGCCTCAATCTGCAACCTCTTAGTCTCAGCCTCAGCTTCAATCTGCAACCTCTTAGTCTCAGCCTCAGCTTCAAATTGTAACTTCTTACTTTCCCTGTCAGCCTCTAACTTTCTTTCGGCTTCAAACCTTCTTTCTTCGCGTTCAATAAATTTGTCACATTCCGTAGTAACATAGGCAACCATAACTTGCCCATCTAATCCTAACTCTTTTGCAGTCTGAACCGCAGCAGATCGAAATTTGGCCAGGTCCGCCATTGTCTATCAGGTAACTTAATACAATGTCTAACCAACAATTCAATCTCTAATGGACAAAACAGGCACCGTGAGCTCAACCTTATTTAATTCCACCCAAGGATACCTTTTAATTCTTATATTCCCTGAAGTGAATTACCCCCAATATTTTTAATAGTTAAAGATTCAAAATCCCAAGAGCGAGACCCCAATATATGTGGTGAAGTGGGATGTTATAGATATTTATAAGGGACTTAGTGTACTGACTGAGATCAGCTGTGAAGGTATATATATCTATTAAAAGTAGTGTATTATAGATAACCTTACTTGCTGCCACATATCTATATATCTCAGTCAGAATTATTCTGGAATAGTGTGGTGACTACGTTTTGTGTCTAGGGTATGTGTATGGTGAAGTGTAAGTCACAACAACAGACAGATAAACAATTTAATTTAATCCACTACTCTTGACAACACTGTGACACTCACATACATATAACACTCTACACAGATATCTTAAAAGAGTCACTGATAAACTTTCAAATAACAATATGTATTCATTACTGGCATGAAGGAATATGTGTCCTGATTCAACTACAAGGGAACCAGGAATCACAATCAATTTAAATTACAAGTTATGTACAGAATGTATTTAATATGAATATTGTAGTGACATATATTAGTACAAATGTTCTATGTGTGTCAGTTGTGTAGTAGTAAAATGAGGTAATACTGGTTTTGTTTTGTTCAAGCTCTGTTGGTATTGGTCATCATGACTTCAATAGTTTGTCTTTAGGGACTATTATTGGAGATGTTCACAGTTCCTGATTTTAAGACAAGTAAATTCCCCTCTGAATGGTATTTTTATAAAGTTATTTCAAGATGAGGGGACATAATGTTGAGCTCAGCTGGCCAATTCGCTTATCTGGCGTGATGGCGGCAGGAAAGGACTCCTCTGCTCGAATTCTCCTCTGGGCTCAGGAGACACCTCACTGATAGCTAAAAAGACCAAGGAGTATGCTGTCCGACTCTGGATTCAGCAAATCTCTGACCAGATGCTGCTCACTACCATCAAGACCACTGTCCCTGAAATCAAGAAGGATGTACCTTCTACTTCATAACTAATTTATATTCTCTTTTACACTGATCACAATACAGCACAAACATTGCGTTCAGAGCGTTAGGCCAACAGTCAGCTTCATTTGAAATACTTTATTCCAGTATTACCCTTCTTAATGGTTACTACGCCTCTGCACTTCCAGCATTATTTCTTTCTAGTCCATCATCCAGGTGTCAGTGTACTATTTGGCCATTCCATGCCGTTTTACTTCTCTCCGACACCCTCTGTTCAGGCTGGAGCATTATAGGCTTTACCTCACGTTTGCCACTGAACTACACATATATATACAGGCATAAATCAACAATTCACATTCAATTTTTCATTAAAAGATACTGAATGGTTCAAGCTTACCACAATTTCATGGAAATAAACACAGATACGTTGATTAGCAATGAATTCTGGCACAAATTGGCACAAATTCCGTTCTGCCTATGTTCCAGGCTTTTATTTTAGCAAAAATGTGAGCTGGCTTCAACGTACTGTCGCTTTATCAAGCTTATTTGAATTAGTGGTCTCGAACTAACGCTCCCAAGTGTGTATATCAGCGAGACTGGCCAATGAGCCACGTTTCGACAAGTGTTTGAAAAAATGTTATCTTTTCCCGTCTCCCCTAACAACCAAGATAGTATTTATAACCCGACCAATCGTGGTTAGGCTTTCATTTGTTGCGCTCCAATCAATTTGGAGTTTACATGGTAGGCTATTTATGTAACGTAAGGTTTTTTCAAACACGTTATAAAAAAAATTTTATGAGCAGAAATGATTTTATGCTGTCAGGCACCCCCAATATTTTATTTTGGGTATAATTTATTAATTCCTGGACTATTTGCGTAACGTTTTACATATTATTTGTCAGCAAACCCTAAGGAACCCAAAAATACTAATTTAAAGGAGCTACGTGGCTGCGTTCAAAATATGCAATTTCTTCTATCTCCTGTTTAGAAGATGTGCTGTCTGGGTACTGTTATGTGTTCAAACGTAAACCCATATAATGTTGTCTTTTCTAATAAGAGTCTGTTATGATTTATAAACCTAACTCTGGGAAAGGGTAGTGTATTTTATCACTGTCCGTCTGAAAAAAAAATTAGTGCATGTAGACTTACACGCGTGATGGTAGTAATTGTGTATCGCGCGAAGCGGGTTTAGTGTTCGGCTTTCTGCCTCTCCCTTCTCTTTTTATCCCTTTAGTCCATCTGTTCGTTCGTTTTGGTAACGCAGTATAATTAATGTTAGGGTTAATTTAGGTCATTACGCAGTACGTCTCAATGCTTTTCCAAGAAATACAGCACACGTTTCATTGAAGAAGGCGGGTAATAATATAGTAAGCTTTACTATCAACGTGAAAGCGTTACAATTTGCAGACGAAGCAGAAAACAAGGGGGATTTCGAGTACATTCTTTGGGACAGCACTGTCATTTTACCATTGCTCTTCTCTTTATTAATTTTATTTGTTAGGCTTCATATTTACCTAATAATTTATATATGTGGATTAGAATATTTCATGACAACAGCAAGATTACAAGCACAAAGTGCTGATGCAAACCAGAATAATAACGCACAAAATGGATCATCATCCAGCCAAACTAAACATTTCTACAACTTTAAATTACCCACTCTCAACTTGAACGTGGACGACCTTTCATCGTTCCTGTCACGTTTTGAACAGACTTGCAAAACTAACCATTTGCCTGAAGAGTCATGGGTACTCAAATTAAATGAATTCTTGGTTGGAGAACCACTGACGGCTTCTCAAAATGCTGACCCATCAATAGCAAATAACTACGGTGCTATTAAGTCCTTGCTTTTACGAAGGTTTCACCTGGACGAGGAACACTGTAGGTTGAAATTTAAGGGAATTTTACCTGAATCTCCAAAAGATTTTGCAGGATTCATTGCGAACATACGCAATACGTTTAATAGATGGGTTGAACTGGCAGAAGTCAACAAATCATACGACAAATTAGTTGATTTACTACTACGGGATAAGGTATTATCTTCGGTTAGCCAGCCATTTTTTGCATATTTGCAGGAGCGTAAACCAGGTACTATGGACGAGTTAGAAAAAATTTCTTTAAACTACTGTTCGGCACATCCGAATGCAACCATTTCTAACTCCTCATTAAGAGAACCTCTACCTGTGGCGTCTAATATGGCCTACAATCATAATAACAAACAAAGACATCACAGTGTAGACAGAAGCAGGTTCCAAAGAAATCACAATGTTAACTTTCAGAAGGGACATAATAATGATTTCAACAATAAAAATGAGTTCAACAGAGGTAGATCACGAGATAGAAATTATTCACCTCAAACAAACTACCACAATGGTCAACATAACACTAATTATAATCGATCACATACTCCCAATAATAATAGTAACTGGAATGGTAATAATCATGGCTCAAGACATCGAGATAATAGTTACTATAGAGGACGACGAGATAATTCTAACAATTATACTCGGAATCGATCTCATTCTCGGGGATCATCTCATTACAACCATAATACAGGGGCGGCAGTTACATATAATACTACCCCTATAGCTCAGGTCCCACTTGACAATAATACAACACAGTCTTCTGCTGCATGTTTTGCTATTAATTATAATGTGGCAAATAGTTGCCAAGATTGTAATACTATTTTTCAGAAGGCCAAGGAAACGGTGCTGAATTGTGGACACCTTCATACAGCAGTTGGTCTTTCAGCGAACGATGGCAAGGGTACCCTGATGTTCAATAGAGGATTAGTCAATGGTACGGTGGTCTCAGTTTTAAAAGACTCTGGATCAACAACCATTGGAGTTCGGCAGTCTTTGGTACATCCTAGCTATGCAACAGGGGACTATGTCCGTTGCATGACCTTCGGGGGTACTATTGAGTACTACCCCACTGCCATAGTACATGTTAATACACCATTTTTTTCAGGTAATGTCAAGGTGTGCATGCTACAGAATCCATCAGCTGATCTTACATTAGGACGCATACATGGGAGTAAAGATTGCACTCCTAAAGAAATTAATGATTGGGAAAAAAAAAATTTGCATTCTTTTAGCAACGTTAACGCTGTTGTTGATATGGCTACACTTCGTGCCAACAACATAAATACATGTGGCACAGCAGTTTCCAACTTCACTCTCAGTACTATCCTGGAAATTGATGAAGATGATAGATCTATTGGACAACATACTAAGGATATAACTGATCCTAATAAAACTGTTGACGTTGTCAACATTGACAAAAACATTATGAGGAAGAATAATAGGTTAAATAATAATGCTGGACTTAAAAGGAAACATAAAGTTAACACAAATAATTATGATGAAAAAGTTTTTACTTTGCCCAGCAAGGACATGTCTACGACATGTAGGAAACTTAATACCTTTGGTGATGATAGGTATCATCCTCAGTCCAGTCAGGATGATACGACATCCAACAGAAAGACAATGTCGGTGTTGAAAGGGAAGGTTAATTCTTTGACAAAGAATACATATCATCATTGTCCACTATTTCGTGACAATGATACTACATATATTGGGAAAAGTGCGTATTCTCGCACAGTGTTAGTGCGAAATCTGCCGCAGGATACTACCTGGCAGGCACTTAGAAATTTTTTTGATTATACAGCAAACGTTAAGTTTGTTCGTCTTCTGCCATCATGCAATGGGCAGAATAGACTGGCGATGGTTACATTTCGTAACAATCGAGACGCTCGTTGGGTAATCGAGCGTGATAATGGTGTTTATTTTCATCACCGTTATCTAAAGTTACAATTAGTACATGATTCTGCGCCATGCAGATAATGGTGTACGCTCACCCTTTTGTCTTATTTCTTGATGACTCAGCTCTAGTCAGTCATCATTTCTTTTCCTTATTGGTCATTTATTCTTATACGTCTTAGATATCAAGGGACACAAAAAGATATTTCATATTAACATGCTCAAGCAATTTCATACACGGCCTGAACACTTACAGTCAATTTTTCATGAACTAGATGACAACACAGTATCTACTTATTATTATTCTAACTTATCTGTCATCCAGGAAGAAGAATCTTCTTTTCCTGAGGTACAGTTACCGTTACCGGTACCAGTAGTTCAACCTACTGAATCTTGGCGGGATGTAACCATCTCTTCAACGGTTACACCGCAACAGCGTCTACAGATTGCTAATCTATTACAATCTTATCCAGATGTATTGACCGACGTCCCGGGTCGCACATCGGCTATCAGTCATGACATTACTCTCAATGATGATACACCTATTCGTGTACATCCCTATTCTGTTCCTTTACATTTCCTTGCTAAAACTACTAAGGAACTTGAACAGATGTTGTCTCTGGGAATCATTGAGACTAGTAATTCGCCATTCTCTTCTCCATTAGTGATTGTCCGGAAGAAGGACAATAACATCTGACTATGTGTTGATTATAGAAAATTAAATGCTAAGACTATAGTTGACAGCGAACCACATCATTTATCGACGACTTACTGCCACGTCTATCCAACGCAACTATATTTAGTAAGATAGACTTAACTAAAGGTTATTGGCAGATACCACTGACCGAAAAGGCTAAGTACTACACCGCATTTTCCACTCCACAAGGTCTATACCAGTGGAATGTGATGCCTTTTGGGCTTGTTAATGCGCCAGCTACCTTCATTCGCCTGATGCGACAAATTTTATCAGGTAGACCAGACGTTATTACATATATTGACGGCATATGCTTGTTTAGTTCGTCGTTTGAGGAACATGTTTCGGGACTTAGATATGTTTTCGACACTCTAAGGAATTATCATCTAACTGCTAAACCTACAAAGGTGCAAATCGCGTGTAATGAGATAACCTTTTTGGGACATATCATTGGATCGGGATATATCAGAACGTTACCTAGTACAGTCTCCAAAATTCTAAACATAGCAGTTCCTCAGACGAAGAAACAGGTCAGGAGTTTGTTAGGACTTGTTCAATATTACAGTAGATTCATACCAAACTTGTCATCCATCACGGCTGTATTGTCTTCATTGTTAAAAAAAGACATGCCGGTGAAGGTGACATGGACTGGTACATGCAATGAAACTTTCAACAAAATTATAAATTTGTTCTCGCATGAACCAATTTTAAGACTTCCCGATGCTTCCAAAAGATTTTTCTTACGAACAGATGCTAGTAACTACGGCATTGGTGCATGCCTGCTCCAGAACCATGATGGCATTCTACATCCTACCTTATATATTTCAAGAAAGCTAAAGCCGACAGAAACAAAGTATTCCACAGTGGACAAGGAACTTTTATCTGTGATATGGGCAATAACTAAACTTGAAAAGTTCCTGCTTGGTGCTCCCTTCACCATACAGACGGACCAACGTGCTGTAGCATCGTTGCGTCGATCTAACCATAAGAGCCAAAAACTCGCCAGATATGCAATCATCCTACAGCCATTTGAATTCTCCATTGAACATATTCCTGGCACTGAAAACATTGTGGCGGATGCGTTGTCACGTAATCCTATTGACGACGAATAATCAACATTAACATTCCTAAAACATATCAACTATAAGAGAACTAACCTTGCCTTCAATTTAAACTTTATAAACACTATATGCATCACAGAATGGAACTAAAGACAATCAAGGTATACATATTGACATTCAAACTTCGTCTAACGTCCATACACGATATATGAATATTCGTTGAACAATCATGGAACAATATCTGACGACAAGTCGAACTTATTATCCTATGTGCACTTAATTCTTGGATGCTGGAATAAATGACATTTCTTTCCAACGTAAACGTTTGAACATTTTTGCCTAAAAGAATTCATCAGGATCAAGACTACGGATGGATCATCATATCCTATACTAATTAATTAGTTAACTTAACTTCTTAATTGAATTATTATCAATAAAATGAAATGTGAGAAAAAGATGAAATGAAGGAACAAAAAAAGAGAACGAAATATAAAAAGAAGAAATTATGAAAAGAGAAAATAAATCTCACACAAGTATTAGATTAATATTTTTTTTTTAATGTACCTATACGTTATTTAGTTAGTTAAATTAGATAGTTATTATTCACTAACACTTAACACACACAATTAAGTTAAACTTATATTCGAATTTCTTTCTATTTCTTCTCACTTATTTTGTCTTTTCTTCTCTCATAACATCGCGTTACATTAGAATCTTAATAATTTAACTCTTAGTTTAATTAATTAATTTAATGTTAATTAGTCAAATTAATTCCTATATGACATACTAATACGACAGACCTTACTTTAATTTAATTCTATCATTCACTGTTAACATTGCACATTTTATTTAGTTGATATAATAATATGTATAATTGATATATAATGTGATTAATGTTAGATGACTATGACAAATAGTTAGTTGACATGACCGCAACACGGTTCTACTCAGAACATCGTCGGCCATATGTCACAATTGTGTTAAATTTTTTGAAAAATTGTTAAGTCGGATAGATCTTGAAAAAAAATCTATCGATTTTTTTTTTTCCCCGGTGTACAGGGAATTGTTACGGTATATGATATTAACGCCGTCTGCTAAAGGTTATCAGACGTGCAATTGTAAAGGTTAAGGCATTTAATATATTGCGATAGATGTTTCAATTATTGAACGCTCCATACACGATCGATTATGACGTGTATAGCGTTGTTTGGGTCACAGTCGGTAACTAAGAAACGCTACCCTTTGTTACTTGACCGCCAAGCTGAATAGCTGCGTTTTTCTAACCTTCCAATTCAATGGCATGATATAGCCATTTATATGTGCATTTTTGATGGACCAGGGTCAGTCCTAGAACTCTATATGAGAGGGAAATTTATGGAGGTTAGTATTTAACTAGAATTCTCAGAAGGAGAAGAATAATCGTCAAATTCATATGAAATATTCAGACTCGCAGTCTCACTGTCGGCAGGTAGCCATGTCTAGCTGCGCGTGCATATAGCTGTGATGTTCTGACGACAATACTGCATTGTATCCTTAAACGGACATTGACACGTAAACCAGCAGTCTACGTTATTGATTAATTTATGATTATTGATTAATTTATGCATGACTGTTACGGTATATGATATTAACGCCGTCTGCTAAAGGTTATCAGACGTGCAATTGTAAAAGGTTAAGGCATTTAATATATTGCGATAGATGTTTCAATTACTGAACGCTCCATACACGATCGATCATGACGTGTATAGCGTTGTTTAGGACACAGTCGGTAACTAAGAAACGCTACCCTTTGTTACTTGACCGCCAAGCTGAATAGCTGCGTTTTTCTAACCTTCCAATTCAATGGCATGATATAGCCATTTTATGTGCATTTTTGATGGATCAGGGTCAGTCCTAGAACTCTATATGAGAGGGAAATTTATGGAGGTTAGTATTTAACTAGAATTCTCAGAAGGAGAAGAATAATCGTCAAATTCGTATGAATATATTCAGACTCGCAGTCTCACTGTCGGCAGGTAGCCATGTCTAGCTGCGCGTGCATATAGCTGTGATGTTCTGACGACAATACTGCATTGTATCCTCATAACGGACATTGACACGTAAACCAGCAGTCTACGTTATTGATTAATTTATGCATGACTTATATGGACTTATGCTCTACTACTATTGAAATGATCATCCTGTATGTACAACTGTGAATTAAATGTACGGACTCAATCTGAAGGAATTAATTACTTCATTAATGTTGCTGAGTTCAAGTTACATGAACTACTTCTTCATACCATGCTACTGAGTTGTATGAACACCTTCACCCTAATTCGCGTAATACTAAACAAAGCACGATTAACAAGAGATCACTAAAGTAACCATACTCAGTGCATGATCTTCAACCGGCAAATAACTCAGCAACAAAGTGGCGGCCGGTGTGCGTGGAACGACAGAAAAAAGAAACAAACTTCTGTTCCTTACGCACAGATCAACCATAATATTTACGATCAAGTTTCGATCACATGACCATTACGAAGCTGACGTGACGCACGTGATCATGAATAGCAACATGACGTCACTGTTGCATTGTCGCAGTGAAGAAGACTTCTTTTCAACGCCTCTCTAGTTCGTTTCAAATTGATCAAGATGCATAAGATGGACTACCGTTGCCTGCCCATCAGGAGCAGACAGTCAAAGGCACAGGCCTAGCCGTCGACGACAACTAGCATCAAGTGAAGCAACGGAAAAGATAAGTCTAGGTGTTTAACTGTTGTTATTGCAAACAGTGCTACTGAGTCCATGCCTTTTGCCTGCATAGGCATGTCTGTTCTGAATGTGTTTCATGTAAATTTTGGTTGTCTTAATGTGTTGTTAATTCGTGGGAGGTAGGGAGGATGAACCGAAATAAGATTCTGTGGCTCTCACGATGCCTGAATTAATTTCGGTCGTTTCTTAGGGCAGTTAAACGATCGCACTTTTGGAAGCCCCATTGAGGTTTGCCATTGGACGACCTGTCCAAATCTGCTACCGTTTGACGATTTGTGTTAGCTGTACCGTTCCGTAGATAACTGGTGTATTTTATTCGTACTCAGTTAACAATTTTATTCAGTTCTGTATCATGTTCGTTAACTATTTCGTCCAGTCTACTCTGACTATCAATTTATTTTATGATTGTTAAATTTTCGTCCGTTATGAGTCCTGTGATGTCATCATTTTTTGCAGTCATTTTTTTTTTTGTGTACTTTGAATATTAAGTTGACCTCGGGTCAGACCTTGCCCTTCATTTGGCTTGTGACATTTCCGCTTGTTTTATTTAGTTCATAAATTCATTTTTAATTGTGAAAATGTCTTGTTTGCGTCTTAACATTGTTTGTACCCTTTAGTTGCATCATTGTTTTGTTTGTCCTCATAATATATATTAATACTACATTAATAATATGATATTATATGCAATAATATACTTGTAATTTAATTTAATTAATTTTTTCTGATAATTAAGGTTAATATGGGACATTGCATAATTATGCAGTGATAGTCCAAGAAAGTAGCACTACAATTTATAAGAGATGCCTAGGGCATAATAATATAATATATATATTGACAAAATAAAATAATCTTATAGCTACCTTTGAGGTAATAGACCCATTGTATATTATTTAATATACTTTTCTGGTACTAAGAGAGTGACTTAGTACATTGAACAATATAATTACTAGGAATCATACCCAACATTATTGGATATTGAGATTAATTGTGTGATATAATTACATAATAGTTAACAGATATCATAACTATTTATGATATAGTATTATTTAGATACAATATTATTACAAAATATTGTCTATTAGTTGAACTTAGACATTAGAGTTCAGTACTATCCTGGGGGACCTGGATTTCGCAGATGATGTAGCATTCTTAAGTTCAACACCAAGACAATCCCAAGAAGCAATAAATAATTTGTGTCATCTCTCGGTTAAAATTGGTCTCCAAATAAATGCCTCTAAAACTAAAGCTATGAACTTTTCTAACGAGACCTTTGATATCATCTTGAACGGGGAAAAACTACAGAAAGTTGAAAGTTTCAATTATTTAGGCAGTAAAATGACTCAGGATGGTGACACAACAAGAGAAATCCATACTAGAATTGCTTTGGCAGCTAGCGCCTTCAATAGATTATCTAACATTTGGAAATTACGATCATTGAATATACATACCAAGCTTCGTCTGTTTAATTCAAATGTTATCTCAGTGTTAACATACGGCTGTGAGAGTTGGAAAATAACAAAATCATTGGAGAACAAGCTGAATACATTCGAGAACAAATGTCTTAGAAAACTCATGAACATCAGTTGGAAAGAATTCAAGACTAATCGACAAATAAGAGAAGACTCTAGGCAGAAATATGTCTCCGACTATATAAGGAAAAGACGATGGTCATATATCGGGCATGTCCTACGAATGCAAAACAACAGAATACCACTACAGGCGCTCACTTGGGTTCCTGAGGGTAAGCGGAAAAAAGGAAGACCAAAAGAAACACTCAGAAGAACAATAATAAGAGAAGGAAGCACGTTGGGCCTAAATAATGTGCAAGAGCTAAGAGGAGTGGCGTCACAACGAACAACCTGGAGAGCACTGGTTTCTGCCTTATGCGCCGTGTTTGGCGCTTAAAGAATTTATTATTATTATTATTACTATTGTGATTATTTATATTGAATATTTCTAAGTTGAGTAAGTATAATAATTACTCTGAAGCTACTATTGACTATTTTAATCAGTAATTATCAATAATTACTTACAGATAAAAGTCAAAATGCTTACTATAGACCATTTCGTTAAAATTGGTCGGGAATATGGTTATAAATCTCAAGAACTTCGTCAGTTTGCTGAGTCAGAACTGGAAAAACATGAAAGAAAAGAAGCAGAGAAAAAAGCTGAATTAAAGAAAGAGGAAGAGGAACGTGAGATGAAGCAAATTGCCAAGGAAAATAGATTAAGAGAAATTGCTCAACAGGAAGAAGAGAATAAATTGAAACGAGAGGAAATTATTTTACAACAAGAAATGGAATTGGCGCGTATTAAATTGGAGACAGCAAAATTACAAGCACAAAGTGCTGATGCAAACCAGAATAATAACGCACAAAATGGATCATCATCCAGCCAAACTAAGCATTTCTACAACTTTAAATTACCCACTCTCAACTTGAACGTGGACGACCTTTCATCGTTCCTGTCACGTTTTGAACAGACTTGCAAAACAAACCATTTGCCTGAAGAGTCATGGGTACTCAAGTTAAATGAATTCTTGGTTGGAGAACCATTGACGGCTTCTCAAAATGCTGACCCATCAATAGCAAATAACTACGGTGCTATTAAGTCCTTGCTTTTACGAAGGTTTCACCTGGACGAGGAACACTGTAGGTTGAAATTTAAGGGAATTTTACCTGAATCTCCAAAAGATTTTGCAGGATTCATTGCGAATATACGCAATACATTTAATAGATGGGTTGAACTGGCAGAAGTCAACAAATCATACGACAAATTAGTTGATTTACTACTACGGGATAAGGTATTATCTTCGGTTAGCCAGCCATTTTTTGCATATTTGCAGGAGCGTAAACCAGGTACTATGGATGATTTAGAAAAAATTTCTTTAAACTACTGTTCGGCACATCCGAATGCAACCATTTCTAACTCCTCATTAAGAGAACCTCTACCTGTGGCGTCTAATATGGCCTACAATCATAATAACAAACAAAGACATCACAGTGTAGACAGAAGCAGGTTCCAAAGAAATCACAATGTTAACTTTCAGAAGGGACATAATAATTATTTCAACAATAAAAATGAGTTCAACAGAGGTAGATCACGAGATAGAAATTATTCACCTCAAACAAACTACCACAATGGTCAACATAACACTCATTATAATCGATCACATACTCCCAATAATAATAGTAACTGGAATGGTAATAATCATGGCTCGAGACATCGAGATAATAGTTACTATAGAGGACGACGAGATAATTCTAACAATTATACTCGGAATCGATCTCATTCTCGGGGATCATCTCATTACAACCATAATACAGGGGCAGCAGTTACAAATAATACTACCCCTATAGCTCAGGTCCCACTTGACAATAATACGACACAGTCTTCCGCTGCATGTTTTGCTATTAATTATAATGTGGCAAATAGTTGCCAACAATGCAATCTTATTTTTCAGAAGGCGAAAGAAACAGTGCTTAACTGCGGACATATTACACCAGAGGTAGGTCTTGCAGTCAACGATGGAACAGGCCTACTAATTTTTAACAGGGGATTAGTTAATGGATCCGTCGTCTCAGTGCTGAGGGATTCAGGATCCACAACGATTGGTGTACGACAGTCGCTGGTACATCCCAGCTGTGCAACGGGGGAATATGTCCGTTGCATGACTTTTGGGGGAACTATTGAGTTTTACCCCACAGCTATTATTCATGTTAACACACCTTTTTTCACAGGGAACGTAAAAGTATGTATGCTAAAGAAGCCTATAGCTGATCTGATGGTTGGTCGTATACACGGCAGTAAAGATTGTACTCCAGATGAGATTATAGAATGGGAGAAACATAACCTATGCACTGGAAACGCCGTGACGACTAGAGCGCAGACTCAACTCATGGAGAAAGTTGATGATAATAAAATGGATGCAGACAACCAAGAGGAATTTGTAGTCAATTCACCTATTGACAGGGAAACATTTGCAACCAAACAAAAAGAGGATAAATCTTTAAAAAAAATTTTTTAAGTTGGTTGATAAAGTTGACAATCTATCCTCAGGTAATAATAACAAACATTGTTTTGTTATTGAAAATGACATATTGATTAGATGTTTTAATGACAAATCACAAATGAAACAACAAGTTATGGTCCCATATACTTTTAGACGGTACATTCTTCAACATGCACATGACTCACATTGTGCTGGACATATGGGATATACTCGAACACGATCTCGAGTACTGTCTTCATTCTTTTGGCCAGGAGTGTCAAGAGATATTTCGCAGTATGTACGTTCCTGTACTACATGCCAAGAAGTGAAAGCACGTGGAGCTTTTCACACGGCGCCTATTCAGGCTTGCGATATCTCAGTAAGACCGTTTGACAAGATGGCAATAGATATTATTGGTCCATTGCTACCATCGGCCAGAGGACATAGATTCGTCCTTACGTGCATTGATTTGTGCACACGATGGCCAGAAGCTATCCCATTAAAGACCACCACTACCACAGATGTAGCTGATGCACTACATCTCATCTTTTCTAGAATAGGGTTTCCTAGAAAACTTTTATCAGACCATGGGTCACAGTTTATATCTGACACCATGAAGGAAGTTATGAAAACTTGGAACATTGATAGGAATTTAAGTAGTATTTATCATCCGATGAGTAATGGTGCGGTTGAAAGACTTAACCGTACACTTAAACAACTACTACATAAGGTTACTGCTAAGCACCCTCATGACTGGGACAGAGCACTCCCAGCTGTTCTATTTGCTTATCGGGAGGTACCGCATGAACAAACTGGCTTCTCTCCCTTTGAATTAGTTTTTGGTGCTCCCCCAAGAGGTCCTATGGGACTAATAAAAGACTTATTAATTGACGCGGAGATGACTCAGGACACTCAGTCATCTTACGAGTACGTGATTAATCTTCGGAAGAACATTATTGAGTCTTGCCAGTTGGCAACAGCTTCTTCTGAGGCTGCAAAAGCTAAGGCTCGATCTCTACAAAATAGGTCTCGACGATTACGCCAATTATTCCCAGGCGACGAGGCTTATGTGTTACTTCCTCACAATAACAATAAATTATTGATATCTTGGAATGGTCCTTACAAAGTCACTGATAAAATTTCCGACGTTGATTACGTCTTAGATATCAAGGGACACAAAAAGATATTTCATATTAACATGCTCAAGCAATTTCATACACGTCCTGAACACTTACAGTCAATTTTTCATGAACTAGATGACAACACAGTATCTACTTGTTATTATGCTAACTTATCTGTCATCCAGGAAGAAGAATCTTCTTTTCCTGAGGTACAGTTACCGTTACCGGTACCAGTAGTTCAACCTACTGAATCTTGGCGGGATGTAACCATCTCTTCAACGGTTACACCGCAACAGCGTCTACAGATTGCTAATCTATTACAATCTTACCCAGATGTATTGACCGACGTCCCGGGTCGCACATCGGCTATCAGTCATGACATTACTCTCAATGATGATACACCTATTCGTGTACATCCCTATTCTGTTCCTTTACATTTCCTTGCTAAAACTACTAAGGAACTTGAACAGATGTTGTCTCTGGGAATCATTGAGACTAGTAATTCGCCATTCTCTTCTCCATTAGTGATTGTCCGGAAGAAGGACAATAACATCAGACTATGTGTTGATTATAGAAAATTAAATGCTAAGACTATAGTTGACAGCGAACCACATCCACTTATCGACGACTTACTGCCACGTCTATCCAACGCAACTATATTTAGTAAGATAGACTTAACTAAAGGTTATTGGCAGATACCACTGACCGAAAAGGCTAAGTACTACACCGCATTTTCCACTCCACAAGGTCTATACCAGTGGAATGTGATGCCTTTTGGGCTTGTTAATGCGCCAGCTACCTTCATTCGCCTGATGCGACAAATTTTATCAGGTAGACCAGACGTTATTACATATATTGACGACATATGCTTGTTTAGTTCGTCGTTTGAGGAACATGTTTCGGGACTTAGATATGTTTTCAACACTCTAAGGAATTATCATCTAACTGCTAAACCTACAAAGGTGCAAATCGCGTGTAATGAGATAACCTTTTTGGGACATATCATTGGATCGGGATATATCCGAACGTTACCTAGTACAGTCTCCAAAATTCTAAACATAGCAGTTCCTCAGACGAAGAAACAGGTCAGGAGTTTGTTAGGACTTGTTCAATATTACAGTAGATTCATACCAAACTTGTCATCCATCACGGCTGTATTGTCTTCATTGTTAAAGAAAGACATGCCGGTGAAGGTGACATGGACTGGTACATGCAATGAAACTTTCAACAAAATTATAAATTTGTTCTCGCATGAACCAATTTTAAGACTTCCCGATGCTTCCAAAAGATTTTTCTTACGAACAGATGCTAGTAACTACGGCATTGGTGCATGCCTGCTCCAGAACCATGATGGCATTCTACATCCTACCTTATACATTTCAAGAAAGCTAAAGCCTGCAGAAACAAAGTATTCAACAGTCGACAAGGAACTTTTATCTGTGATATGGGCAATAACCAAACTCGAAAAATTCCTGCTTGGTGCTCCCTTCACCATACAGACGGACCAACGTGCTGTAGCATCCTTGCGTCGATGTAATCATAAAAGCCAGAAACTCGCCAGATATTCAATCATCCTACAGCCATTTGAGTTTTCCATTGAACATATTCCTGGCACTGAAAATATTGTTGCGGATGCGTTGTCACGTAATCCTATTGACGACGAATAATCAACATTAACATTCCTAAAACATATCAACTATAAAGGAACTAACCTTGCCTTCAATTTAAACTTTATAAACACTATATGCATCACAGAATGGAACTAAAAGACAATCAAGGTCTACATATTGTCATTGCAACTTCGTCTAACGTCCATACACGATATATGAATATTCGTTGAACAATCATGGAACAATATCTGACGACAAGTCGAACTTATTATCCTATGTGCACTTAATTCTTGGATGCTGTGATAAATGACATTTCTTTCCAACGTAAACGTTTGAACATTTTTGCCTAAAAGAATTCATCAGGATCAAGACTACGGATGGATCATCATATCCTATACTAATTAATTAGTTAACTTAACTTCTTAATTGAATTATTATCAATAAAATGAAAATGTGAGAAAAAAAATGAAATGAAAGAACAAAAAAGAGAACGAAATATAAAAAGAAGAAATTATGAAAAGAGAAAATAAATCTCACACAAGTATTAGATTAATATTTTTTTTTAATGTACCTATACATTATTTAGTTAGTTAAATTAGATAGTTATTATTCACTAACACTTAACACACACAATTAAGTTAAACTTATATTCGAATTTCTTTCTATTTCTTCTCACTTATGTTGTTTTTTTTCTTCTCTCATAACATCGCGTTACATTAGAATCTTAATAATTTAACTCTTAGTTTAATTCATTAATTTAATTTTAATTAGTCAAATTAATTCCTATATGACATACTAATACGACAGACCTTACTTTCATTTAATTCTATCATTCACTATTAACATTGGACATTTTATTTAGTTGATATAATAATATGTATAATTGATATATCATGTGATTAATGTTAGATGACTATGACAAATAGTTGGTTGACATGACCGCGACACGGTTCTACTCAGAACATCGTCGGCCATATGTCACGATTGTGTTAAATTTTTTTTGAAAAATTGTTAAGTCGGATAGATCTTGAAAAAAAAATCTATCGATTTTTTTTTCCCGGGTGTACAGGGAATTGTTACGGTATATGATATTAACGCCGTCTGCTAAAGGTTATCAGACGTGCAATTGTAAAAGGTTAAGGCATTTAATATATTGCGATAGATGTTTCAATAACTGAACGCTCCATACACGATCGATCATGACGTGTATAGCGTTGTTTAGGACACAGTCGGTAACTAAGAAACGTTACCCTTTGTTACTTGACCGCCAAGCTGAATAGCTGCGTTTTTCTAACCTTCCAATTCAATGGCATGATATAGCCATTTTATGTGCATTTTTATGGATCAGGGTCAGTCCTAGAACTCTATATGAGAGGGAAATTTATGGAGGTTAGTATTTAACTAGAATTCTCAGAAGGAGAGGAATAATCGTCAAATTCGTATGAATATATTCAGACTCGCAGTCTCACTGTCGGCAGGTAGCCATGTCTAGCTGCGCGTGCATATAGCTGTGATGTTCTGACGACAATACTGCATTGTATCCTCATAACGGACATTGACACGTAAACCAGCAGTCTACGTTATTGATTAATTTATGCATGACTTATATGGACTTATGCTCTACTACTATTGAAATGATCATCCTGTATGTACAACTGTGAATTAAATGTACGGACTCAATCTGAAGGAATTAATTACTTCATTAATGTTGCTGAGTTCAAGTTACATGAACTACTTCTTCATACCATGCTACTGAGTTGTATGAACACCTTCACCCTAATTCGCGTAATACTAAACAAAGCACGATTAACAAGAGATCACTAAAGTAACCATACTCAGTGCATGATCTTCAACCGGCAAATAACTCAGCAACAAAGACTTATAAGGACTTATGTTCTGTTCCTATTTGAAATGATCATCCTGTGTGTACATGTGATTAAATATTACGGACTCAATCTGAAGGAATTAATTACTTCATTAATGTTGCTGAGTTCAAGTTACATGAACTACTTCTTCATACCATGCTACTGAGTTGTATGAACACCTTCACCCTGTGGTGAAGTGAGATGTTATAAATATTTATAGGGGACTTAGTGTACTGACTGAGATCAGCTGTGAAGGTATATATATCTAATAAGAGTAGTGTATTATATATAACCTTGCTTGCTGCCACATATGTATACCTCAGTCAGAATTATTCTGGAATAGTGTGATGACTACGTTGTATGTCTAGGGTATGTGTATGATGAAGTGTAAGTCATAACAACAACAGACAGATAAACAATTTAATTTATTCCACCACACTTGACAACACTGTGACACTCACATACATATAACACTCTAAAGGATATCTTAAAGGAGTCACTGATAACTTTTCAAATAACAATATGTATTCATTGCTGTTATGAATGAATATGTGTCCTGATTCAAATACAAAGGGAACCAGGAATCACAATCAATTTTACTTACAAGTTATATGTACAGAATTTATCAATATGAATATGGTAATGACATATATTATTAAAAGTATCCTATGTGTGTCAGTTGTGTAGTAGTAATATGAGGTAATACTGGTTTTGTTTTGTTCAAGCTCTGTTGGTATTTGTCATCATGACTTCAATAGTTTGTCTTTATTGGGACTAGTATTGGAGATGTTCTCAGTTCCTGATATTAAAACAATTTAATTCCCCTCTTAATGTTATTTTTACAAGGTCATTTTAAGCTGGGGTACATAATTTTGAGCTCAGCTGGCCACATCAGCTTATCTTGTGTGATGGCGGCAGGAAAAGACTCCTCTGCTCGATTTCTCCCCTGGGCTCTGGAGACACCTCACTGATAGCTAAATGGACCAAGGAGTATGCTGTCCGACTCTGGATTCAGCAAAGCTCTGACCAGGTGCTGCTCAATACCATCAAGACCACGGTCCCTGAAAACAAGAAGGATGTACCTTCTACTTCATAACTAATTTACACTCTCTTTTTACACTGAGCACAATACATCACAAACATTGAGTTCAGAGCGTTAGGCCAACTGTCAGCTTCATCTGAAATACTTTATACCAGTATTTACCTCCTTAATGGTTACTACGCCTCTGCACTCCAGCATTATTTCTGTCTAATCAATAATCTAGGTGTCAGTGTACTGTTTGGCCATTCCATGCAGTTTTACTTTCCTCCGACACCTTCTGTTCAGGCTGGAGCATTATAGGCTTTACATCATGTTTGCTACTGAACTACACATATATACAGGCATAAATTAACAATTCACATTCAATTTTCATTAAAAGATACTGAATGTTTCAAGCTTACCACAATTCATGGAAACAAACACAGATACGTTGATTAGCAATGAATTCTGGCACAACTACTGGCACAAATTCCCATCTGCTTATGTTCCAGGCTTTTATTTAGCAAAAATATGAGCTGGCTTCAACGCACTGTTGCTTTATCAAGCTTATTTGACTAGTGGTCTCGAACTAACGCTCCTAAGTGAGTATATCAGCGAGTCTGGCCAATGGAGCCACGTTTCGACAAGTGTTTGAAAAAATTTTAACTTCCTACGTCTCCCCTAACAACCAAAGATAGTATTTATAGCCCGACTAATCGTGTTTAGCCTTACATATCATTCCAGCCAATCAGTTCAAATGTAACTTGTGGCCCATTTCCCGTACAATGGTGGTGTAAAAAAATCTACCACTGAGCGATTCTGATTTTGGGTGTTGTCTGACAGCACCATCATTTTATTTTGGCTATAACTTGTTAATTCCTAGACTATTTGCATAACGTTGTACATATTCTTTGTCAGCAAACCCTAAGGAACCCAAATATATATATTTAATAGAGCTAAGTGGCTGCGTTCAAAATATGCAATTTCTTCTACCTCCTGTTTCGAAGATGTGCTGTCTGGGTACTGTAATGTTTTCAAACGTAAACCCATATAATGTTATCTTTTCTAATAAGCGTTTCCCAGGTTTTTTAAAACCTAACTCTGGGAAGGGTAGTGAATTTATCACTGTCCGTCTGAAAAAGTTAGTGCATGTGGCCTTACACGCGTGATAGTAGTAATTGTGTATCGCGCGACGCGTGTTTTGTGTTGCACGTGTTCGGCTTTATGCCTCTCCCTTCTCTCTATCCTTTAGTCCATCTGTCTTTAGTTACGCCGTGTATAAAATGGAATGAATGAAATATTTAAATTAGGTCATTGATCAGCTTGGTATCTCAATGTTTTTCCAAGAAATACAGCACACGTTTCATTGAAGAAAGCGGGTAATAATATAGTAGGCTTTTACTATCAACGTGAAAGCGTTACAATTTGCAGACGAAGCAGAAAACAAGGGGGATTTCGAGTACATTCCTTGTGACAGCACTGTTATTTTACCATTGCTCTTTTCTTTATTAGAATTTATTTGTTAGGCTTTATATTTACCTTATAATTTATATATGTGGATTAGAATATTCCACGACATCTCCCCTCTTAAAACAGACATTATATGTCAGTCCTTTATTCTATATACACATAGATAAATGTAAGTCAACTTGACTTTCCTCTGCTGTGGTGCTATCATGGTTTTATGTAGTTGGGTCCATTCAGAGTAGGCACTACTCATGAAATCTGCCTCAGACTTCTACAACCAATAATATATTTCGGTTATGTTACTTAACAGCCGCAAGTGTGAGTGCTTGTCTTAATGCTGCTTCGCAACCCGTATTCACCATTTCTCTTCTCTGAGTCTGCGCAATGACATGTCCAGAGAACATTATATTTCCCTCAAAATGTACGTTATGAGGAGATAACATATACCTGGTGATAGCAGAGTTTTCGTAGTGGATCCCATAATCTTCTTATTATCCTGTATGAAACATTCGGAATATCCTCAATCAAAGAGGCAACTCAGGGATTCATTACGTTCCTCCGAAATGTTTACATCCAACAATTTTTCTCATCATTCTAGAGAAGACACTAGGCGCATTCTTCAATCCAAATGGCAATCTATTAAACTCATAGTGTCCTTCTGAGGTACTAAAAGCTAGGTATGGTCTAACCTCAGGCTTTACTGGAATCTGATAGTATCCTTTACTCAGATCCACTTTTGAGAAATATTTAGCTTTATTTAGTCTGGCAAACAGCTGATTTGTATCCGGCAATGGATCCACCTGTCCTTCTGTAATAGCATTCAGTCTCCTGTAATCTATACAGAGTCTATGTTCTCCAGAGGGCTTCCTTAAGAGTACAACACCGGAACTATACGAAGATTCACTGTGCGAAATAATTCCTTCCTTCAACAGATAGTCTATCTCTTCCTTCAAAGCTTTCTCCTTAGCAAACGGAATCGAATATGGTTTCATACAGACAGGTGTGGGGTCTATCAGTTTCATATCATATTCCAATAGGTTTGTATGCCCTGGTCGGTCTGTTAACACCTCTGCATGATTATTTAGAACCTGTTGCACTCTCTCTTTCTGAGTTTTCGTTAAATGTGTACTGATTTTCACCTGTGCTGCTGTCTCACAGGGGTGTAATGGATACTCAAATGATGAAAGTGGTTCCTTTTTCATCTCCATGGCGATGGACAAGGTCAACAAGTGTGTCTCTTCCTGATGTTCTCTTTCCAAATATTTCTTCAGGAGGTTCACATGATAGATTTTTTCTTTCCCCTTCTTATCTATCTTATAATTTGTTCTAGATACCTTCTCTAAAACTGTATATGGACCCTGCCATCCAATTTGTAACTTATTCTGACTCCCGGGCAAAAGAAGCAGTACTTTCTCTCCCACAGCCAAATTTCTGTCTTTCGCCTTCCTGTTATAATAGGCAGCATGTTTCTTCCTGGCTTGTTTCAAATTTTCATTGGCAAGTTTCCAACCAGTTTTTAAACGAGTGGTCAGCTCATTCACATATTGGTATGAAGATGTAATGTTTTCCTCTGCCTTTTCATCAGTCCACGTTCTTAACAAAGCTACATCTGGACCTTTAATTGTGTGGACCTATTTGTCCATGCACCGGTATGGTCTCTTCCACTCGAAGCTTTATAGTGATGATTTTTCCTCCCAGAATTTTCATGCACAAAACGACCGCTACCAATTTTTCTTTTGGGGCTTTCTCCCCACTTAAAATTCTTGATGAGAGATTTCCTCTCTACATCTTCTTCCTCCAGTTTGTTTAAGTCCGATTGAGGGATTTTCGGCTTATCCTGGGGTAAGACATCCTTTTGCACTCTCCGCATAGTGGCCATTGTAAAACAGTTAAGTGAAGCTTGTCCGTGAAAAGGGGCTTCCCATTCCATTTGGTCCACTTTATCAAATCTATTTTTCTTTTTATTATCAGGCCTAATTTTGCCCCGTGGCGTGTCCAGGTCCTGATCAATGTTCCCACTTGTGGGTGTTCCCTCATGGGCTATGCTACACCTTTCTACAAAATTCTCAATGTCCCATCTTGCTTTGGGCCAATAATAATTGTGAGCCACCTTTTGAATGATGGTACCTATCTTCTCATGGTCCCCATCTGGTTTCACATGTAGGCTCCTTATTAAGTCTGCCCTATATCTTTTAGGAAGTACCAGCTGTCCTTGACCTTTGGATCTAGCTCCAGTCTTCCTATACATCAACTTGTTTTTCATGTAAAAATCTCCCTTGCCTGGAGTTGTATGACAAGTTGACAATTTTCTGAAACAAGGCTTGAGTGTTTTATCCCCAGCCTGTGCCTTCCTCATCTCTTCTGGAGTGGTATCTAACATAATATCCTCCTCCTGTCTTGAGGTCGACCTGACCTGAAGGGTGGCCATATACACAGGTTTCCTTCTGCAACGGTCAGTGTCATGATTGTCCATCTGACAATTTTTACACCACCTTTTTCCTTGGTTGAAAGATTTTCTTTCATCATATTTCCTTTCATCGAATTGTGGGAATTTATTTTTATTTTCATACCGTGGCCTATCAAACTGGTGCTTACTTTTGTTTTGATCTCTAGGATCAAATTTATTAAAGTTCTGTGGTGCCCTAAAGTTATCCACTTGTTTCTTTTTATTTCCTGTTACCTCTGCTTGAGCTGCTTGATACCTTTCAGCAACATTTAGCAACTCACCCAGCCTCTCTGCACCTTGTTCCATGAGAAACTTTCTCAGGTCTGGAGCCATGGACTCTCTTAATTGCTCTATAAGGACCATTTCCTTAAGATCTTGGGTTTTCCCCAGAGAAGTCCATTTCTCCAAGTATGTCTCTATTCGTGCAGAGAACTGGTGATAGGTTTCACCTGACAGTAGTTTAGCATTCCTAAATTTTTTCCTATAGAATTCTGCATTCTTTTCATATCTTAACAAAAGAGCCTGCTTTAGCATGTCATAATTTTCCTGATCACCTCTGCTCATTTTTGCAAAAACTTCATAAGCTGCCCCACGAAGTCCTTGAGATAACTTTAAGCTCCACCTTTCTCTCTCCAACCCATACGTGGTAGCTAATAGTTCATACCTATTTAGGTAGCTCTCTATATCATCGTCTTTCTCAACAAAATGATCTAAATGAAAATTCATAGCTGAGGTTGAGGCTCCTTGGCTAGCAGTGGCATCAGAGGCAAAGGGACTGGCACCATTTTCAGGAGCATGGCCCTGAAACTCAAACTCCCTTAGTCGTAACTCATGTTCCCTTTGTAATCTCTTCTCCTCCTTTTCTGCTTCCCTCTCTGCAGCTAATTTCTTCTCTTCCCTTTCTGCAGCCAATCTTTTGTCTTCTCTTTCTGCCTCCAATTTCTTAGCCTCAGCCTCAATCTGCAACCTCTTAGTCTCAGCCTCAGCCTCAAATTGTAACTTCTTAATTTCCCTTTCAGCTTCTAACTTTCTTTCGGCTTCAAACCTTCTTTCTTCGCGTTCAATAAATTTGTCACATTCCGTAGTGACATAGGCAACCATAACTTGCCCATCTAATCCTAACTCCTTTGCAGTCTGAACAGCAGCAGATCGAAACTTGGCCAGGTCCGCCATTGTCTATCAGGTAAGTTTATACAATGTCTAACCAACAATTTAATCTCTAAATATATATCTAATGGACAACACAGGCACCGTGAGCTCAACCTTATTTAATTCCACCCAAGGATACCTTTTAATTCTTATATTCCCTGAAGTGAATTACCCCCAATATTTTTAATAGGGAAAGATTCAAAATCCCAAGAGCGAGACCCCAATATATGTGGTGAAGTGAGATGTTATAAATATTTATAGGGGACTTAGTGTACTGACTGAGATCAGCTGTGAAGGTATATATATCTAATAAGAGTAGTGTATTATATATAACCTTGCTTGCTGCCACATATGTATACCTCAGTCAGAATTATTCTGGAATAGTGTGATGACTACGTTGTATGTCTAGGGTATGTGTATGATGAAGTGTAAGTCATAACAACAACAGACAGATAAACAATTTAATTTATTCCACCACACTTGACAACACTGTGACACTCACATACATATAACACTCTAAAGGATATCTTAAAGGAGTCACTGATAACTTTTCAAATAACAATATGTATTCATTGCTGTTATGAATGAATATGTGTCCTGATTCAAATACAAAGGGAACCAGGAATCACAATCAATTTTACTTACAAGTTATATGTACAGAATTTATCAATATGAATATGGTAATGACATATATTATTAAAAGTATCCTATGTGTGTCAGTTGTGTAGTAGTAATATGAGGTAATACTGGTTTTGTTTTGTTCAAGCTCTGTTGGTATTTGTCATCATGACTTCAATAGTTTGTCTTTATTGGGACTAGTATTGGAGATGTTCTCAGTTCCTGATATTAAAACAATTTAATTCCCCTCTTAATGTTATTTTTACAAGGTCATTTTAAGCTGGGGTACATAATTTTGAGCTCAGCTGGCCACATCAGCTTATCTTGTGTGATGGCGGCAGGAAAAGACTCCTCTGCTCGATTTCTCCCCTGGGCTCTGGAGACACCTCACTGATAGCTAAATGGACCAAGGAGTATGCTGTCCGACTCTGGATTCAGCAAAGCTCTGACCAGGTGCTGCTCAATACCATCAAGACCACGGTCCCTGAAAACAAGAAGGATGTACCTTCTACTTCATAACTAATTTATACTCTCTTTTTACACTGAGCACAATACATCACAAACATTGAGTTCAGAGCGTTAGGCCAACTGTCAGCTTCATCTGAAATACTTTATACCAGTATTTACCTCCTTAATGGTTACTACGCCTCTGCACTTCCAGCATTATTTCTGTCTAATCAATAATCTAGGTGTCAGTGTACTGTTTGGCCATTCCATGCAGTTTTACTTTCCTCCGACACCTTCTGTTCAGGCTGGAGCATTATAGGCTTTACATCATGTTTGCTACTGAACTACACATATATACAGGCATAAATTAACAATTCACATTCAATTTTCATTAAAAGATACTGAATGTTTCAAGCTTACCACAATTCATGGAAACAAACACAGATACGTTGATTAGCAATGAATTCTGGCACAACTACTGGCACAAATTCCCATCTGCTTATGTTCCAGGCTTTTATTTAGCAAAAATATGAGCTGGCTTCAACGCACTGTTGCTTTATCAAGCTTATTTGACTAGTGGTCTCGAACTAACGCTCCTAAGTGAGTATATCAGCGAGTCTGGCCAATGGAGCCACGTTTCGACAAGTGTTTGAAAAAATTTTAACTTCCTACGTCTCCCCTAACAACCAAAGATAGTATTTATAGCCCGACTAATCGTGTTTAGCCTTACATATCATTCCAGCCAATCAGTTCAAATGTAACTTGTGGCCCATTTCCCGTACAATGGTGGTGTAAAAAAAATCTACCACTGAGCGATTCTGATTTTGGGTGTTGTCTGACAGCACCATCATTTTTATTTTGGCTATAACTTGTTAATTCCTAGACTATTTGCATAACGTTGTACATATTCTTTGTCAGCAAACCCTAAGGAACCCAAATATATATATTTAATAGAGCTAAGTGGCTGCGTTCAAAATATGCAATTTCTTCTACCTCCTGTTTCGAAGATGTGCTGTCTGGGTACTGTAATGTTTTCAAACGTAAACCCATATAATGTTATCTTTTCTAATAAGCGTTTCCCAGGTTTTTTAAAACCTAACTCTGGGAAGGGTAGTGAATTTATCACTGTCCGTCTGAAAAAGTTAGTGCATGTGGCCTTACACGCGTGATAGTAGTAATTGTGTATCGCGCGACGCGTGTTTTGTGTTGCACGTGTTCGGCTTTATGCCTCTCCCTTCTCTCTATCCTTTAGTCCATCTGTCTTTAGTTACGCCGTGTATAAAATGGAATGAATGAAATATTTAAATTAGGTCATTGATCAGCTTGGTATCTCAATGTTTTTTCCAAGAAATACAGCACACGTTTCATTGAAGAAAGCGGGTAATAATATAGTAGGCTTTTACTATCAACGTGAAAGCGTTACAATTTGCAGACGAAGCAGAAAACAAGGGGGATTTCGAGTACATTCCTTGTGACAGCACTGTTATTTTACCATTGCTCTTTTCTTTATTAGAATTTATTTGTTAGGCTTTATATTTACCTTATAATTTATATATGTGGATTAGAATATTCCACGACACACCCCAATTCGCGTAATACTAAACAAAGCACGATTAACAAAAGATCACTAAAGTAACCATACTCAGTGCATGATCTTCAACCGGCAAATAACTCAGCAACAATACACTTACCGGGGAATCGAACCAATGACCGTCTGAACGGCCCTTAATCCCGTTATAAATACAGAAGTCGACAGTCGCACTCATAAGAACAGAAACCAATTGCTGCCAGTTATCACACTTTAAAAAGTTTTGTTCACAAAAATATCAAAACCTATATTTTGGAATTCTTTGTTACTACTTAAATTTGGGCAAGTAAATAAGCTATGATTGTTAACAAACATGTAGAACAAAAAATTTACATTCGAAGAATATCCCTAAGTAACGCCACTCTTCATTATTAGTGGTTTAAGTTACAGAATAGCTTTCTTTCTAAGTCGCATCAAATAGCGACAAAGAAAAGTCCCATTAAATGCCATCTAATGAATTCTGATAGTTAAATTGATCTTGTTACTTCTCCGGAACAATTTTCTCCGAATAATAACACTAATTTGTTCACTAAAACGTGTTTACGTCCGGATCTTGTGAATGTCTCAATACTCGTAACAGATATCGATTCCCGTAGGCTTGTAACAACATACCAGGCCGTCTCAAAGGGAAAAATGAAGTTACCAAATAGTTTGATCTCTTTCTGTCACATCCTCTTTCTAACAGCATCACAGTACGGGCCATTTGGTCTGAGTTGTTGTGGCTATTACACAAAAGTTGTTTTAGCGAATGGCTTGGTCGGGGTATTACGTAGGGCTGTAGGGGGTTTCTCTAAAACAGACTTGCGGGCACTGTTAAGGCAAGACTTCCTACACGCAAGATGGTTATAAGATTGTTCGCTTTTACGAATAGCTTTAATTATCACTAATTTTTCAGCTTACGAACTATGTGTTTATTATAATCTGTCTGTTTACGATAAATAATAAAGACGTGCATTTGACGTTTCTTGTATTTGTCAGATTAGAAATGCTCTTCTCAGCGCTGTCAATCAATCAATCAATCAATCAATCTATCTATCTATCTATCTATCTATCTATCTATCTATCTATCTATCTATCTATCTATCTATCTATCTATCTATCTATTTATCTATCTATCTATCTCATCTATCTTATCTATCTATATCTATCTATATCTATATCTATCTATCTATCTATCTATCTATCTATCTATCTATCTATCTATCTATCTATCTATCTATCTATCTATCTATCTATCTATCTATCTATCTATCTATTCTTCCATCTCATTCATTCACTCACTTTCTCATCTGCAGAAATTATGCGCTCTTCGTGATGAGCGAGTTGTGCCTATTTTATTTACTTATTTACGAGTTTCTCTTTTTAGTTACGAATGCACTTGCCAGTTCGTTGATATTGTTGCTGTAATAGGTACCGCAGTGATAAAATATATGTATCTATACACTGACCGATACGACCAATACAGATGTGTACAAGATGTACATTGATCCAGAAATGATTAACCAAGACTGAAAGTAAATAAGCACTGAATAGTCGTGATCTTCAATATTTACATATGGAGGCCGACCAATGATGGTCAATCATTGTCACGTAGGTCTTTATATCATTAAATTGCCTACATCTTCTTCCTATTCTCTCACCCGCATATTTTATTTTATTATCTTTCCTTACTTGTTTTTTCCTGTATTTTTCGCATCACTCGTTTGCGAAAAATATTTTCTTCAGTATTCTCAAACTTTACCTGTTTCTTTTCTCAAAACTGAGAATCGCACTAGCATTCTATTACGCAGATGTCAGTCGCGCAGGTAGACGAGAATGTGCGAAAAATTCGTTTCGCTGGACATAGAGCAGACTTTTGGTCTACCATTTTTCACCTGACACTAGCGTAAGGTGTCAAACCCGGCATCTCTACGACGCAGTACGAGACGGTTGTCTGAGAGTTGCTACTGACACGCGTACATCTCGGTCAGTAGGTGGCAGTTACGACACGCGTTAAGCTGACGTAAATGTTGGGAGTAGGGGAGATAATTTCGCTTGGCGAAATAAGTTGGGGCCCTTTGTCTGATTTTAAGATATTGGCCCGAGTTTGAAACTTTATTTTCATTCTCACTCAGTAACTTCGCAGTAAAGACAGAACTAGCCTTCGTTCGATTTCTAAATAATCTCTGTTAATAGAGATGGCCTTTAGTTTGGTCGAAGTGGTTTAAGTTCTTAGTACTTCTGTGTCTGAGGTAAAATATTATATGCTATATTCTAGTATTTTTTGCAGTGATTAAGCGTTAAATCGCTCATTTCATTCTAACTAGTTTCTTTTGAACAGAGTGCTTAATTTATAGTTTGTATTATTTTTCTAGTGACGAGTTACAGTGGAAATACATAATAAATTATATCTTTAGCTTACTAAACAAGTAGCTATAAGGAATTAAATTTAACTGCTAAATACTCAGTCGAGAATATTTTATATCTAACTTATAAATGCTAGATGCGACATCAGTGAATATTGACGGAATACGCATGATATTCCTAATTCATGATGATCGATTTTTTTTAATATAACTTATTTCTCGGGAAGTTTTAAATTATAAGTCAAGCGGTCGGCTTGCTATTTAAAATGTAAGTTATATTGAGTACATAATATGTAAATGATTTATATGTGCTTTTCCTTTTATACAGTGAAATACTGGGGTGACCCGAACTTTACCGGCGTTTAATAAGAGTTTCATATTTGTGAAGAAATAGACAGTCCTTATTTTGAACCACGTGGGTTTCTCAAGTAACACTGGTCTGACAGTGCATATGCCAACTGAGTTAGACAGAAATACTATATCCCACTAACGGGTTTCAAAGACTGTAATGATCAATACGGGGCCTTTGCACCAGATCTTAAATTCCTTCATAAACTCTACGTAAAATTTTCTGCCTGGCGGCGTGAATATTACCAGAAATAACATTAACATTGTCCGACTAGATTAATTTCTGGATAAATCTGTGGTGTGACCAAAGTAAATCCTATACGGAGAGAAGGCATCGACCTGACATTCCTATTACTAGAAAACTTAAGCTAATGACATTGTGCTCTGCTAACTTTCGTGCCTGGACAAAATTTTATGTGACTTAAAACAGACATTCGAAAAATTAGAACACCCAAGGAATCGTTCCCTGAGACAGAGAGTTCAGTACGTCTTTTGGAACTGGGGATTTCTTGGTCGATGACTGCATTTTCGGGTCTGTGTGAAGGTCCTAGAATTTATTATGTTCCCAGAGGCAGCGAGCAAAGTTGTGAGTATACCTGTGCGCACATTGCCATGGCTGAAGGAATGAATGTACGCAGGTCAGAGTGTTATTTTACCGTTGTATACTGTCACCCATTTGCTGTCTTAATTTCTGTTAATCTGCAGAATTTGTTACAACTGCTAGAGTTTCTTTTTCTTAGGCTAAATCAGATTATCCAACTCTGTTCATACATTTACGAGAAAGAAAGAAACCTCTTAGACTCAACCCTATGTATCTATAACTCTTTGGGCCATCATCTGTTCTCTTAACGGGGCTGTGGGCTAAACCTAGAGTAAGATTCTAACAGGCTATCATCCTTGTAGCATTTTCTTGAATTTTATGACTATTTGTATATGCTTTTCCTTGATGTATTTCTTTGGTGTTGTAAGAAGATTTTTATTAGATGATAATAATAAAATCTCTCTTGAACTAAATCAGTGCGTTGGTCAGCTCGTTCATATATATATATATATATATATATATATATATATATATATATATATATATATATATATATATATATATATATATATATAATCATTTGTTATAGATTCCCACGTCTGTGTGTTTAACTGTCGTCACGTGTATGTGCGTGCCCGTGAGTAGATAGAGATTTATGTAATATATATCTGTGGTTTAGACTGTCTGACTACGTTAGATCTGTCGTAGATGATAGGTGAGAGAGAGAAGATTTTCCGCTCTCAGAGACAGCCTCTATACCACGATTCTATCATCTCACTTGTGGAATTCTATCGTTTTTTTTCACTAACTCTCACTGTGGCTATCGCTTATTCTAGTCTATACAGAAGGGACCAACCCAAGTCTTAATTTCCCTATCTTAAAATCTACGACAATCATAAAAATTTAAATCTTGCCATGCTTTCAGTATTGTTTTCAACTTGATGCAACTTCTTGGCCTTCAATCTGATTTTATGACATACATAGAGAAACATAACCCAAGCAACACGTTGAGCCATGCTTACACAGATGGGTCAGCAACATATGCAACAGAAGATGGACGTGGAGGAGTGTTACTGAGTTCAAAATACGGTACACACAAAAAAGCTGTCAGAGGCAACAGGAAAATTCTCAAATAATTTCAGAGCAGAGGCAAAAGCCTTGAACTGCAGCAGAGGTTCTAGTGACAGAGGAAAGTACCGAGAGTCAAGCTGCTTTCTTTACAGACGCACTGTCAGTAGTTGCAACGCTAAGGAGCCAGAAAAATACAGACCTGGGTGACTTAACAGTAGTGCTCCACAAACTGCGTCAGCGACTCAGAAGAGTTGTAGTACACTGGATCCCATCTCATTGTAACATTGTCGACAATGAAGAGGCTCGCAGATTGGCAAAGGAAGGTGGAAAGCTACTTCAGCCTGATAAAAGTTAAACTTTCGAAGAAGCAAAGAGTTTTATCAGAAGCAGATACAGAAACAAATGGGAAGAAAAGCGTCCAGGCCACCCAAAAAAATGCTACATATTACTATGATATTACCAGCTCAGCAGAATAGAACAAATGGTAGTTTTCAGGCTCCGCACGGGCCACACAACAGACTGGGATACCACGTACTCAACAAGCTAGCGATATGAACCACCGATGAGTGTAACTGGGTCACCGATAAAATGGCTGATGAACATCTGCTTCAAAGATATCCAGAATACGAGGAACACAGAAAGCCCATTTGGCTGTCTCAGTACCCTTCCTGGAAAAGCTTTAGTGATATAGAAATAGCCTTAAGCTGACCCCTTGCTTTCTTTACATTTATTCAAGATCACGTATAAAAGTGAGCGAAGGAGAAGAAGAAGAAGAATCTGATAATTATTATCATCGTCTCCTTTTTTCACTCCCCATGAAATCACTACTGCAGATGACCCAAGGGAAGCATGTACCAAATCTTGTATGCTCTCTTGTATCGGTAATTTCCGTAACAATTTAGACTTAAGACTTTTCCCTCACAAACGCCATGCTCAAACATGACCTTGAACACATCTAATGGCTTATTCAAGACCGAACGTGAACTCAAATGACCTGTTTGTTATTCACCTACGAAATGTTCACGAGCAATCTAATCTAACCTTCACCCTTGTGGTCACGTGACCAAAAAAAAACTCCAATTCAAAATCACACTTTTTTTTTTTTTGCACGATTAGTCACTCAGTGTACTCTTTACATCTTTATTATTTCATCCAAAGATTAACATTGTCTGGCTGAATCGTACTTGTAATCAATTTCGCTCTCAAAGCGTAAATTTAGCTGCATTCACACGGAAATAACGTGTCGATCTATTCATCCTAATTCTCTTCTTTAAATCCAAAAATAACCTATCAGTTATGTCCCTTCCATGCCCCGAACAACGGATAATTGTATAATGCTAATGGATATATGTATATCCTGAACATAGGCCTGCAAATGTGCTTGGAACAAAATGTGAGGTCCACCGATGCTAATGCACAAGCCGGTATGCTATTTCCGCGAATTTTTTCTTGAACAAATGTGAAAGTGCAGCAACAAAATGATTTTTCTCTTTATCGTTTTTTTTTAAAATGTAATAATTAGAAAGGAGAAATTCTAGAACTCTGACTACAGAACGTGTCGGACCAAAGCTCGACGTAGAAGATAATATACAGGTGGCCCAACAGTATGGATCCATAGAGAAATAAGATATATAATTTATTTAAATATCCGAAATTACAGCAAATGTAGAGAAAGAAAGAAAGAAAGTGAGAAAGAAGACTGAAAGTAAGGGAAAAAAGAAAGAAAGACATGTAAAAAAACATAAATGAGCTTAGCTTAATAAACAAAAGAACAACACCAATATAACTAGAGTGTATTTTTTTAAGAGCTTTTGCAATATTACTTCTAAATCGAACGGTCGGGGCAATAATGATTAGTCTTATTGGACAAAGGACACAGAAAATTGCCTACGTTACGGTCAAAATGCTTTTGTCAGGGACAAACAAACGAAAACAAAAGGGAAAGAAAGCGAGAACTAAGTGAATACGTGAAACAAAAATAAAATAAATAAATATGATACAACCCGTAGATTACCTTGGCAGATTTTGCTGTGATTTATACGCAAGATGGCTGCTACATCCGGGTAGAAACAAGCGTGCGAAAAAACAGTAAAAACTACATCCCCACAAAAAAAACCCCGAGAAAAGTAGGTGCTGGAAAATAAAAGTGGCGAGGGGAAGCGACTAGTGAGAAGAGAGACTGGTAGTGAAGAAACAAATGGTGATAGAAAGCGAGAAATAAACATGCGTGGATAAGGGAGGCTCAGACCAAACAATACTGTGTGTTAAGACCGTCGGGCTTAAGACACCCATTAAGGTAGATGATACTAGCCTCAAGATGAAACCTACTATTTTCCAAACAGAAAAGAAGAAGGCAATCTTTTTTCTTTCTTTTAAAAAAAAATTATTTTTTTAATAATACAATAATCACAAATATTTCAGATTGAGAAGAAATACAATGTTAGAAAATATTCAGTTACCTGGCATGCACCATGAAATAGATGATGATGAAGGATGTTGCAGGTACGCAGATGGTAATAAGTAAATACATTATCTACAATTACAGACACTAAATATCGTAATTATAACCCATCAAGGGTTGAGCCAGATTTGTATCCATTAATTTATAAAAAAAAAGAAACGTAGACAGGGCTCGAGACACAGCCGATAAAGTTACTTCAAGGCACATATTAATTAAATTAACTAATGTTTTCAGAGAATCATACGAGTACCTAATTTTATCCAGCCCGGTCTAATCAGATTGTCCTAAATCTGTTCCAGAGCAGTTTTCTGGTTTCTGCTTCATTTGCCATAAAGGTCATGTCACGGTGTGTTGCATATTACGAGTAGTTCTTTTTCTTATTCATTTAGAAACTCTCTCTAGGCACAGCTGCAACCATCTTTACCCATCTCACAACTCGTGTCTGTGGAAAATCCAAACTCACATTGAAGACCAAAGTTGTGGTATATGATGCCTGCGTCACCTGCATGCTTCTTTTCGGCAGCGAGACATGGACAACCTAGGCTAACCGCGACAAAAAGGCTCAACACCTGTCAGCTTCGGTGCCTGCACGACATGATTTGTTTTTCAAGAAACGACAACATGACAAATGTGAAGGTGCTCCCAAGCGATGGCGTTCTAAGCCCGCAGACTCTGCTAGGACGTTGTAGATTTGACTGACTTGGCTATGTTCGATACATGGAAGATGGTCTTATCCCCAAACATATTGTTTTACGGACAACTGGTAGATGGCAGACGAACAGCCGGTCAACAAGAACACATGAGGGTCGAAGATGTGTGTAAGAGAAATAGGAAGGTGCTGAGCAGAAATCCAGCAATCTGGAAAATACGAAGCTGTCCATCACACCAAGTGGATATGGTCCTTACGGCGTCGCTTCAGACTGGACGAAGAGGCTCTTACATCAAGTGGAAGAGGCTCTTACATCAAGTAGAAGAGGCTCTTACATCAAGTAGAAGAGGCTCTTACATCAAGTAGAAGAGGCTCTTACATCAAGTAGAAGAGGCTCTTACATTAAGCAGAAGAAGCTCTTACATTAAGCAGAAGAAGCTCTTACATTAAGCAGAAGAAGCTGTTACATTAAGCAGAAGAGGATCTTGCAACAAGCAGAAGAGAAAATAGCAGGTCGAAAGGAAGACTATGCAAAACAAAAAACGGAGCATGGAGTCAATAAAAAAGCTAAACTGATGGTAGATCCAGGAATCCCCTCTTTGTGATGAAGTGACTCTGTATCACATCTCGTTCAAAAATCCCCTCATTTAATTTAGCATAATTTTACCGAATGCTACAATTTGACACGCGTTTGAATTTTTTTCTGGTCTCGCGAACCAGAGGAAAACGATAGTGCAAGTCAATGCAGTGGCATGTTGGAAGAAAAACGTTGTCGCTCGCCTTTATAGACCCCTCTTCGCTTAACACGCAGATGCGAATATATAACCACGCTGTTAGACGCGACACAGACCAAAACACTCACACAGTCGTATTTCGGGCTAAAAAGTAGTGCTATTGTAATGCACGGCAAAGTGTTGTCTTTTTTTTTTTTGTGACGTACTACAAATACGTTGTTTCGTTTGAATGAGAACGTTAGACAGGCCTATAATACGATTAACGTGGAAACATATTTGAAAAATACAGTGGGAGAGGGGAAGAAAAGGAGCATAGTTGGTCGTGTCCTGAGTTCGTGTTTACAAATTTGAATTTGTTCGATAGAAGGATAGAGAATAAAACTTAGATAATTTACTTACAGGCCAAAATAAAGGACGGTTGACGAATACAATGACATTAATGGTTTAATAGAAGAGTAGGATGTTAATGTATCTTACCGTAGATAGGAAAATATGTTATTTGAAGAATTGAAGGAGAAAAACGATAATAGTGAATATACGGAATAAAAGAATAAAAATATAAACCACTGTGTGACAGACAGCAACAGGATCACTAATTACTTGTCATAATTATCAACTAGTAGTAAATAATTGAGATATTGACGAAGACAGATGGACTAACAGACTTGAATCTTTCTCAGTTTGCCCTGTAGTGGGGATAGAGGGGAAGTTAGTCCAAGATTTGAAAATTGAGTTCAATTTTGAATAAAACGACGCTAGAAGCCAAACAGTCTCTGATTGGCTAGAGTCAAATAGACTAACGGAGGGATAAAACTGAATTGAAGGTAGTGTTAGATGCCACTTGAGACATAAAATTTCTACACTAAAGTTGTTTTACAAGCAAGTTAATAGTACTATCTTGACTTAGCTGATCTGCACCAGCAAGCGATCTGGATTTGTCCATATTTATCGCAAATCAAACTATAAGTGTTAATATTTCTCTGATGCGGTAAGAATGAAAACATTTATATCATCATTATTATTATCATTGTGTATGTATTATTGAATATGTATGAAAATTGTGTGAATAGAAGTTTATCTAGAGGGAAGTCAACATCAAACTTTGTGTTGTTTCACAGAGTTGTTAGGAAATATATTAACAGGTTGTAGAAAAGCCAGACAGGCTTTCTGACACTTTGGGAGAAAGTAAATTAAATATTAATGGGGAAATTGTTGTACAGTATTGTGACATAAGACCAGGAAAACCACTGGCCGTCGTCTTCAGCAAGTCACCGTGATTGTACATGACTTGATAGTATTAACTTAAAATGTTTCCTTTGTCAAGGAAAGTGTCAAACTATGGTTTGAAGTTTAATTGACCATGAATGGGGTAACAAACCAGATAAGAACGACAACTATTTGATTGGTTACCATGCTGATTCTAACTATGATGGACAATGTTAAATAAGTTAGGGATAGAGAGAGGCATATGTGATATTGATTAGGACGTATTCCTATCCATGCAGGGTTTCATCTATGACTCCGAGTGAGCCCAGGTCAACATAGATCTGTATAAACTCCAGTAATTAAGAAGTGAGGCAGTATAAACTGTGTGCCTCCTGGTTACATCTCAAATCTGAATCCTGACTTGGCAGTTTGTAGCTGTTGGAGTGGAAAGACATCATCCTGTGATCCAGCACTTACCAAGCTAAGATTGTGTTCACGGGCTCATGATACATATCAAACTACACCACTCTCTTATCCCAAATGTGTATTTCATAGTAGAACATGATGAACCCAGTCGTGCTTCAAATTATTACCCATTCATAGGAGCAAGTTTTATTTGACACTTTTCCAGAGACATTTAGACAATAGTCGTGAATAATAAGAGACTCATTTATAACTTGAATTCCATTTTTGTAAATATATTCTATTATCATTTTGAGTTTTCAATATTCCTGTATCCAAAAAAAGAACTGAGATACAGGAAAATAAATTGTAAAAAGATTTCTAATTTAAACTTAAAACAGTGACTTGTTTCCTTATTGTTCAGTAAGTTTAAAGTGTAGGTGTTGTCATTCTATTACATTACAGCGCATATACCCTAGACATCTAGCTAGACAACACTCACACACCTTAACACTTAATAAGGAGAAAATATATGACAGGTTGAGGTCATAAGGTGGTAGCAGACAGGTTCCCTGAAAACTCACTTATAAATAACTAACTTCAGGGGCTTGCACAGCTGACCTCACATCTGTTACAAATAATATTATATTCTTTAACATCAAAACCCACCACACTCTTACAGTGGTGGTTTCTATGGCAATTACTTTTACATGATGAGGTTGCCGGCCGCATCAACAGTTTATCTTCTTAAATGAACTTATTCTAAACTGATAGGAATCATGTTGCTGACTTTGCCTTACCTGGCTTAGACCGTCTTGCACTGAAAGGGTAAAATTTATATTATGACTTCAAAACGTAGAATGAAACATATGCTACCTAAATTGTTTTTTGATCGACCTGCTGCACAGATAAACATCATAATACGGTTGCAATTAAAAAGTTATTGTCGTACAGATAGGTTGTGAGTTATTTTTCTGCCCGTCTGAGTAGTGTGGAGGGTGATAGATACGTGAGAAAATAAAAGTGTGAGAAATAGATTTTCACGGGTGATAGCTTAAGGAGAAGTTATGTCTCTGGAATGAGTAAGTTTCTCTATTCCAGCCTATCTATATGACTATAAGTTAGTACAAGACAACCTTGCCCTCCTGATACATATAAATATAAGTTTAGCTACATACACACAGCTATGTGACAACAAGACACACAAACGTGAAAAAACTACGGTTAATTGTGTATGGGTCTGACCAACACACAAAGGTAATTTTTCTTTGTTGTTTATTATCATTAAACTTGACAACACCAAATATCTAAAGAAAGATCAAATGAGAAAAATAGATTTGCATACATATGAAATAGCAGAATAGATGTGCCCTCCCCCTATGGAGAAAAGAACCCAAAAAGTTAATATCCCAAAGGTCAGCACTATGTTACAGAATAGACAGTGAATAACAAGTTCCTACTATATGCTACCCAGTAAAGTAAACAAGTTTAAGCAAAATCCAATGTTGGTAAAGTTCCTGTAACAAAGACAAATATTCACTCTCTCTGTCATGCAGTGGCCACTCAATCAATCTTACCTACTCTTGGTGATATCCCTTGGAAATAATATTATCCTCAATAGATAAATTGTCAGGTTTAATTCCCAAATTGGCCCCAGTCCATCCTCTAACAAATAAAGACTAGTGAGGTGAACGCCAATTTTGTGTGGGTTTTTTTTCCTGGATGAACAATATCTCACCGCCAATAGTTGATGTAGAAACGTGATCTTGGGGTTCACGGTTAACAGAGGAAAATACTTCCAGTATTGGGAAACATCTGGTTGCTAAAAAATATTACATATGATGATAATAATCCTATCGGCTGGCTCTATGGTAGAGTGCCGATTCTGAAACAGCGTAAATTCTGGATGCTACGCTTGAATACGACTGTCAGAAATCGGGAATAGAGTTGTTTTTTTCACACCCCCAGTGGGCTGATAAAATGAAAAATATTACTGGGTTTGGTAAGTCCAGTTTAAATTTACAAGTTAAAATGTTTCTCATGTATTGTTGGCAAATACTTGCTCCCAAATGAAACTGGTGACGCACAAGCCAAGAAAAAGACAACATTAACCATGATCAGGTCTGCTAGAAATATATGAGAACATTTATGGAAAAATGCTACTATTCTATATAGCAACATATATGCACACAGATGGGGACAAGACGATCTCTTATCCACTCCGTCGGTCCTGATTAATTTTAAAAGGCACACAGTGTCTTTAGCCTACCCTATCGCCCGTCGCTAGCGCTGAATTTTCAGTTCGGATGGGGGTATGCAACTCTCCCTGCCCCTTGCTCGCGCTTTAACGATCAGCGTACATTTTTTTCTTGTTGAGGTGATCACTGGCCCAAGACAGTTTACATGTTGTTAGATGTGTAGTGCGAGCGTATGATGAGTTGAGTGTGGGTGCGAATGAAGACGCGAATGTGTTTAGGCTCGTATAGATGTAGATCCTGCAACCCATACTCTCACATGCAGTAATCAAGGATGCTTTGACACTGCAGGCATGTTTCAAGACATTTATTGACGGGAACACACATAATATCAACAGGAACAGTCAGTGTAACAAGGTCATGCTGACCTGACATCGATAGGTATACATTTGGCATTCAAAAAGGTAAACATCAGAATAGACGTGCATGGTCAATAGCAAAGTTCTTCAATAATGACAGTTCGTAGCGTCGCCCTTGGCGTCTCTGACTAAACGCGTCAGATGCCTTAGTTACCTTGACACACAGGTGCAACTTGGCACTCCCTGCCAATTGCACATATCAGGCTGTAGTATAATAGCCGGAAGCACAGGCCTCGTCCTAACGTCGGCCGTGTACTTCTGTTAAATAGGTTATCATCAACCCTGCAGTAATACTTATTGTAGATAGAAGTTCCGCCAATCTGCGGCTCCCACAATATATCTTCGTCACTGGATCTCTGGACAATATATGACTAACAGTCTTGGATGGCTACCTCGAGCACAAATATATAAGTTCTGAAATGGCGGATCCGTGAACTGCTGTTCACCCTAGGTAATCCTTTACATGTTCTGCCACCGAAAAGCGTAATAATGCATAAAGGTCGGTATTACCTGGTAAATGAATCCTCAGAACTACACAAGGAATTCTGTCGTCATCCCGACGCACAGAGATTCACTGGGGAAAACTGCCATAGCAGTTACTTCGAAGATTCTCCCCGAAAAACAATGGACTCTTGGTCCCTTCAGAAAAACAGGACCTCCCGGCTTCCCGGAAGTATATCTCACTCCCGCTTAAAAAACCTTCCCATAGGCCCACGCCGAACTGTCAACCTCTGACCCTAAAGGTCAAACACAATGAATGAATAAACAAGGGAAGACAACCCCTAATCAACCTGACATCGCAGGTAAAGACACAATTATACTTATGATACAAACATAAGCAAATAACTTGACAGATGACTCCGTCGAAAATGACAGCAACATTACTACCACCGCCCTGTAAAAAAAAAATGCAATTTTTTTTTTTTTTTAATATGTTCATGAGCAAGATAGCACCAGTATCACTTCTGTGCTCATGCAAACAATGAACCTAATATCAGGTACAATAGAAGAGGGTACAAATCATCTCCCAACATAGGAGAAAATATTTCCTTTAAGCCAAACAAACTAAGGGATACCATTCAAGAAACCTAAGTTGCTGGCAATACCAATCATATATCAAACATTACTAAATAATATAATCATAGCAATATACAAATGTCAATGCTATTTTAGCAACATATCACTGATGGATGGACAAAATGAAATTTGTTAAATTATCTAAACATCATCCAAATACATTTGTATTACAACATATTATGATATTAAGGACAGACCCAAGTCTGAAAATATATCAGGAAAAACTAGGACACAAGATTTAACTGGAATCATGTGGGCATCTAGACAATATGTCCGCCATCACATTATCCGAACCACGGATAGCTCGCACCGTGAAATGGAAAGGCTGAAGAGCAATAGCATAACGAGTAGATCTCGAGCTCTTCAAATCCTTACTTTGCATAGCCGTAAGAGCTTTTTGGTCGGTTTCCATAAAGAAATGCGCGCCCAGAAGGAACCTTTGTAGCTTAAGAATGGACCAAACCATAGCTAACAATTCACGGTCCAAAACCGAGTAATTCCTTTCTGCCGCATTCAGCTTCCTAGAAATATACATTACAGGATGCAGAGTTCCTGAATATTCCTGCATTAGTGCCGCTCCAATGCCAGTGGAAGAGGCATCACTACGAAGGACAAAAGTCTTATCAATCGTCGGTAGTCTTAAGATAGGATGAGATGAGAACAAATTCTTAACCTGATCCAATGAAGATTGGCATTCTTGGGACCAACGCACCATATTAGGAGAACCTTTTTTCAATAACGTTGAAAGTGGTGCCATAATGGAGGACAGATTCTCAATGAATCTTCCATAGAATTGTATCAATCCCAAGAGACTACGCACTTGCTTTTTTGTCTTCGGAACCGAGATATTTAATATCTTTGAAATGTTTTGGTCCTCTGTCTTCAACAGACCATGACCAACTCGATGACCTAGGAAGGAAATTTCACTAAACCCAACAAAAGCTTTAGAGGGTTTAGCAGTCAAACTATGCTCACGTAGAGTAGATAGCAATTCCTTCAGACCCACATAGTGTTCTTCCCAAGTATCGCTGAAAAGACAGATGTCGTCTAAATATGCAATGACATCTGCACGATCTGATAGAATTCGTCGCATCATGCGCACGAAAGTCGCTGGGGCGTTCATAAGCCCGAAAGGCATAAAATTCCATTGAAACAGACCCCTAGGTGTCGAAAAAGCAGTGAGAGGTTTGGCGTGTTCCGTCAATGGGACTTGCCAATAACCTTTCGACAAGTCTAGTTTAGTAAAGAATTTAGCTTTAGAAAGTCTAATAAGTAGATCATCTAATAACGGCATAGGTTCAGCATCGAACTTCGTAACTTGATTTAATTTGCGATAATCAACGCAAAGACGTATGTTATTGTCTTTCTTTCGAACAATAACTATCGACGAAGAATAAGCTGAAGTGGATGGTTCAATTATTTGTAGTTGAATCATTTCATCCAATTCTTTCTCGACTTGTGCTTGAAAATGAATAGGTATTGGGTATGGTCTTACTCTGATCGGATTACGATCAGTAAGTATGATGTCATGTTCTATGACATCTGTGTGTCCAGGAATGTCGGTAAGGACATCCTGATATGATTGTAACGTAGAGGATACTTGACGTTGTTCCTCAAAAGACAAGTTAGAAGAGATTGTAACGTCTCTCCACGATTCCGTTGAAATAAGTGGAATCGTAGGAAGAGGTAAGTTCACGTCAGAAAAAATAGTTTCCTCATCCTGTATAACGGACAGGGATGAGATGTGACCATGTTGAACTGGAGAGTCGTCCGTCGCCTGGAAAATAGGCTGTAAATAGTCTGGACGTTCAATAAACTCTGTTAGCATATTTATATGGAAGGTTTTATGCCTTCCATCCACATCGACAATATAGTCGACATCAGAAATTTTCGAGACTATAGTGTATGGACCCTTCCAAGAAATGAGAAGTCTATTCTCTCTTGAGGGCAGTAAGACATATGCTTTGTCTCCAGGACAAAGTTGACGTAGGCGTCTTTTCTTATTAGCAAATCGCCTAGCTTTTTCTTTCGCAAATTCGGAAGATGAAGTTGCTAACCTGCACGATTCGATAATCTTTTCTCTAAGAGCTATAACATATTCATATGACGATTGTGTATCATCGTCAATATTATCGGAAGTTATCAAATCGTGTAACAAGGACATTGGCCCGCGCGGTTGCGCGCCAAAGACAAGTTCGAAAGGAGAAAACCCTGTATGCTCGTTGGGAACCTCTCTATAGGCAAAGAGGACTGCAGGTAAAACCCTGTCCCAATCTTCAGGATGATCCTCCGTTATCTTGCCAAGTAAGTTCTTTAGTGTCCTGTTAAGACGTTCTACCAATCCATTGGACATTGGATGATAAATACTACTGATAGACCTTTTAATGTCTAGCGTAGCCATTACCTGAGACATAACGTCCGAAATTAACTGAGTGCCGTGATCCGACAGTATTTCTCCGGGGAATTCCAGACGAGAAAATACGAGCCAAAGAGCATCAGCGATATCGACAGTTGATATGCTCTTCAGAGGAATAGCCTCTGGCCAACGCGTGCACATGTCCACGCAAGTGAGGATAAATTGGTGTCCTCTGGCTGACTTAATTTTGAACGGACCAATGATGTCTATAGCCATTTTCTGAAACGGCCGAATCGGAATATCTGCAGCCTGAATAGGAGCAGCATGTCTCGGACCCCTAGACTTGACCTCTTGACAAATTTTGCAAGATCGGCAATAAATTCGGATGTCTTTATTCACGAATGGCCAAAAGAATGACGCAAGGACTCTAGTTTTAGTTCTGGAAAAACCCATGTGTCCCGCACACTGAGAATCGTGTGCATGCCGAAGAATTAAGGCTCTCATACACTTAGGCACAAGAATTTGCGAGTGCATAGACTTGTCCGAGTGTTGTACCATTCGTACCAATATACCATTCTTCATAGTGATATACGATTTGTGATTCGTATTTTGATTGGGATCCCCTTTCTTTGCAAGAAGGAAGTATTTCTTCAAAGAAGGATCCTCTTCTTGACGTTTAACAAACGAGTCATGGGAAATCACCAAGTGCTCGTCTTGGCTATCAACTTCATTACTATTATCAGATGAAGTTGGGGGATTAAGAGCTTGAGCTCTTGTCACCACTGCATTGACCGTTTGAATGTTTTTTTTCTTCCCAACTAGAAATTTGTTGCGGGGTGCATTCCTTAACCCCATGAATACGACCGATTATAAGATCCGCAATAGGATTAGGAAGAAGACATGCATGGACATCTCCTGTGAAGAAAGGAGTGTCAATCCTAATAATAGCAGTAGGATAGCTTTCCATAGTACCACCAAATGTAACACATTTGATTGTTTTTCCAGTGGCACAGCAAGGATCTATCAGAGACTCCTTAACCCCGACGGTAGTACATCCCGAATCGAAAAGTACTGAGACTAGCCTATCATTTATTAGACCTTTATGTAAGATGAGAGATCCTCTCCCATCATGCGCAACTGTAGCAGGTAGAGCAGGAAGAGGGTGACCACAACTTAGCGTAGATACAGTTGATGAGTCAAACAATGTTAAGCATTGGGGGCATTCAGTTGCTCTCCCAAAATCGAAAGCACAACCAGTGATAGCCCTAGAGTTACCACTATCATTTACTGTATTACAGGCTCCATCAAACTCTTGTTGCGCAGAGTTTGCCTGTTGGTAAGGTCTTTTTTTGTTAAACCTAGGTCTACCTCGATTATCATTTCCCCTGTAATTATTTCGACTATCATTTCCCCTGTAATTGTTATCATATTGCCTATTGTAATCATCACTCCGGTTTGAATCCCGGTTTCTAAATTCACCATCGTCATAATCTTGACGTCGAGAATGATTACCTCGAAAATTTGAATAGTTATTATTTGGATAGCCTTTGCGAAAGTGTCTCAAATTATTACCACTAAAATTACGAGAACTACCATCTTGTCTCCACTGCATAGACGAAGAACCATCATGTGTTGGATTACTCCGCTTCTGAGTGTAATTTTGATTACTTCCCCTATTCCAATTTTGTTGAGCACCCTGAAATTTTTTTCTGAAATTAGGGCCATATGGTGTTGCCGAAGCAGCTGGCAACCCTTCTTTCATTTTAGAAATGCTAACTGTAGCATGGGGATGTGCTGTGGCATACTGACAACAGTATTCCTCCATTTCTTTTAAGTTTTTAGGCTTACGCTCATGAAGGAATGCAAGAAAAGAATCATTAACAGATGACAAAACCTTATCTCGCAATAATAAGTCCATTAGACCTTCATATGTTTTCTCAATCTGAGACAACTCAACCCATCATGTAAATGTACGACGTATCTTTGTAACAAAATCAGAGAAATCTACTCCATTTTCTGGCAACATTGTCCTAAAACGAAGACGATAGTCTTCTTGTTTTAATTGGTATTTCTTTAGTAATGCTGCCCTGACAACATCATAATTAGTCCTCTCATGTTCGTCTATTGTCATAAGAGTAGTCACTGTGTCACCTGTAAAAAATGGCATCAGTTGTTCAACATATTTTTCCTTTTTTATGTTATGCGTATCGCACAAAAATTGGAATCTATCTAGATAATCTGCTACGTCATCCTTTAAAGGATTGAAATGAGGCAATTTAATCCTACTAATAAACTCCTTTGTCGTACTCGAAGTTGTTTGCTGAGCACCCGTACTCGCCAATTTCAATTTCTCTAACTCCAAAATTGCGAGTTTTTCATCAAGTTCCATCTTCTGTTTTCTTTCCTCATGTTCCATTTTTCTAATTTCAGCCTCAGCAGCAGCTTGAAGTTTTTTTTCCTCTGCAGCAGCTTGAAGTTTTTTTTCCTCTGCAGCAGCTTGAATTTTTTTGTCTTCCATTTCCATCTGGAATTTTCTTTCATCAGCTGCAGCTTGAGCTTTCCTCTCCTCAGCAGCAGCTTGAGCTTTTCTCTCCTCAGCCTCTCTTTGATACCTTCTTTCTTCAAGTTCTAATCTTCTATTCTCAGCTTCTAGCTTCTTTAGTTCAGCTTCTGCTTTCAATTTAATTTCCTCTTTTTGTTTCTTTTCTTCTGACTTTAATGCAATGGCGAATTGAGCAGATGAATATTCTTCCAATTCTTTACCAGACTTACCAAGGGTCAACCCTTGCTGGATGAAGAAATCCAATGTAGACATTCTGTCTAATGAGATCAGAAACCTGAAAAAAAATTAAATAAATTACCTTATCCCACTTCAATGGGAGACAAGTCTGAAATGCTAGACTTGTATACTCACTTCACTTTATTTTACTGTCTCAATCTTTGTAGATAACAAGTCTTTTATCAAAGAACTTGTATAAATATCTTATATAATATTATTTAACAAACTCTATATGAAGAGTCTACCTTATCAATAATATCAAAACATGACCAAGTATGTGTATGTAGACTGTGCATGACAGTAATGTAGAACAACCAAAAAAAAAATACAAAGACAAAAATACAAAACAATACAAATGGCAACACTGTTTTAACCAAAAATGTGTAGAGAAATACACAAGAAAGGAGAGACCTACAGAATACAAACAAAACAAATCGACAATCAAAACTGAAAAACAGACAAAATATTACAAAAACAACGTTAAGTACAATTACATCACAGCTAACATCAATAGCGACCAATTGTCACTAGCAAATTTCCAAATTAAGAAAATTTGCACCTACAGACCGCTTACAGTAAGCCTCGATCAAGTGGCATATTTACCGTAAGACCCACCAACCGAAAAACCCGCAGAAAAATACACAAAACAGTAGAAGTGACATAAACATATAGCAATCAATTTCAATGTGTTGCAGAACAAGTTCAGTCACAGCTGAAACTAAAATAAATTTCTTGCTCCTTGCGAACACAGAAACGAAATGTCAAACGCGCACTGAACGTCAAATCCACTGTAACATAAAGTGGTATTCACGAACCAAAGTTACTATGACCTTCTCAAATTAGGGCTTGCACATTGAATGTTTACAATTTCACGTACTGTTTACAGACACTTGACCTCCAACAATATAGCTTGAATGCTCTGACCTAGAAAAGTCTGTTGTTGAATGAAACGTGTCACAACCCGCAGTACTGTTTACAATAGGAACCCGCCTTCTATGCAGTTATGGTCCACGTAGCAAATGCCTAGATGTTACCTTCAGTACATGTCTTGTTATGGTTTATGTAGCATTATGATATAAATGCTCGTACTGTTTATTTGGGTCAACCGTTAATGACCTATATCTGTCCTGTTGTAGCCAAAACTTGCAAGTGTAGAATTAGCGCTGTGTGTTACGGCTGTCCCGTGTGTAGCTTAGACCCACAGATCAGAAGTGTAATGTGTACTTGTCCTTCTTGTAACTTTCTCGACAAAACTGGAGACATCATACATGTAACAGCCAACCAGGAATGTAAATTTCTGAATCCATAAATGTCAACAATAATGTCAAATGCTCGCTCTGTTTTTTTAAACCCACAGATCTGGTCCATCAGAAATGTAAGTTTCTAGGCCACATTGGCGACAAGAAATGTATCATAAGAGCCCACGTAACTGGTCCACCAGAAATGTAACTGTCTTTTTTTCTTGTTGAGGTGATCACTGGCCCAAGACAGTTTACATGTTGTTAGATGTGTAGTGCGAGCGTATGATGAGTTGAGTGTGGGTGCGAATGAAGACGCGAATGTGTTTAGGCTCGTATAGATGTAGATCCTGCAACCCATACTCTCACATGCAGTAATCAAGGATGCTTTGACACTGCAGGC
>JAMPIV010008293.1:207500-315000 GCA_024509875.1 Oreohelix idahoensis | reverse complement strand
CACTGGATGGTTAGTTGGGGTGGCGTCATCATGCACAATCTATGGTTACACAGTTCATAGTCCTTGACATATGGACTGATGTTAATATTTATATAACAAGATTTATTTCTTTATTGAGGGTGGAAAAAGTTTATGAATCTCCAGCAGGCCAGGTTTGCACTTTACTGGCCTGTAATGATGTAGTACAGAATTCTTGTGGCCCACTCCTCTCAGTAGCTGGAGTAAAATGTTAGGCTGCACAGACACCCGCTCTTGTACTTCTACAAGAGTATCTGGCACAATCGTAGTGCCAGATCAGAAACTCTGAAACAAAATTTGTGCCATGTGTCAGTACTCTATTTACTGCGCCACTCTTACACACAACACCACAAACAACATTACACAGATTGAGTCAGATCTCTCTGAGCAACGTAACACATCTCACCCAGTTGTTATCAATTAGTATCAGTTTCCCAAGACTGCATTGCATCCAAAATATGTTCAATAGTTTCCTCTTCTATTCAATAAGGTGGGTGATATGTTCCCACTGATCTCAATTATAAATCCTCCTTCCATAGTCTTAGATAGGTTTTCATATATTATTAGTTTGTCTCTAGGCCCTGGACTGCGGCTGGGGACCTAGAGCAAGCACTCACTTGTCGTAATCATTTTTCATGATATGGCAGTATCAATCACTCAAAATATTAAAATAAACAAGATAAATGCTTTTTTCCCTTACTACAATTCAGAATTGAGAACACAGTTACTTAGGACTAGCAAAACTCAGATGAGCTGCTGGCTAGATTAGGGCGTCCCACTGATTTTTATATATTTATTCCGGGAAATCACCTCTAGCAGTCAAGAACTGTGTTAATGGACAGTCTTTTATCAAATGGTGCAAGCGTGCGTCTCTCATTCACTAATATAAATACTTCTGTCCAATCAACGAACTTCCCCTCTAACTTTTTTTCAAATATTCAAACCAAAAGTCAAATTTCAGTCAGATCTCAGTCAAGTGTGTATTATTTTCTGTTGGTCCGTCTGTCTCTACTTGGCTTTTCACAAAAGTACACTTGTTTCTTGGACCAACTACATGCAAAAACTGCACAAACCTGCCCCCCTAAGTTATTTTTAGCTACTATCCTCCGACTTTGCCCTCTAGTTCATTGCAGTTTGATTTTTGCATTTTTAGGGCTCAGGGACACCAAAATGTAACGTTAGTGAAAATATGCACAAAAAACTGTTCGCTAGTCTGATTGGAACAATACGGTCTTTCGTCAATATCTTCCGTGTTATCTGTCCGTCTGTATAATTAAAAGTATATTATTTCTCTGCTCAAGATGGGCTATCAAACTAGCTAGGTTTTATTTTCATAACTTTATTATTAAAGAAAAACCTACTTTTCTCAAGGTTAGTTTTTGAAATTTGTTTTTGAAACTACGTCCACGGCGTTTGCCGCTATATTAAAAAAAAACAACCAATTCCTTACATTGTGTCTACTAGTGGCATGATTTTTTTCCTTCAAAACTACAAATTGCGTCTTTTTGCATTTTAGATTCAAACACGTGTTCAGTCATATTTTTTCCCTTTTATCTCCGTTTCCCCCCGTCTAAAAGGGTAAACCGTTTCGTCTGCATGTCTAACTAGTTAGTTTCAATGGCGGTAGAAAGCTCTGGCGTAGGCGAGAATGTATCCTCGTATCTTACGTACAATTTTATCCCTACATGTTATCTTACCCGTTATCTTTATAATTGGAGATATTTTAACGTTGTATCACTGTATTTTTCACCACACATCTCCCCACCTGAGAACATGCGCTCATGCAAGTTCCAAAAGCAGTGATACACATAGATAAAATTACTCCTCCCGCCTGCCAACTACTCTAATTTTGATCACAGGTTTTTCGCTTGTGGAATATCCTTGCTCAGCTTTGTTCAACTTGCGGCTTGCATAAGCGACTGGGTTCAGTTCCCCATTGGTTGAAGAGGACCTTTGCAACAGAGCCGCCCCCAGGCCTACATTACTTGCATCTGTTCTCACCACAAAATCATGAGTCAAATCAGCCAATTTGAGAATAGGCTTGCTAGTGAGTTTTTCCTTTAACTCTTGAAATGCCAATTCACATTGCGCAGACCAAACAATTTAATCTGGATTTCCTTTGCGAGTCAGATCAGTCAGAGGAGCACATATAGAGTTAAAATTTTTGATATATTTTTGGTAAAACCCACATAACGACACGAATGATCGCACGTCTTTTTTTGTTTGTGGTCTAGGTGCTCTCTGCAGTTTTTCCAAGTTCTTGGGGTCAGGGGTCATGTTACCCTGATATACAGTATGTCCCAAGAATTCCAACTCTTTGCATCCAATACAACATTTTGTTGGTCTAGCAGTTAAGTTCGCTTCCGTAAGCCTATCAAATAACATATTCAGAGAAATAATGTGTTCCTCAAATGTTTCCGTGGCGACAAGAATATCATCCATGAAATTTGTGATACATGGATTATTCAAGGGATCCAACAATTTGCGCATCATCCTAGAAAATACACTCGGAGCATTTTTCAGTCCGAATGGTAGCATGTTGAATTCATAATGTCCTTCCGAGGTGCTAAAGGCTAAATAAGGTCTAACTTCAGGCTTCACTGGAATCTGGTAATAGCCTTCGCTAAGATCCACCTTCGAGAAGTATTTTGCCTTGTTCAATCTGGCAAATAACTGTTTTGTGTCTGGTAATGGATCCACTTGTCCTTCTGTGACAGCATTCAGTTTCCTGTAATCTATGCACAGTCTATGTTCCCCAGACGGTTTCCTCAACAAAACTACACTGGAGCTAAAAGAAGATTCACTGTGTGAAATAATCCCTTCTTTCAACAAATAATCTATTTCCTCTTTCAATGCCTTCTCCTTCGCGAACGGAACAGAATAGGCTCTCATACAGATTGGGTTTGAGTCTACCAGCTTCATGTCATACTGTAGCAAATTTGTATGTCCTGGTTTATCTGTTAATACATCTGTAATACATACGGCTGCGAGACTTGGACACTCAATAAAACAGTTGCAAAAAAAAGATTACATCATTCGAAATGAAATGCTACAGAAGGATGTTGAGAATACCCTGGACAGAAAAAAAGACCAACAGAGAAGTACTGCACTCACTAAACGTACAGGAACATTGGCTCCTAAATACCATCGCAATAAGGAAGCTGAAATTTTTCGGTCATATAAAAAGACATAATAGTCTGGAAAAAACAGTGATGGAAGGCATGGTCCCTGGAAAAAGGGGAAGGGGTCGACCTAGACGACGGTGGACCCAGGACATCACAGAGAGTCTGAACTTGTCTTTGGCTGATGCAGGTCGACTTGCCCAGAATCGTGATGCGTTCAGAGCAGCTGTAATGGAGACAACGTTCTGGAAAGAATACGTCACATGATGATGACATCTGTATGTTCCTCCAGAACCTGTTGAACTCTCTCCCTCTGATTTTTAGTCAGGTGCTTACTGACTTTTACTTGTGCAGCTGTCTCACAGGCATGTAATGGGTATTCATGTGAGGTGAGTGGTTCATTTTTCATTTTAGTTGCTATAGCCAAGGTCAGTAAGGGGGTGCTTTCCTGGAGTGGTCTGTCCAGATACTTCTTTAAAAGGTTACATGATATACCTTCTCCTTCCCCTTTTTGTCAATTTTATAGTTTGTTCTAGACACCTTCTCTAGAACAGTATATGGACCTTGCCATCCAATTTGCAACTTATTCTGGCTGCCGGGTAGTAGAAGAAGCACCTTCTCTCCCACAGCTAATTCTCTGTCCTTTGCTTTCCTATTAAAATACGCTGCATGTTTCTTCCTGGCTTGTCTCAAATTATCATTTGCCAGTTTCCATCCAGCTTTCAGACGAGTGGTCAGCTCGTTCACATATTTATATGATGAGGTAACAGTCTCTTCTGCTTTCTCATCTGTCCAGGTCCTTAATAGTGCTTCTAATGGACCTTTTATTGGCCTCCCAAATAGCAAGGTAGCGGGAGCCATCCCGGTTGAACTATGTGGTACCTCCCGATACGCAAACAACGCGGCGGGCAGAAATTGATCCCACATATCCGGTTTTTCATGTGCCAGCTTCCTCAGGATAGAAATGAGAGTCCCATTGAACCTCTCTACCTGGCCGTTCCCTTGTGGATGGTACGGACTACAATGAAAGTGTCTGGCTTGAAATAGCTTAAAAACTTCTTCCGTTAGTTTCCCCTTGAACTGTGAGCCATTATCAGTCAAGATTTGATGCGGGAATCCTAATCTTGTGAATATTGTAAGTAGTGCCTCTGCTACATGTTTCGAATCAATTGATGGCAGGGCTACCGCCTCTCCCCACATAGAACAAGTGTCCACCAGAGTAAGGATGTAACTGTTCCTCCTCTTGGTCCGAGTGAGAGGTCCCACAATATCCACTGCAACTCTCTCAAAAGGTGTTCCCACTATGGGCATTTCCCCTAGAGTTGCAGGAGCAGTCCAATGCTTTGGAGCTACCCTTTGACATTCTGGACTGGATTTGAAATATCTTTTTATATCCTCCATTATCCCTGGCCAGAAGTAATGACAAGCTATACGCTGTCCTGTGGCGCTGATCCCCATGTGACCACTGAAGGGAATCGCATGCCCTAGTTCCATCACTTTATCCCTATATGAAGTGGGAAGAACCAGCTGGTTGTGACCATTTGTTCCAGTTCCGGCCTTCCTGTAGATCAATTTGTTCTTCATAAAGTACTCTCCCTTGCTTGGAGGTGTGTGGCATTTGGGCAATTTCTTGAAACATGGCTTGAGTGTCCTATCCTCAGCCTGCGCCTTCCTCATCTCTTCTGGATGAGCATTTATAGGTTCACCTTCTTCCTCCTTTTTCTGTGACCTGGTCTGCACTGTCGCCATGATCACAGGTCTCTCGGGATTCCCCAAGAAGACGTATCTACACCCCAATATCAGAGGGTAGATTGGTTCATCTATCACTGCTGCTCTGATTTCTCCTTCCACATAGCGAGTTTTCACCGTTATCCTAGCGATGGGAAGTGTCATGAGTGGTATGTCCTTAGTCGCCCCTTGTATTTCCACTGTTTCTGTGGTATACTGACTTGGGTCCACTAGGCTAGACTTCACAACTGAATCATAATCCAAACCTGTATCATATAGGCACCTTATGGTGACCCCATTACAAATAACATCCTCACAAACTGGGGGGTGATAAGGTTCCTGCTGTCCATTAGGATTAACCTTTAATCTTTGTTTCCCCGATTTCATTGCAGCAATGTTTGAAGGTTTCCTTTTACAAAATTCGGTGTTATGGTTGTCTTTCTTACACCATTTGCACCATCTCTTTCCTTGGTTAAACGGTTTTCTTTCGTTATATTTTTGGTCATTGAACTGTGAGTTTCTGTCACGATAATCATTTTGTGGCCTATCAAAGTTTGTCCTGCCTTTATTACCTTGTTCTCTCGTATCAAATTTACTAAATTGCTGTGGAGCTTTAAAGTTTTCTATATGCGTCTTTTTAGTGCCACTTACCTCTGCCTGGGCTGCCTGATACCTCTCAGCGACATTTAAAACCTCCCCCAACCTCTCTGCACCTTGTTCCATGAGAAATTTTCTCAGGTCTGGAGCCATGGACTCTCTTAATTGCTCTATCATGATCATATCTTTGAGATCTTGGGTCTTCCCCAGAGCAGTCCATTTCTCCAAATAGGTTTCCAGTCTGACAGAGAATTGGCGGTATGTCTCCCCAGACAACAGTTTGGCATTTCTAAACTTCTTACGATAAAATTCGTCATTCTTTTCATATCTCAATAACAAAGCCTGCTTTAGCATGTCATAATTGTCTTGGTCGTCTCTATGCATCTTAGCAAAAACTTCATAAGAAGTACCTCTCAGTCCCTGGGATAACTTAAGACTCCACCTCTTTCTCTCTCTAACCCATACGTAGTAGCTAATAGTTCGAATCTACTGAGGTACCCCTCGATGTCATCGTCTTTCTCAACAAAATGGTCTAAATGAAACCCCATAGCTGAGGTTGAGGCTCCCTGACTAGGCGTTGTATCTGAGGCAAAAGGGCTGGCACCATTTTCAGGAGCATGGCCGTGTAATTCCAGCTCCCTTAGTCGTAATTCGTGCTCCCTTTGTAATCTTCTATCTTCTGCTTCCCTTTCGGCAGTCAATCTCATTTCTTCTTCCTCCCTTTGCTGTCGTTTATCTTCTGCCTCCAATGCCTTAGCCTCTTTGTCAGCCTCAATCTGCAACCTCTTCTCTTCAGCTAACCTCCTATCTTCCCTTTCAATATACTTGTCACATTCAGAAGTTACATACTGAATTAAAACTTGACCCTCCATATTCATCTCCTTCGCCGTTAGCACAGCAGCCGATCTAAATTTTGCTAGATCTGCCATACTCTAACACAAAATTAACAATGACTAAGGTAAATCCAAGTATACACTTACCAAGGTAATATATTAATTAATTAACTAATTACCACTGGCTGTGAAGATTCATCAACTTTTATTTTCCACTTTTTATTTTAAGGGACACTTTTAAATTTATTCCCTTATGCCCCCACTAGTTTAATTCCCAGACCAGGAGACCCTAATATCTTTGATAAACTTAATCCCGGAGGAGCTCCCAATATTTGTAGTGGTTTTTGATGTTATTGAATGGTTGATATGTTACCTAGTGTACTGGATGAGGTCAGCTGTGAAGGCTCCTGAGATAAAAGTTTATGGGAGTTACAGGAGGCCTTTCTGCTACCACTTACGACCTCAAACAGACCTATTCTCCTATAATGAGTGTTAGCTACGTTAAAAGTCTAGGGTACTGAAATGTAATGTGTAGGTAAATAATATATATATATATTGCATAATCAAATATAACTTTTGTACATAGGTATATTATTACAATGGTTAATATTAATGGTATCTACAACGTCTTGGGAACACTAGCACTGGATGGTTAGTTGGGGTGGCGTCATCATGTACAATCTATGGTTACACAGTTCATAGTCCTTGACATATGGACTGATGTTAATATTTATATAACAAGATTTATTTCTTTATTGAGGGTGGAAATAGTTTATGAATCTCCAGCAGGCCAGGTTTGCACTTTACTGGCCTGTAATGATGTAGTACAGAATTCCTGTGGCCCACTCCTCTCAGTAGCTGGAGTAAAATGTTAGGCTGCACAGACACCCGCTCTTGTACTTCTACAAGAGTATCTGGCACAATCTTAGTGCCAGATCAGAAACTCTGAAACAAAATTTGTGCCATGTGTCAGTACTCTATTTACTGCGCCACTCTAACACACAACACCACAAACAACATTACACAGATTGAGTCAGATCTCTCTGAGCAACGTAACACATCTCACCCAGTTGTTATCAATTAGTATCAGTTTCCCAAGACTGCATTGCATCCAAAATATGTTCAATAGTTTCCTCTTCTATTCAATAAGGTGGGTGATATGTTCCCACTGATCTCAATTATAAATCCTCCTTCCATAGTCTTAGATAGGTTTTCATATATTATTAGTTTGTCTCTAGGCCCTGGACTGCGGCTGGGGACCTAGAGCAAGCACTCACTTGTCGTAATCATTTTTCATGATATGGCAGTATCAATCACTCAAAATATTAAAATAAACAAGATAAATGCTTTTTTCCCTTACCACAATTCAGAATTGAGAACACAGTTACTTAGGACTAGCAAAACTCAGCTGAGCTGCTGGCTAGATTAGGGCGTCCCACTGATTTTTATATATTTATTCCGGGAAATCACCTCTAGCAGTCATGAACTGAGTTAATGGACAGTCTTTTATCAAATGGTGCAAGCGTGCGTCTTTCATTCACTAATATAAATACTTCTGTCCAATCAACGAACTTCCCCTCTAACTTTTTTTCAAATATTCAAACCAAAAGTCAAATTTCAATCAGATCTCAGTCAAGTGTGTATTATTTTCTGTTGGTCCGTCTGTCTCTACTTGGCTTTTCACAAAAATACACTTGTTTCTTGGACCAACTACATGCAAAAACTGCACAAACCTGCCCCCCTAAGTTATTTTTAGCTATTATCCTCCGACTTTGCCCTCTAGTTCATTGCAGTTTGATTTTTGCATTTTTAGGGCTCAGGGACGCCAAAATGTAACGTTAGTGAAAATATGCACAAAAAACTGTTCGCTAGTCTGATTGGAACAATACGGTCTTTCGTCAATATCTTCCGTGTTATCTGTCCGTCTGTATAATTAAAAGTATATTATTTCTCTGCTCAAGATGGGCTATCAAACTAGCTAGGTTTTATTTTCATAACTTTATTATTAAAGAAAAACCTACTTTTCTCAAGGTTAGTTTTTGAAATTTGTTTTTGAAACTACGTCCACGGCGTTTGCCGCTATATTCAAACAAAACAACCATTTCCTTACATTGTGTCAACCAGTGGCGTGATTTTTTTCCTTCAAAACTACAAATTGCGTCTTTTTGCCTTTTAAATTCAAACACGTGTTCAGTCATATTTTTTCCCTTTTATCTCCGTTTCCCCCCGTCTAAAAGGGTAAACCGTTTCGTCTGCATGTCTAACTAGTTAGTTCAATGGCGGTAGAAAGCGCTGGCGTAGGCGAGAATGTATCCTCGTATCTTACGTATAATTTTATCCCTACATGTTATCTTACCCGTTATCTTTATAATTGGAGATATTTTAACGTTGTATCACTGTATTTTTCACCACAATAGGCAATATCTGTTAAGGGCGCGTAGTCATAATTAAAATTAACACTGACATCGTGCGCTGAGTGTTTACCAAGTCGGAAAGGGGGGGGGGGCGGCTGCATGCCGGAAACCCAAATCCGTACTTGCAAAGCGAAATAGTATAAGCTTAAAATACAGTGTGCCTTTTAATTTAATTAGGAGACGGAGAGGTTAAGAGATCACACTTTACGCGTGATAGCATAGGATTTTCATTTGGGTTAAATGTTTGTTCTCTTCCCAATATAGGCTCGGTCAAAACTAGCGGCTAGCGGTTTTTTTTTTCTATTGTGGTCTTTGACACAATTAAGTAAGGAATAATAGTTGTCGTTTTCCTTGGCGTTCGTCCCCGTACCGGTGTGAACAGGATTTGCCAGGGCGAGACACTAACATTTTTTAACTGTAAATATGAGTAAAGGGACATACCAATATACCCAGATTTTTCGATTCAAGTTTATCAGCCCTCTGTGGCAATATATATAACATTTTTCCCGACTATTGACTGTTGTTTACCCAAGTTAATTTTTATCCAAGAGTAACTCTGTTTCATAATCGGTACTCATCTCAAAGAGTCAGCCGATAGGATTTACTATTATCATCATCAAAGTTACATATGATAACATTTAGCTTCGCAACCAGATGTTTAGCACTACATGATTTAATTTATCCTTTTTTCCAACTGTGAACGTCCAGAGCACGTCTTGCTTCAGTAACTATTTGTGGTGACAGCGATTTCATCCAGGGAACATTAAACACCAAAGGTGGCGTCCACCTTGTAATTATTACTCGAGATTAGGCTGGACTGGGGCTATCTTTGGCAACCCCACCTGACAGTATATACTCAGGGATTATTGTATGTTTTTAATGGATTCAAACATCACTAGTAGGTAAGCGAGATTGTATGTGGCCACAGAGTGAGAGAAAGAGGAGTGAATATTTCCTTTTGTTATAATCATTGTATCCACTTCTTATTTTCTGATCGCTAACCTAATTATTTTATTGGATAGCTTAAGTAGAAACTTTGTTCTTACTATACTGTCTATTCTATACCCTAGTGTTAATATTTGATCTTTTGGGTTATTAACTTCTTGCGGGATTTTTTTCTCAACAGAGGGGAGGGCCCTTATGGAATTATTTTCATTTGTCCGTAAAACTTTATTTATATTGATTTCTATATGTTTGATGTTGTGAGAAGTTTAAGAGATAATAAACTAAACAAAACTTAATTAATCTTGTCGGTCAGCCCCATACCCAATTATCCTAGTTTTTTCACGTTTTGTGTGTCTTGTTGTCACATAACTGTGTGTGTGTGTGTGGATACCTTATAATTAACATTATAGGGAAGTGTGATAGTCGTATAGATAAGCCGGTCTAGAGAAACCACTCATTCCAGAGAAGTATCTTCACCTTAATCTGTTTCACTCGTGGAATCTATTCTAACACCTTTCTTGTTCACCTACCCCAACATTCTGCTCTACTCAGACGGGACCAAATAAATCCCTATACCTATCTTGTAAAAATTACGACATATTTGTCGCTCGTCCGTAGGATTGATCTAAAATCTGGAACAAGCACAACAGAACGTTGGCTCGTCTCGAGGATTTGATATAAGTCTGAGTCTAGAAATTGACTAACGTCTGTTACTGTATCTTAGTCCAACTCTAGATAAAGTGTGGTGTGTGTTTGTTTTGTGAGTTAATGAATATTAATAATAATTATCCCCTAGACAACGCTCTTTTACTGGGTGCTGACCACACAAATTATAAATTTGTTCTTTCCACAGCATATTAGAGTATATACAGTTAGATTTTGATGATAATCCTTGTCGGAGATTTGTTATATAATAAATTTTGGGAAAATAATCACAGAGAAAACCGCTGGTACGCGTGATTGTTTAACAATCACAAATATTTTTCTTGGGAGCAGTGGAGTGTGAGCATAGCAAAGGTAGTGCATTCTGGCAGTCGCCAAGTTAATAGCCTCCCTAACTCTAACTGACTTCAGGTGTGGACGAGTTGGCGTATTTAAAATAAGGAAAGTTTTTTTTTCTCCTAAATTTTTTTTTAACAAAATTTTTTTTTCCACCGTAGTAATAGTAGTTTTTCAGCTGTTAGCCTGATCTACCATTTTTATGGTTTGTCGTCTGTATTAGGAGCCTTGTTGCCAGTTAATAACAGCGATAGATTAGAGAACTGATAACAGGGAGGAGGTAACATAGTTAAATAAACAGGTAATTTTTTTTTGGTATTCTCGTAACTGGTTAAGGATAAGTGTATCTTTTTTCTTCTTCTTTCTCGGGTAAGTTGCAGTCAGTTATTTGCCATGGCTGAGCGTGCAAAACTTAGAACAATGCTGAGAGGAAGCAAGGGAAACAGGATTACAAGGAGAAGAAGCGACAGATTTTGTCAACGTAGAACTCGACAGGTATGACGCGGAGAAGAAAGAGACGGAAGACCGTCAACTGGAAAGTAAGAGAATTGAGGCAGAAATGGAAGCTCGCAGGGCGAACGAACGAGAGAAGGAGAGACAACATGAGGAAAGAGAGAAGGAGAGACAGCATGAACTGGCGCTTAAGACCCTAGAGGTCCAAAGTCGTGGTGCAGCTTCTACCTCCAGCAACGGAGAGTTTCCACCTCATTCACTCATAACTGATCAATCCAGTACTCAATCTCCTCAACTAGCAGCTATGTCTTTTGCCCTAGAATCCTTCCCAAGCCCCAATGAGAAAATTGACTCTTATCTAGAAAATTTGAGAGAATGGCAACACTGTATGGGTTGGAAAGTTCGCGATATTGTTTGAAGCTTTCTCGGGCTTTGAAAGGTAATGCTTATGATGTGTATGTCAAACTGGGAAGCAGCCACCAAGACAACTACGACAAGTTAAGAAGGCTTTACTTGAGTGTTTCGAAATGAACGCTCGCAAATTTTTGCAACTGTTCCGAAACAGCAGGAAAGAAGGAACCGAGACATTTCATCAGTTCTCTTCCCGTCTGAAGGGATATTTGACGAAGTACCTGGAGCTTTCAGAGCTCCCTTGCACTTTTGACGGGCTGGAAGAGTTTGTTCTAACAGAGCAAATAAAAATCACTTTGTCAAATGAAACCCGAAGATTTCTTGCTAAACAAGGGGCTGTAAAGCTGGAAGACATTCTCAGTAAGTCTGAACGGTACACAAATGCCTTAGCCGAGCTGCCAACCACAAAACGCAAACAGACAAATGAGCCTCCTCGAAAAAAAAATCTAACATTAACATTATAGGGAAGTGTGATAGATCGTCTTTTTCTAAACATAGTCGTATAGATAGGCTGGTCTAGAGAAACCACTCATTCCAGAGACGTATCTTCACCTTAATCTATTTCACTAGTGGAATCTATTCTAACACCTTTCTTGTTCATCTACCACACCATTCTGCTCTACTCAGACGGGACCAAATAAATCCCTATACCTATCTTGTAAAAATTACGACAGATAGTTCCTTTCCAAATTGGCATCGACTATTTGTTCATATGAAACCAAAGGAGGGTAAAGGATCCCGTTACACGCGCATTAAGGCATATTGGGAATATGGTGTTGGGCCCATATTTTCTTGACCGTCGGCACACTAGGGGTGATGTGGTCAGCATCACGCCGGCCGCCTTAACCTTCCCAGAGTTGCTCTGGTACCCATTCGGGGCTGGATCAGCACAGAAGCCGTTTGTGGCCTAAAAAAATCCCACCTCATCTGGGGATCGAACCATAGACCACTGAGCTAGAAAGCCAGTGCACTAACCACTATGCTACCGCGGCTCCCATGTGAAACCAAGTTACTGAGTAATCAAGTTTTGAAAGTGTTCAACCCGTAAATGCATATTACAAGGAAAACATGGAAATAGTAACATCATTCAATGAATCTATGAGAGAACAATAGGGGGAAACAAAAGGTACAAAGTTTACTACTTCTCCTTTTTCTTTGATCCTTAGCCGCCGACTGTCAAAACAGTCAGTGGCCATCACGCCTGGTAGCGTCTTGTAGGGCTGCAGCAAACTGCTTCCACTTTGCTCGGTCGGCGGCCATCCTTCTTGCTTGGCCCCAGCTCTGGTTCATTCTTTGCATCTTGGCCTCCATAGTTCTCCGCCAAGTTGTTTTTGGTCGGCCTCTCTTTCGCTTTCTTTCAGAGGTCCATAGTAGTGCCCTTGATATATAGAGTGACGACAACTAAAATTTGACCGCCATTTTCGGTCGTACCCGTATTGCAGGAAAATGGACCCGATCATGAGTTTCGGATCCAATTTGCATTTTCGTTTAGGTTAGCTAATAATTTGAAATAAAATTAGATGGAAATACAGTAGCACATATTTGTACTATTATTTGTATTTCAAGTGACAAAACAAAAAGAAGAAAACTATTTTACTTACCGGTTTATTGAAAAGAATCAGTAGCGTGGATTTTTAACACATACTCCGTTGAATTTTATATTCCGTTACAATTTCACTATTTAGCAACAAAGATTTTATTATAGTTTTATTACATAATTATATTATATAATTTTATTATATATATATATATATATATATATATATATATATATATATATATATATATATATATATATATATATATATATATATATATATATATATATAATTTTTATTATTATATAATAATAATATTATATAATTTATTATATAATTTTGTTATCATGTTATTATAATTAATAAATATTAATAAAATATAACAAATATAAAATTTTATTATATTATATAATTTTTATTATATAATTTTGATATTTTATATATTATAATTTTAAATTATATAATATAAATTATATAATTGTATAATTATAATATATAAAATACATCATATAAAATATGTATATAATATAAAAATGTACAATTATATGTTATATATATATATATATATATATATATATATATATATATATATATATATATATATATATATATATATATATATATATATATATATATATATAATTATAATTTGTATTATTATATAATAATAATAATATATAATTTATTATATAATGTTATATAATTTTATTATAATTAAAAAATATTAATAAAATAATAAACATATAAAATTTTATTACATGATATCATTTTATATTTTATATATTTAAATTATATAATTATAAAATTATAATAATTATATAATTTATATTATATAATTTAAAATTATATAGATTATATAATATACGAGGTCTGGTCAAAAAGTATCCGACCTTTTTTTCCGGGGAAAAAAAATGATATACAGGAGGTTTCTCTGGTGGATACAGTGGAGAAGACCTTCCTGCGCATGCAGGAAATTTTTCCCTCCCAAAGACAGTGTCAGTCGTCTGCAATTAGTGCAAGTGCGAGCTGTGGTAGTAACAAGCCGTCGGATTTTTATTTGTCACGAAATGACGGAACGTTTTGAACAGCGGTATTGCATTAAATTTAGCCAAAAGCTCGGTGATACCCAAGCAGAAACAATTGGAAAGATTCAACAAGCTTTTGGCGATGAAGCCATGAGCATTACACAAATTAAAGGAATGGTACAACCTTTACAACGGGCTGATCACCCGTTTGCCAGTCACTTCGATTACGGAAACAACAGCAAATGGGTTGATTTGCCGTTGCCCTAAAGACGCCACTAGACGTGATGGGAAACAATGGCAAAGAAAACCTATCTGCTGTTGCCCTAAGATGCCACTAGGCGTAATGGCCACTGACTGCTTTGACGGTCGGTGGCTAAGGACGGAAGAAGAAGACAACCTTTTCAAAGATGGCCGCACATCGGTGCATAGCTAGCCACGTTCCGGTAGACCATCAACAAGCCGAAACGACGTGGTCATTCACGAAGTGCGGACTTTGGTCATGCAGAACCGTCGTATCACACCATCCGAGAACTTACACACGAGGTGGGGATAAGCCACGGTTCAGTACAATCCATATTGACGGAGGATTTGAACTTGCGGAGAGTTTGCGCTAAATTCGGACCTGTGGACAACGGGAACTTGGCAGCTGCATCACGACAATGCACCCGCACATTCTTCGCATCTGATTCAGACTTTCTTGGCCAAACACAAGACTCCTCTGATTCGTCAGGCTCTATACTCTCCTGACATGGCTCCTTGCGATTTCTGGCTGTTCCCCAAGCTGAAAATACAGCTGAAGGGGACCCGATTTGAGTCACGAAAAGACATTATGATAAATTCGACTGCCGAGCTATACTCCATTCCCAAAGAGGCCTACCTGAAAGTCTTCCAAGCATGGCGGGACCGCTGGGAGAAGTGTGTGCAGTCCCAAGGAGATTACTTTGAAGGGGATTAGGGTTTCAGACTTCCAGGTGAGTGATTGTATTTTTCCTGGCCAAAGGTCGGATACTTTTTGACCAGTTAAAAGTTAGTTGCTTATCCTTTACAGGACGTGGCAATCAACCCCAGCTTTTATTGGCTGTTTGTGATTTTTCTAGGCAATTTTTTCATTCAGTAGTTTGCCATTGCTTTCTGAATGGTACGGCGCTTATACCATTGTTAAAAATCCACACAAAGCGATTTGCTACCAAACCGCCTGCAGCTGTGTGTGTGTGTAGGTAGGTAGATAGGTAGGTAGGTAGGTAGGTAGGTAGGTAGGTAGGTAGGTAGGTAGGTAGGTAGGTAGGTAGGTAGGTAGGTAGGTAGGTAGGTAGGTAGGTATGTTTTTTTATTTGTAAAGAATATATATTAGTTTATGAAGCCACCGGAAAGAAACTATAGCTTCGTTATCAATGGCAACCGGATACTGTCACCCCTTCATCGAGAATGGAAAGATCCACTGACCCCTTACTATGGTGTGCGTTGCTGAAAGACCACAGCGCGGACATGTGTCAGATTGTGTGTCCAGTAGAATCGTGAATGTTTAGTTTTTGCTCATGTCCCAAAAGACGGTGACGGTAACTGCAGGCTGGAGACTTTTGATGTCAGCTTGTAAACTGTGTACGAATTGAATTCAACGGATTATGAAGTTTTGCCGATTGTATCCTGGGCGGAGTTTAGCACACTTACGGACTCTAAATGATTATCCGATATGATATGGTGTTTTTATACTATATCAAGTACATGTTAATGTATTTTTTGGATAATAAAGATTCTGGTATGTATGTATGTATGTATGTATGTATGTATGTATGTATGTATGTATGTATGTATGTATGTATGTATGTATGTATGTATGTGTGTATGTGTGTATGTGTGTATGTATGTGTGTGTGTATGTGTGTATGTGTGTATGTGTGTATGTATGTATGTATGTATGTATGCTCAATTGTGATGATAGTCTTGTAAAAACTGCAGCAATAAACTCGTTAGATAGACATATGAAAAAACGTAAAATAGACCAAGTAGATGATGATAGGAATAACTTTGCAAGTTACGAGTTAAATGAAACAAACCATCTAGCTAAAAGATCGAAGGTGAATTGGCCAAGATCATTTTGGGTAGAACTGAATGAAGAATGCGCGCGTGAAGGAGTGAGTGTGAAAGTGGATGACAGTGGCCATTACACTGTACATTTAGATGTAGATGAAGATGTGAGTCTAACATACAAGTCAGCAAATGCTTTTTATTCTGGATTTAAATCACATAAACTTAACCTAATTCTAAGTGAACTAAAAAGTAAATCATCACAAGGGAGAATAGTGCGCGAAATGAAAAGTGTAAACCATTCATTGTCATCTAGTTTTCTATCTAATGTTAAATTAAGTGATAAAATACTTTCATTTGCTGTGAGATCGAGGTTACAGTTGCTGGAATGCGAAAGTCTTTTGCATCTATACTACCCACAGTGTCGTGAATTATTCTAATCCCCATATATAAATTAAAACGTAAATGCAAAGCCTAACAAATAAATTTAATAAAAGGAAAGAAGAATGGTAAAGAACAGTGCTGTCACAATGCCTGTACTCGAAATCCCCCTTGTTTTCTACTTCGTCTGAAAATTGTAACGCTTTCACGTTGATAGTAAAAGCCTACTGTATTATTACCCGCTTTCTTCAATGAAACGTGTACTGTATTTCTTGGAAAAACCTTGAGATACGCAAGCTGATCAATGACCTAAATTTAATATTTCATTCATTCCATTTTATACACGGTGTAACTAAAAGACAGATGGACTAAAGGATAGAGAGAAGGGAGAGGCAGAAAGCAGGGACACCTGCAACACTAAACACGCGTCGCGCGATACACAATTGCTGCCATCACGCGTGTAAGGCCACATGCACTAACTTTATTTCAAATCGACAGTGATAAAATTCACTACCCATACCAGAGTTAGGTTTTAAAATCCTGAAAAACGCTTATTAGGAAAGATGACATTAGATGGGTTTACGTTTGAAAACATGACAGCACGACTATCCTAGAAGAAAATGCATATTGGCTCCCTTAAATTCGTATATTTGGGTTCCTTAGGGTTTGCTGACAAAGAATATCTAAAACGTTACGCAAATAGTCTAGGAATTACCAAGTTATGGCCAAAATAAAATAGTGGGGGTGCCTGACAGCATGAAATCATTTCTGCTCATAAAATTTTTTTTATAACGTGTTTGAAAAAACATTACGTTACGGAAATAGCCTACCATGTTAACTCCTATTTGATTGGAGCGCAACAAATGAAAGACTAAACACGATTGGTCGGACTATAAATACTATCTTGTGTTGTCAGGGGAAACGTGAGAAAGGGGTACTTTTTTGAAAAGATGTGTAGACGTGGTGTGATTGGGTAGAGCTGCGAATATACACAATTCAGAGCGTCTGTTCATTGCCACATCTTGTAATAAACCTACTAAGAAGCAGTGCGTTGAGCACCAGTGTATATTTTTTATAAAATAAAGCCTGGGACATCGGCAGATCGGAGTTGTGCTATATTCATTGCCAGTCAACGAAACTGTTTATTATTATTTCCATGAATTGAGGTAAGCTTGAAATATTCAATATCTTTTAATGAAAATTGAATGTAAATTGATAATTTATGTCTGTATATATGTGTGGTTCAGTAGCGAACATGATGTAAAGCCTATAGTGCTCCAGCCTGAACAGAAGGTGTCGGAGGAAAGTAAAACTGCATGGAATGGCCAAACAGTACACTGACACCTAGATTATTAACTAGAAAGAAATAATGCTGGAATTGCAGAGGCGTAGTAACCATTAGGGAGGGAAATACTGGTATAAAGTATTTCAGATGAAGCTGACAGTTGGCCTAACGCTCTGAACTCAATGTTTGTGATGTATTGTGCTCAGTGTAGAAATAGAGTGTAAATTAGTTCCGACGTAGAAGGTACAACCTTCTTGTTTCAGGGACCGTGGTCTTAAAGTTATTGAGCAGCACCTGGTCAGAGCTTTGCTGAAGCCAGAAGTGGACAGCATACTCCTTGGTCCATATAGCAACCAGTGGGGTGGCTCCAGAACTCATTACAGTTATCGAGCAGAGGAGCCTTTTACTGCAGTCATCACGCAAGATAAGAGAGTGTGGCCATGGAGCTCAACATTATGTACCCCATCTTAAAATGACATTGTAAACTAAGATTAAGAGGGGAATTTAATTGTTTTAATACCAGGAACTGAGAACATCTCCAATACTAGTTCCAATAGAAACAAACTATTGAAGTCATGATGACAAATACCAACAGAGCTTGAACAAAACAAAACCAGTATTACCTCATATTACCACTACACAACTGACACACATAGGATACCATTAATAATATATGTCACTACACGAATCATATTAATAAATTCTGTACATATAACTTATAATTAAAATTGATTGTGATTCCTGGTTCCCTTTGTATTTGAATCAGGACACATATACATTCATGACAGCACTGAATACATATTGTTATTTGAAAAGTTATCAGTGACTCCTTTAAGATATCCTCTTAGAGTGTTATATGTATGTGAGTGTCACAGTGTTGTCAAGTGTGGTGGAATAAATTAAATTGTTTATCTGTCTGTTGTTGTTATGACTTACACTTCATCATACACATACCCTAGACATATAACGTAGTCATCACACTATTCCAGAATAATTCTGACTGAGGTATACATATGTGGCAGTAAGTAAGGTTATCTATAATACACTACTCTTATTAGATATAGATACCTTCACAGCTGATCTCAGTCAGTACAATAAGTCCCCTATAAGTATTTATAACATCCCACTTTACCACATATATTGGGGTCTCGCCCTCGGGATTTTGAATCTTTCCCTATTACAAATATTGGGGGTAATTCACTTCAGGGAATAATAAGAATTAAAAGGTATCCTTGGGTGAAAATAAATAAGGTTGAGCTCACAGTGCCTGTGTTGTCTTGAGTTAATTAGTCATAGATAAAATTGTTTAGACATTTATCTGTTAGACAATGGCCGACCTGGCAAAATTTCGATCTGCTGCTGTACAGACTGCGAAAGAGTTAGGAATGGACGAGCAAATTATGATTTCTTATGTCACTGCTGAATGTGACAAATATATTGAACGGGAAGAAAGAAGATTAGAAAAAGAGGCCGAAAGAAAATTAGAATCTGAAAGATTGGCCGAAGATAAGAGAATAGAAGCTGAAAAAGAGATTAAGAGGTTGCAGATTGAGGCTGAGGCTAAGAGGTTGCAGAATGAGGCTGAGGCTAAGAAATTGGAGACAGAAAGAGAAGACAAAAGATTGGCTGCAGAAAGAGAAGACAAAAAATTAGCTGCAGAAAGGGAAGCAGAAGAAAGAAGATTGACTGCAGAGAGGGAAGCAGAAAAGGAGGAGAAGAGATTACAAAGGGAACATGAGTTACGACTAAGGGAGTTTGAGTTTCAAGGCCATGCTCCTGAAAATGGTGCCAGTCCCTTTGCCTCTGATGCCACTGCTAGCCAAGGAGCCTCAACCTCAGCTATGAATTTTCATTTAGATCATTTTGTTGAGAAAGACGATGATATAGAGAGCTATCTAAATAGGTATGAACTATTAGCTACCACATATGGGTTAGAGAGAGAAAGGTGGAGCTTAAAGTTATCTCAGGACTTCGTGGGGCAGCTTATGAAGTTTTTGCAAAAATGAGCAGAAGTGATCAGGAAAATTATGACATGCTAAAGCAGGCTCTTTTGTTAAGATATGAAAAGAATGCAGAATTTTATAGGAAAAAATTTAGGAATGCTAAACTACTGTCAGGTGAAACCTATCACCAGTTCTCTGCACGAATAGAGACATACTTGGAGAAATGGACTTCTCTGGGGAAAACCCAAGATCTTAAGGAAATGGTCCTTATAGAGCAATTAAGAGAGTCCATGGCTCCAGACCTGAGAAAGTTTCTCATGGAACAAGGTGCAGAGAGGCTGGGTGAGTTGCTAAATGTTGCTGAAAGGTATCAAGCAGCTCAAGCAGAGGTAACAGGTAAAAAAAAGAAACAAGTGGATAACTTTAGGGCACCACAGAACTTTAATAAATTTGATCCTAGGGATCAAAACAAAGGTAAGCACCAGTTTGATAGGCCACGGTATGAAAATAAAAATAAAACCCCACAATTCGATGAAAGGAAATATGATGAAAGAAAATCTTTCAACCAAGGAAAAAGGTGGTGTAAAAATTGTAAGATGAACAATCATGACACTGACCATTGTAGAAGGAAACCTGTGTACATGGCAACCCTTCAGGTCAGGTCGACCTCAAGACAGGAGGAGGATATTATGTTGAATACCACTCCAGAAGAGATGAGGAAGGCACAGGCTGGGGACAAGACCCTCAAGCCTTGTTTCAGGAAATTGTCAACTTGTCATACAACTCCAGGCAAGGGAGATTTTTACATGAAAAACAAGTTGATGTATAGGAAGACTGGAGCTAGATCCAAAGGTCACGGACAGCTGGTTCTTCCAAAGAGATATAGGACAGAATTAATAAGGAGCCTACATGTGAAACCAGATGGGGACCATGAGAAAATAGGTACCATCATCCAAAAGGTGGCTCACAATTATTATTGGCCCAAAGCAAGATGGGACATTGAGAATTTTGTAGAAAGGTGTAGCATAGCACATGAGGGAACACCCACAAGTGGGAACATTGATCAGGACCTGGACACGCCAAGGGGCAAAAGTAGGCCTGAAAATACAAAGAGATATAAATTTGATAAGGTGGACCAAAGGGAATGGGAAGCCCCTTTTCACGGACAAGCTTCACTTAACTGTTTTACAATGGCCACTATGCGGAGAGTGCAAAAAGATGTCTTACCCCAGGATAAGCCGAAAATCCCTCAATCGGACTTAAACAAACTGGAGGAAGAGGATGTAGAGAGGAAATCTCTCATCAAGAATTTTAAGTGGGGAGAAAGCCCCAAAAGAAAAATTGGTAGCGGTCGTTTTATGCATGATAATTCTGGGAAGAAAAATCATCACTATAGAGCTTCGAGTGGAAGAGACCATACCGGTGCATGGACAAATAGGTCCACAAAATTAAAGGTCCATATGTAGCTTTGTTAAGAACGTGGACTGATGAAAAGGCAGAGGAAAACATTACATCTTCATACCAATATGTGAATGAGCTGACCACTCGTTTAAAAACTGGCTGGAAACTTGCCAATGAAAATTTGAAACAAGCCAGGAAGAAACATGCTGCCTATTATAACAGGAAGGCGAAAGACAGAGATTTGGCTGTGGGAGAGAAGGTACTGCTTCTTCTCCCCGGGAGTCAGAATAAGTTACAGATTGGATGGCAAGGTCCATATACAGTTTTAGAGAAGGTGTCTAGAACAAATTATAAGATAGATAAGAAGGGGAAAGAAAAAATCTATCATGTGAATCTCCTGAAGAAATATTTGGAAAGAGAACATCAGGAAGAGACACACTTGTTGACCTTGTCCATCGCCATGGAGATGAAAAAGGAACCACTTTCATCATTTGAATATCCATTACACCCCTGTGAGACAGCAGCACAGGTGAAAATCAGTACACATTTAACAAAAACTCAGAAAGAGAGAGTGCAACAGGTTCTAAATAATCATGCAGAGGTGTTAACAGACCGACCAGGGCATACAAACCTATTGGAATATGATATGAAACTGATAGACCCCACACCTGTCTGTATGAAACCATATTCGATTCCGTTTGCTAAGGAGAAAGCTTTGAAGGAAGAGATAGACTATCTATTGAAGGAAGGAATTATTTCACACAGTGAATCCTCATATAGTTCCGGTGTTGTACTCTTAAGGAAGCCCTCTGGAGAACATAGACTCTGTATAGATTACAGGAGACTGAATGCTATTACAGAAGGACAGGTGGATCCATTGCCGGATACAAATCAGCTGTTTGCCAGACTAAATAAAGCTAAATATTTCTCAAAAGTGGATCTGAGTAAAGGATACTATCAGATTCCAGTAAAGCCTGAGGTTAGACCATACCTAGCTTTTAGTACCTCAGAAGGACACTATGAGTTTAATAGATTGCCATTTGGATTGAAGAATGCGCCTAGTGTCTTCTCTAGAATGATGAGAAAATTATTGGACCCTCTGAATAATCCATGTATAACAAATTTCATGGATGATATCCTTATAGCAACAGAAACATTTGAGGAACACATTGACTCTCTGAAGATGCTGTTTGATCGACTTAGGGAAGCAAATTTAACAGCCCGACCAACCAAATGTTGCGTTGGATGTAAAGAATTGGAATTTTTGGGACACACAGTTTATCAGGGAAACATGACCCCTGACCCAAAGAATTTAGAGAAACTAAAGAAAGCCCCGAGACCACAAACCAAGAAGGACGTGAGATCCTTTGTCTCATTATGTGGTTTCTACCAGAAGTATATCAAAAACTTTAATTCCATATGTGCACCGTTAACTGATTTGACACGTAAAGGACATCCAGATCGCATTACATGGACACCACAATGTGAAATGGCTTACCAAGAATTGAAGGAAAAGCTCACAAGTAAACCTATTTTGAAATTACCTGACTTAAGTCAAGAATTCATAGTAAGGACGGATGCCAGTAATATTGGGTTGGGTGCAACTCTACTACAGAAATCAGATGCATTGGATGGGGAATTAAGCCCAGTGGCATATGCTAGCAGAAAATTGAATAAAGCTGAAATCAACTACTCAACTAGCGAAAAAGAATGTCTTGCAGTAATATGGGCAATAAAGAAATTCAATATTTATCTGTATGGGAAGGCATTTAAGTTGCAAACGGATCACAAACCTTTATCGTTTCTAGCCCAGGCTAGGCATGAGAACTCTAGGTTACTCCGATGGTCCTTGCTTTTGGCTCCCTATAATTTTAGCATTGAGTATATATCTGGAAAAACAAATTTGGGAGCGGATTTTTTAAGCCGCCATCCGTGTGATGAGAATCACCGTAAACCCCAGAAATAATAATAAATTTCTCTATGTGTATATAGAATAAAGGACTGACATATAATGTCTGTTTTAAGAGGGGAGATGTCGTGAATTATTCTAATCCCCATATATAAATTAAAACGTAAATGCAAAGCCTAACAAATAAATTTAATAAAAGGAAAGAAGAATGGTAAAGAACAGTGCTGTCACAATGCCTGTACTCGAAATCCCCCTTGTTTTCTACTTCGTCTGAAAATTGTAACGCTTTCACGTTGATAGTAAAAGCCTACTGTATTATTACCCGCTTTCTTCAATGAAACGTGTACTGTATTTCTTGGAAAAACCTTGAGATACGCAAGCTGATCAATGACCTAAATTTAATATTTCATTCATTCCATTTTATACACGGTGTAACTAAAAGACAGATGGACTAAAGGATAGAGAGAAGGGAGAGGCAGAAAGCAGGGACACCTGCAACACTAAACACGCGTCGCGCGATACACAATTGCTGCCATCACGCGTGTAAGGCCACATGCACTAACTTTATTTCAAATCGACAGTGATAAAATTCACTACCCATACCAGAGTTAGGTTTTAAAATCCTGAAAAACGCTTATTGGGAAAGATGACATTAGATGGGTTTACGTTTGAAAACATGACAGTACCCGACACCACATATCCTAGAACAGGAGGTGGTAGAAAATGCATATTGGCTCCCTTAAATTCGTATATTTGGGTTCCTTAGGGTTTGCTGACAAAGAATATGTAAAACGTTACGCAAATAGTCTAGGAATTACCAAGTTATGGCCAAAATAAAATAGTGGGGGTGCCTGACAGCATGAAATCATTTCTGCTCATAAATTTTTTTTTATAACGTGTTTGAAAAAACATTACGTTACGGAAATAGCCTACCATGTTAACTCCTATTTGATTGGAGCGCAACAAATGAAAGACTAAACACGATTGGTCGGACTATAAATACTATCTTGTGTTGTCAGGGGAAACGTGAGAAAGGGGTACTTTTTTGAAAAGATGTGTAGACGTGGTGTGATTGGGTAGAGCTGCGAATATACACAATTCAGAGCGTCTGTTCATTGCCACATCTTGTAATAAACCTACTAAGAAGCAGTGCGTTGAGCACCAGTGTATATTTTTTATAAAATAAAGCCTGGGACATCGGCAGATCGGAGTTGTGCTATATTCATTGCCAGTCAACGAAACTGTTTATTATTATTTCCATGAATTGTGGTAAGCTTGAAATATTCAATATCTTTTAATGAAAATTGAATGTAAATTGATAATTTATGTCTGTATATATGTGTGGTTCAGTAGCGAACATGATGTAAAGCCTATAGTGCTCCAGCCTGAACAGAAGGTGTCGGAGGAAAGTAAAACTGCATGGAATGGCCAAACAGTACACTGACACCTAGATTATTAACTAGAAAGAAATAATGCTGGAATTGCAGAGGCGTAGTAACCATTAGGGAGGGAAATACTGGTATAAAGTATTTCAGATGAAGCTGACAGTTGGCCTAACGCTCTGAACTCAATGTTTGTGATGTATTGTGCTCAGTGTAGAAATAGAGTGTAAATTAGTTCCGACGTAGAAGGTACAACCTTCTTGTTTCAGGGACCGTGGTCTTAAAGTTATTGAGCAGCACCTGGTCAGAGCTTTGCTGAAGCCAGAAGTGGACAGCATACTCCTTGGTCCATATAGCAACCAGTGGGGTGGCTCCAGAACTCATTACAGTTATCGAGCAGAGGAGCCTTTTACTGCAGTCATCACGCAAGATAAGAGAGTGTGGCCATGGAGCTCAACATTATGTACCCCATCTTAAAATGACATTGTAAACTAAGATTAAGAGGGGAATTTAATTGTTTTAATACCAGGAACTGAGAACATCTCCAATACTAGTTCCAATAGAAACAAACTATTGAAGTCATGATGACAAATACCAACAGAGCTTGAACAAAACAAAACCAGTATTACCTCATATTACCACTACACAACTGACACACATAGGATACCATTAATAATATATGTCACTACACGAATCATATTAATAAATTCTGTACATATAACTTATAATTAAAATTGATTGTGATTCCTGGTTCCCTTTGTATTTGAATCAGGACACATATACATTCATGACAGCACTGAATACATATTGTTATTTGAAAAGTTATCAGTGACTCCTTTAAGATATCCTCTTAGAGTGTTATATGTATGTGAGTGTCACAGTGTTGTCAAGTGTGGTGGAATAAATTAAATTGTTTATCTGTCTGTTGTTGTTATGACTTACACTTCATCATACACATACCCTAGACATATAACGTAGTCATCACACTATTCCAGAATAATTCTGACTGAGGTATACATATGTGGCAGTAAGTAAGGTTATCTATAATACACTACTCTTATTAGATATAGATACCTTCACAGCTGATCTCAGTCAGTACAATAAGTCCCCTATAAGTATTTATAACATCCCACTTTACCACATATATTGGGGTCTCGCCCTCGGGATTTTGAATCTTTCCCTATTACAAATATTGGGGGTAATTCACTTCAGGGAATAATAAGAATTAAAAGGTATCCTTGGGTGAAAATAAATAAGGTTGAGCTCACAGTGCCTGTGTTGTCTGAAGTTAATTAGTCATAGATAAAATTGTTTAGACATTTATCTGTTAGACAATGGCCGACCTGGCAAAATTTCGATCTGCTGCTGTACAGACTGCGAAAGAGTTAGGAATGGACGAGCAAATTATGATTTCTTATGTCACTGCTGAATGTGACAAATATATTGAACGGGAAGAAAGAAGATTAGAAAAAGAGGCCGAAAGAAAATTAGAATCTGAAAGATTGGCCGAAGATAAGAGAATAGAAGCTGAAAAAGAGATTAAGAGGTTGCAGATTGAGGCTGAGGCTAAGAGGTTGCAGATTGAGGCTGAGGCTAAGAAATTGGAGACAGAAAGAGAAGACAAAAGATTGGCTGCAGAAAGAGAAGACAAAAAATTAGCTGCAGAAGAAAGAAGATTGACTGCAGAGAGGGAAGCAGAAAAGGAGGAGAAGAGATTACAAAGGGAACATGAGTTACGACTAAGGGAGTTTGAGTTTCAAGGCCATGCTCCTGAAAATAGTGCCAGTCCCTTTGCCTCTGATGCCACGGCTAGCCAAGGAGCCTCAACCTCAGCTATGAATTTTCATTTAGATCATTTTGTTGAGAAAGACGATGATATAGAGAGCTATCTAAATAGGTATGAACTATTAGCTACCACGTATGGGTTAGAGAGAGAAAGGTGGAGCTTAAAGTTATCTCAAGGACTTCGTGGGGCAGCTTATGAAGTTTTTGCAAAAATGAGCAGAAGTGATCAGGAAAATTATGACATGCTAAAGCAGGCTCTTTTGTTAAGATATGAAAAGAATGCAGAATTTTATAGGAAAAAATTTAGGAATGCTAAACTACTGTCAGGTGAAACCTATCACCAGTTCTCTGCACGAATAGAGACATACTTGGAGAAATGGACTTCTCTGGGGAAAACCCAAGATCTTAAGGAAATGGTCCTTATAGAGCAATTAAGAGAGTCCATGGCTCCAGACCTGAGAAAGTTTCTCATGGAACAAGGTGCAGAGAGGCTGGGTGAGTTGCTAAATGTTGCTGAAAGGTATCAAGCAGCTCAAGCAGAGGTAACAGGTAACAAAAAGAAACAAGTGGATAACTTTAGGGCACCACAGAACTTTAATAAATTTGATCCTAGGGATCAAAACAAAGGTAAGCACCAGTTTGATAGGCCACGGTATGAAAATAAAAATAAAACCCCACAATTCGATGAAAGGAAATATGATGAAAGAAAATCTTTCAACCAAGGAAAAAGGTGGTGTAAAAATTGTAAGATGAACAATCATGACACTGACCATTGTAGAAGGAAACCTGTGTACATGGCAACCCTTCAGGTCAGGTCGACCTCAAGACAGGAGGAGGATATTATGTTGAATACCACTCCAGAAGAGATGAGGAAGGCACAGGCTGGGGACAAGACCCTCAAGCCTTGTTTCAGGAAATTGTCAACTTGTCATACAACTCCAGGCAAGGGAGATTTTTACATGAAAAACAAGTTGATGTATAGGAAGACTGGAGCTAGATCCAAAGGTCACGGACAGCTGGTTCTTCCAAAGAGATATAGGACAGAATTAATAAGGAGCCTACATGTGAAACCAGATGGGGACCATGAGAAAATAGGTACCATCATCCAAAAGGTGGCTCACAATTATTATTGGCCCAAAGCAAGATGGGACATTGAGAATTTTGTAGAAAGGTGTAGCATAGCACATGAGGGAACACCCACAAGTGGGAACATTGATCAGGACCTGGACACGCCAAGGGGCAAAAGTAGGCCTGAAAATACAAAGAGATATAAATTTGATAAGGTGGACCAAAGGGAATAGGAAGCCCCTTTTCACGGACAAGCTTCACTTAACTGTTTTACAATGGCCACTATGCGGAGAGTGCAAAAAGATGTCTTACCCCAGGATAAGCCGAAAATTCCTCAATCGGACTTAAACAAACTGGAGGAAGAGGATGTAGAGAGGAAATCTCTCATCAAGAATTTTAAGTGGGGAGAAAGCCCCAAAAGAAAAATTGGTAGCGGTCGTTTTATGCATGATAATTCTGGGAAGAAAAATCATCACTATAGAGCTTCGAGTGGAAGAGACCATACCGGTGCATGGACAAATAGGTCCACACAATTAAAGGTCCATATGTAGCTTTGTTAAGAACGTGGACTGATGAAAAGGCAGAGGAAAACATTACATCTTCATACCAATATGTGAATGAGCTGACCACTCGTTTAAAAACTGGCTGGAAACTTGCCAATGAAAATTTGAAACAAGCCAGGAAGAAACATGCTGCCTATTATAACAGGAAGGCGAAAGACAGAGATTTGGCTGTGGGAGAGAAGGTACTGCTTCTTCTCCCCGGGAGTCAGAATAAGTTACAGATTGGATGGCAAGGTCCATATACAGTTTTAGAGAAGGTGTCTAGAACAAATTATAAGATAGATAAGAAGGGGAAAGAAAAAATCTATCATGTGAATCTCCTGAAGAAATATCTGGAAAGAGAACATCAGGAAGAGACACACTTGTTGACCTTGTCCATCGCCATGGAGATGAAAAAGGAACCACTTTCATCATTTGAATATCCATTACACCCCTGTGAGACAGCAGCACAGGTGAAAATCAGTACACAATTAACAAAATCTCAGAAAGAGAGAGTGCAACAGGTTCTGAATAATCATGTAGAGGTGTTAACAGACCGACCAGGGCATACAAACCTATTGGAATATGATATGAAACTGATAGACCCCACACCTGTCTGTATGAAACCATATTCGATTCCGTTTGCTAAGGAGAAAGCTTTGAAGGAAGAGATAGACTATCTATTGAAGGAAGGAATTATTTCACACAGTGAATCCTCATATAGTTCCGGTGTTGTACTCTTAAGGAAGCCCTCTGGAGAACATAGACTCTGTATAGATTACAGGAGACTGAATGCTATTACAGAAGGACAGGTGGATCCATTGCCGGATACAAATCAGCTGTTTGCCAGACTAAATAAAGCTAAATATTTCTCAAAAGTGGATCTGAGTAAAGGATACTATCAGATTCCAGTAAAGCCTGAGGTTAGACCATACCTAGCTTTTAGTACTTCAGAAGGACACTATGAGTTTAATAGATTGCCATTTGGATTGAAGAATGCGCCTAGTGTCTTCTCTAGAATGATGAGAAAATTATTGGACCCTCTGAATAATCCATATATAACAAATTTCATGGATGATATCCTTATAGCAACAGAAACATTTGAGGAACACATTGACTCTCTGAATATGCTGTTTGATCGACTTAGGGAAGCAAATTTAACAGCCCGACCAACCAAATGTTGCGTTGGATGTAAAGAATTGGAATTTTTGGGACACACAGTTTATCAGGGAAACATGACCCCTGACCCAAAGAATTTAGAGAAACTAAAGAAAGCCCCGAGACCACAAACCAAGAAGGACGTGAGATCATTTGTCTCATTATGTGGTTTCTACCAGAAGTATATCAAAAACTTTAATTCCATATGTGCACCGTTAACTGATTTGACACGTAAAGGACATCCAGATCGCATTACATGGACACCACAATGTGAAATGGCTTACCAAGAATTGAAGGAAAAGCTCACAAGTAAACCTATTTTGAAATTACCTGACTTAAGTCAAGAATTCATAGTAAGGACGGATGCCAGTAATATTGGGTTGGGTGCAACTCTACTACAGAAATCAGATGCATTGGATGGGGAATTAAGCCCAGTGGCATATGCTAGCAGAAAATTGAATAAAGCTGAAATCAACTACTCAACTAGCGAAAAAGAATGTCTTGCAGTAAAATGGGCAATAAAGAAATTCAATATTTATCTGTATGGGAAGGCATTTAAGTTGCAAACGGATCACAAACCTTTATCGTTTCTAGCCCAGGCTAGGCATGAGAACTCTAGGTTACTCCGATGGTCCTTGCTTTTGGCTCCCTATAATTTTAGCATTGAGTATTTATCTGGAAAAACAAATTTGGGAGCGGATTTTTTAAGCCGCCATCCGTGTGATGAGAATCACCGTAAACCCCAGAAATAATAATAAATTTCTCTATGTGTATATAGAATAAAGGACTGACATATAATGTCTGTTTTAAGAGGGGAGATGTCGTGAATTATTCTAATCCCCATATATAAATTAAAACGTAAATGCAAAGCCTAACAAATAAATTTAATAAAAGGAAAGAAGAATGGTAAAGAACAGTGCTGTCACAATGCCTGTACTCGAAATCCCCCTTGTTTTCTACTTCGTCTGAAAATTGTAACGCTTTCACGTTGATAGTAAAAGCCTACTGTATTATTACCCGCTTTCTTCAATGAAACGTGTACTGTATTTCTTGGAAAAACCTTGAGATACGCAAGCTGATCAATGACCTAAATTTAATATTTCATTCATTCCATTTTATACACGGTGTAACTAAAAGACAGATGGACTAAAGGATAGAGAGAAGGGAGAGGCAGAAAGCAGGGACACCTGCAACACTAAACACGCGTCGCGCGATACACAATTGCTGCCATCACGCGTGTAAGGCCACATGCACTAACTTTATTTCAAATCGACAGTGATAAAATTCACTACCCATACCAGAGTTAGGTTTTAAAATCCTGAAAAACGCTTATTAGGAAAGATGACATTAGATGGGTTTACGTTTGAAAACATGACAGCACGACTATCCTAGAAGAAAATGCATATTGGCTCCCTTAAATTCGTATATTTGGGTTCCTTAGGGTTTGCTGACAAAGAATATCTAAAACGTTACGCAAATAGTCTAGGAATTACCAAGTTATGGCCAAAATAAAATAGTGGGGGTGCCTGACAGCATGAAATCATTTCTGCTCATAAAATTTTTTTTATAACGTGTTTGAAAAAACATTACGTTACGGAAATAGCCTACCATGTTAACTCCTATTTGATTGGAGCGCAACAAATGAAAGACTAAACACGATTGGTCGGACTATAAATACTATCTTGTGTTGTCAGGGGAAACGTGAGAAAGGGGTACTTTTTTGAAAAGATGTGTAGACGTGGTGTGATTGGGTAGAGCTGCGAATATACACAATTCAGAGCGTCTGTTCATTGCCACATCTTGTAATAAACCTACTAAGAAGCAGTGCGTTGAGCACCAGTGTATATTTTTTATAAAATAAAGCCTGGGACATCGGCAGATCGGAGTTGTGCTATATTCATTGCCAGTCAACGAAACTGTTTATTATTATTTCCATGAATTGTGGTAAGCTTGAAATATTCAATATCTTTTAATGAAAATTGAATGTAAATTGATAATTTATGTATGTATATATGTGTGGTTCAGTAGCGAACATGATGTAAAGCCTATAGTGCTCCAGCCTGAACAGAAGGTGTCGGAGGAAAGTAAAACTGCATGGAATGGCCAAACAGTACACTGACACCTAGATTATTAACTAGAAAGAAATAATGCTGGAATTGCAGAGGCGTAGTAACCATTAGGGAGTGAAATACTGGTATAAAGTATTTCAGATGAAGCTGACAGTTGGCCTAACGCTCTGAACTCAATGTTTGTGATGTATTGTGCTCAGTGTAGAAATAGAGTGTAAATTAGTTCTGACGTAGAAGGTACAACCTTCTTGTTTCAGGGACCGTGGTCTTAAAGTTATTGAGCAGCACCTGGTCAGAGCTTTGCTGAAGCCAGAAGTGGACAGCATACTCCTTGGTCCATATAGCAACCAGTGGGGTGGCTCCAGAACTCATTACAGTTATCGAGCAGAGGAGTCTTTTACTGCAGTCATCACGCAAGATAAGAGAGTGTGGCCATGGAGCTCAACATTATGTACCCCATCTTAAAATGACATTGTAAACTAAGATTAAGAGGGGAATTTAATTGTTTTAATACCAGGAACTGAGAACATCTCCAATACTAGTTCCAATAGAAACAAACTATTGAAGTCATGATGACAAATACCAACAGAGCTTGAACAAAACAAAACCAGTATTACCTCATATTACCACTACACAACTGACACACATAGGATACCATTAATAATATATGTCACTACACGAATCATATTAATAAATTCTGTACATATAACTTATAATTAAAATTGATTGTGATTCCTGGTTCCCTTTGTATTTGAATCAGGACACATATACATGCATGACAGCACTGAATACATATTGTTATTTGAAAAGTTATCAGTGACTCCTTTAAGATATCCTCTTAGAGTGTTATATGTATGTGAGTGTCACAGTGTTGTCAAGTGTGGTGGAATAAATTAAATTGTTTATCTGTCTGTTGTTGTTATGACTTACACTTCATCATACACATACCCTAGACATATAACGTAGTCATCACACTATTCCAGAATAATTCTGACTGAGGTATACATATGTGGCAGTAAGTAAGGTTATCTATAATACACTACTCTTATTAGATATAGATACCTTCACAGCTGATCTCAGTCAGTACAATAAGTCCCCTATAAGTATTTATAACATCCCACTTTACCACACACAGACATACACGAAAATGTGCAAAATATGTAACCACCCATACGAAACAGTGTCACATTTATTGAATGGATGTACCAAATTTCAAACATTATACCAACAAAGGCACAATAGAGCTGTAGACATTATTTATGAGAAACTGAAATCCTCATACAATAATAAGAGTGACATAACAATAAATAAAGAGATAATAGTTAAACCATCACTCTTCGGCAGCAGTAACACCTCATTTAAGACACATGCCGTAAAACCTGATTTAACGATAATCAATCGACAGAACAAAACAGCTTTTATAGTAGAGGCAGCAATACCATATGATGCCCATTTAGATAAATGTTACCAACATAAATTTGATAAGTACTTTCCATTGACTGCAGAAATTAACGAACTAGGCTATCGTACGCATGTAATCGTACTGATAATTGGTAGTTTGGGTCATGTGCATGCAAAGTGTGTGAGTGGATTAATGTCGCTAGGGTTGCGGAAATTTGAAGCAAAGGTTTTATTTAAATATGTCAGTATCAGTGCAATTGTAGGTTCTTACAGAATATGGAAACTTCGATGTAAAAAACACCCATTTTAAATTGCTGAAATGTTTTCCCCACCGTCTAATCTCAATTGTGCTCAGTCTACTATACCAAACGACTATTGTATTTGATGCTATATTTAATATCTCACTCTACTAGCTGTCAAAGTTTTTTATGGCAAACAAAAATTCTGATAAAACCCCCATGTAAAAACAACTATATTGCTCTACTTGAATGGTATTCCACACACATTTTGTAAATTTCAATAATTCTCATTTTTGGCAGGTTATATCATATCATATCACTATATGCCAATGTCTTTTAGAAAGCTTAAAAAATTGTTATGTATGTGTAACACAAAGGTTCGATGTAAAAACACCCACATATAACTACTTGAGACGTCTTCAACACTTTATGTAAATTCTAATGATTCTCCTATATGCCATGTTGTATCTATTATATCATGTCTGTACATATTAATGTATTTTATGGAGAATAAAGAGTTTGATGTATGTATGTATGTATGTATGTATGTATGTATGTCTGCCAGCTATGATGGTGTGCATGTCCTCTTGGTTACTTCGAATAGTTTCATACTCATTAACGAAATATCTACACCAGCTCAGTTAGCAGTACTAACTGTCTGAGCATTCGATTGGCGTAGTGGTTATGGCGCTTGTGTCCCCCATCATATTTACAGGGTTTCTGGTTTAATACTTGGTAGTGTCACGATCTTATCTGCCCAGCAGCAAATGGGTGCTTAGCTCTGCTCTTGAGATAAGGAAGATGAAGACAGCGAGGAGTGGAACTGGCTACCCCCCCCCCCCCCCCCCAACCCCAATTAAGATGGACCTGGTATAGTGCAGTCTCTGATACTTCGCCCTCTATAGCAGTATCTGCTACGGGAATGTCTTTACCTTTATCCATTCGAATTATTTAAAGTGGCCAGTTCCTGCTGTGATTCTAACACAATCATTTGCTTCAGTTACGGCTTTACCTGGTTAGAATTATGCCTGGAGGCATATCTGGAGTCATCCTTATATGACCACCAGCTATGCACAATGCTACAATATACATACGTGGAAGGGAACCTATGTCTGTGAGGCTAATTACCGCCTCATTGACTCTTGAAATCATCCACACACTTCCAGGGATCCCTCGGTGGTGAAACTTGTTGAGAACCTAGCATTGCACATTAAGCTTGGAGAAGTCACTTGAGCCTCAGGCGTAATTCTTTGACTTGGTTGACAGCATGAAGATGGAACTAACTGTGGACCCATTGATAGGCAGGGGAAGCTGAGAAGTGACTCTGTGCAGAACGTGACAATTCCTTGAGAGAGCCCAGAACCAGAGTACAGTATTTACTGCATAGTTGGAGAGCCCCCTTGGATGGCGGGGAATGCACAGTAGGCTATGCCACACAATCCTAGCTTGGGACCAGATGTGATGATACTTTAAATGCAAGCCATGCTGGAGAATTTGTAGCTCATGACTTCAACTCAACACGTTTCGGAATGTCAGAAAAGCCACAGGAAAAGGTTAATCTACAGTGTAGATAATACTGTTACGCACAGATCTTCATTTTTTCAAAAGTCATTGTATGATCATTTTTTCTCAAAACATTGTATGATCATTTTTTCTCAAAACATTGTATGATCATTTTTTGCTAAAGACATTGTGTAATTAGATTGACTGAAATGTACACTTTAATTTGTTTCGGTCAAAGCTACATAACTCTGGATATAGAGATTATCATTTAATATGATGTTACCTCCTCTTGTGTCGAGACATGGTCGGTCCATATTTTTTATTAGCGGAGTGTGACCATTCTCCTTATTTGGTAGTATCGGTCAACTGTTGTTGGAATGTCTGAAACCTGTGTTGAGGTCTCTGTTCATGTCCAAATAAGGCTCGATCTAGTTAAATCTTATCTGGAATGTTCCTAGATCGTTTGGTTTGATTGCTATTCATGTAGATGCGTTCTGCGCATGTCCGGACGCGAGGCGTCTGGGAAATTTCTTTATCTTTGGAATCGATGTAAATTTGTGAAGCAGAAAGGACGCGTTTTGGCGTCTCTGTGATTTTGTTAGGGATTAGGAGCCTTTATTGTGAGATAGTTAGCTTACAAGGTCCTTCCCTTGAGTATTCTAAAACGCCTGGAGGCGTATGTTTTCTGTGGTGTGGATTTTCGAACGAAGGTAATGCCTCATTTACATCCAATCTGTAACTTTACTTATGTTTGACAATGGTCGATCTCTGCTCACGTATGCATTACAGAAAGGAAGGTTCTTCTAATAGATGTCACGCCCCAGGTATCTTCATACCTGAGATCTACATGTACATGGGTCATACTCAGCCCGTTGAACAGTTCTATGAACGTTGCTGTGTGTCAGCGATTATGCCTACGTCAAGGTTAGACTTAGGAATGCCTGTAAAGGTTAGTTCGACCTGCACTTCTGGAATGTTATCCTCGTGCGACTTATGATTTGACGCAGTTAGCACATCTGAACAGTAAGAGGATTTTTTGTTGATGTACTTTTGTATTTGGAGCCAACCATATAATACCTTGGCGCCATATCATCATCTTTAGAATATGCCAAATGCATTGATGAACTATGTATGCTGATATTCGTGAATGTCATGACTATGCTCTATTGTGAACTGGATGTACGTACTTGTACCTGTGACGTCAAAATAAATGATGAAAAAACGTCCAGAGCAGTTTACCTATTTATGACTTCACATGTCGTACCCTACGTGCTGTAACTCTGTGAACTACATCACTACTCTACACAGCAACAACAACAACACAAAACCAGATAAGACACCTTACATCGTGAACTATAATACCTGGTGTCGATAGGGGTGGTAATTGAAGTCAGCCTAAATCCACCCTTATCAAATACCAACTTGGTATTGGCTGCTAAAGAGCGAGAAGCTCAGTAGCCCTAGTTAAACAACAACAACAACATGGTTAGAATTAAGGCCTTTTTTTAATATGTAGGAATACAATGATTGAAACGATTCATAATTTAAAATCCCAATTTAATCTGTGAAAACATTTTCACATACCAATTACTTAGGATAAGTCCTGAAAATTGAATGTAATCAACCTTTTTTTTTTTATCAAAGTTTAATGTACTTTAACCTGTTACAACAAAGTCTGTTAGCCCCACTGATAAAGGCCCTGCCTCGCTTCAAGCAGCGTATCCATTAGCAAGTCGGTCGGGCTGGGTTGTTTCCGACCTCGATGTTAAATTATCGTAGAGAGAAGAAAAAAAAAATTGTCATTCAGGGCGCGCGACATTATATATAAAAGAGACATCAGTTATGTATTCAGAGGTTCTTACATTTGTTGACGATCGGATCAGGGTAGTGTAATTAAAGTTTATAATTCAAACATTATATGGAGCAAAGTTTTTTTTTTTTAAGTTGATCTGTTTGTCTTCATTTCCCATTGAACCAAATACACGATTTTCCTCTGCGGCACAAGTTAGATGACAGTGATGTATATCTTCATAGAATATTTGTAATGGATACAGAAAAAGCTGGATTTTGAAACAAACAACAAAAGAAAGGAAATATGCGCACACAAATGCCAGTGATGTAACACAAACGAAGCATTCCCTTGTGAATCTTCTTTTATCCTGCCATGTCCATACTAGCTCTCCCCTTCTCGTGTCACTTACCCTTAATTAACTCCCCTGTACATTTGAGCCCTTCCATCACACCAGAACATTAACCATTCGCTATTTCTCATTTGAATCTTCTACTTTAAAAAATTACTCCTAGCTTTCAAAACTAGTCCCATGGCAACACGAAAAAATGTAATGTACATTTATTTTTGCTTTTACCGCTTACGAATCGTGTTTTCTCCCGCAGAATTCGTCTGTTAACAAACCTGAATCTTCATTTTATCACGCGAATCCTCAGAGACAAAATAACGTCGCTCCCTCCTCCTTTCCCCTATTTTTCTTTCCAAGGCTAAGAAAATAACCAAAAAAAAAGTACGTTACAATCTGATAAACGTAACGAGGGAAGCGCAAACTGCTGATGTTATGAAAAAAAAAAAGGGTACAACTTTAGAGAGAGAACGGCGACCGTCTATGAACGTTTCAGAATGTCCAGCGCCTGAAGCTTTCAGGAACCAAGGACAATCCATCAAGGGACCGCATGAAACGTGCAAGAACCCCATTAGAACTTCCGGCAATCTGACGATGCCAGGATAAACAAGGAAGCAATGACATGATTCGTGTTTGCCTGACAGGGTAAACCAGCGCGACATTGTTTATAAACGTCGGATTTACACCTTAAAAAAAAACAAGTGTTAAACCGTTGCCTTAAGTCAGGTTACAAGTTTGTTGAAAACGTTTGGTTAAATCACAGAATAAGGGGGTATGAGCCAGATCTCGCCCAAACGGTTATCGCTTTGAAGTCCATTTTGCGCATGCGTGCTATACCAGACCGGCAGGTCTTTTATATTTGGTCTTGCGCCTTAATGTAACCCACGAACCTTGTGTTTAGGTTGAACGGAGCACGCATCGCAAAAACGAGGCAAAACTACTTTTTTGTTAAATCTGCAATTACAACTCGTGAGAAACAGCGTTAAGGTTAGATAAATATGAGAAATTACAGTTACGTTTATTCCTGCGTTGCAAATCAGACAAATATCTCTTAACTCTAACCTTAGCCCTAACACTGTTTCGAGTGTTTTCATTAATAACTATGTGCGACTAACATTGAGGGCCTACGTGACCAAAAAAAAAAAAACCCAGGTTACTGCACATTACTGCACTTAAGATTATTTTTTTTTAAATGGGGCACCGACTTGGGCGACTTAATCGGTCGCCTCATCGATAGTCATATAGGCTAAATCCATCGCGAGCCGCATTACTGTGTTTGAACGGAACATTTTTATGATTACAATTTTAATTTCAACAGAGTTATATAGTAACTAGCAATAACCCCTCAAAATTGACAGGTTTTTAATTGCAGCCATCTTATCATTTTGATCCATAATAATAAGTCTGCAATACTTTAAATTAAAATTTTGTCTTGAAGAAACAATCAAAAACTTACATTTTAAGGTTATTTTTAAGAAAATGATGAGTTAAATCTGTTTCCCCAATGAAACTGGACAAAAGAGTATCTTGATTGTCTGTTTATTTAATCTACATCTCCGCACCTTCCTGCCTCCAGTTCATGAACTGTTTATCAATTGTGTTGTTGGCTTCTTTCCATAATCAAACTGTTCATGCACACCGTCATTTGCGCACTTTTCTATTTTCGGGAGAGTATATATAAGGGAAACAATACAATTATTGTCTAATTTTCAACCACAGTTGCACCCCTTAGCTGTGGTTGAAGGTAAATGTACTCTCTCGAAAATAGAACAGTGCGCAAATGACGGTGTGCATGATGTGACCGACCGACGTACTTGTAGCGAGATTTGGTACCACTTGCTTTGTTGGTGAAAAAATGTGTAGCGCGACACGCGCGCACACACACACACAGCGCAAGGACAACGCGGACGTCTTGCTTTGAAGTTTGAAGAAGGCGGAAAAATGTGAATTACGTTTAGCCGGACGGTATTGAAGAAGGTAGGAAATAGCGAATATAGGAATGGCCGACTTTAATAGTTTGCATTTACAGAAAAGAAAATTAAAAACTACAAGAGAACGCCTGGTTGGAATACATTTAAATAATACTAATTCACCAAAGGAGATAGAGTATGACTGATATCAAAAAGGATATTATTCAAATATAAATAGTTTTAAAAATAATTAACTTTTTTCATCGTCATCACATCTGCTAAAAGTTAGCTAATAATCTTTAAAAATTTATTATAACTACATGCCAAAACGGATTTTGATAAAACTTAGATAGAATGAAAGCCTCATATGGGGAAAATGAAAGGATACCTAGGAAAGAAGGAAGGATGTAAGTGTGTAGTGAAAAGAAGAGACAACAAGTACAGAAAAAGCACAGATCGCCTCAAACCGAGAGATTAAACGAAAATCTTTTGGGACTTCAAGAGGTGCTTTCTCGTACGGGAGAGTAGCCCAAATATAAGGACAGAGCGGCGCGTTGAAAATCACACACACCAAATCCAGAAGCCAGAGTGAGAAACTGGAAGACGGCATATGCAAGAAAAGTTCTTTTTTCACGCTGCAGGCAGGGCGGATTAACGTCAACCAATACAGCCTCACCGTGAGTTTATTAATCCTAAGAGGGTATGTAAGTTTATTAAAGATATAGGTATGACTAATATCATTTTATTTCAGATTTTATTTACGATTTGATTGTATCAGATATAATAAAAAGGGAATGACGCTAACCAGAGATATCCTCCACCGGCATTGTCAGGAAGCATAACCATTAATTGGTTAGCCAAATATATCATGGCTAGTTCTTGCCTGGAAGCTTACGACATACCAGCAAGTACATAAGTGACTTGGCATCTATAAGTGGAAGGCACAGGTTATATCTTACCCATGTAACATAACATGTGATTTATTCATGTATTTTGTTATTTTCTGCACAGTAGACATTATCTTATCATGCTATCTCTGTAACATACTAAAATGATTCATTCATTTATATACAAACACTGAAGACATGGTCGCCTCATGAACAGCAGTGGGTGGTGAGATTGTTGGAACACATGGCCACCTATTACCTTTTGTTCCAGGTTTTTATGATCGAGTTTTATGATCATTCCTGATCAAGCTCATGTTCGAGTTTAACTAAAGACTTGAGGACCGTTGATCCTGCTAACTGAAGCCTAGAGGTCAACCAATCTTCAACACCTTAGTCCCCCGTAGTTATAGGGCGGGATTAAGGAAATTCTTCCTGATCATCAGTGTGTCTCAGGAACCTCGAACAAATACCAGATGAGTTTATGTGTTATCAATCCAACAAATCATGTGAGCAGTTTCTAAAGCGATGGTCGATGATGATAACAGCTATAGACTAGATAGCAAGATATATAAAAAAAAACTATACTGTGACAGACTTTTATAATTTGATTGGAAGATTCATCCAAGATTTTTTTACTATTATTTATTTTAATTTGTAACTATAAATAATCATACATTTTACCATCTTCCAACACCCATTTCTCATTACAAGAATATATAGATGTACATAATAAATTATGAAATTGTACTCATTTGACTTGGTAAATTTTTAACTGTTAAATTTTGAGTTACTTTTTCTAATTTAATTATATTATCACATAGCGTTACTATAGCGAAAGTGGCACCGTATACTTCTGAAGCCTAAATCTATTGTCCTGCTCAGAGTATTCACAGCCGCAACTCAATTGTGATACCAGTGTACTTCTCGGGCACTGGAACTTCATACTTTCTGGAGAGAGATTCTACTTCTTCTCTACTACTATCATCACACCAGAAAAACCTTTCGCTGCAGTACTTACGGCGAGAATTATGGTACTGGATTGGATACGAGGATCTATTAATAGTTATGTATGTAATATATTTCTCATTTTCCATTTTTCGCTCCATACGTAGCTTAAAGCCACTGTACAGCTGTCCACCCACGTAGAAAGCCAGCTCGTGTAGCTGTGATTTATGTAGCAAGTTATTTTACGTGATGAGGTTTCAGCCTCACGCATACCCTCAAATTAGTCATTGTACACCCTCAAGTTGCCACTGCATCCGTGTTCATGCTCGAGGCGGTAGCAGTCCTTGTTTTTTGGTCTCATCAGAGATCCCCGTGAGCTACCGGTGCATATAAGAAATGTTTACCGCTTTGGTATGTATCTACAGCAGCGTTTCTTAACCTTTTTTACGCCGTGGACCCCTTTGACTGTCCGGTAAAGGTTAGGGAACCCTTTGAAGGTTACGGAACACTTTGATTGTCCGTTGAAGGTTACGGATGTCCATCCGTCCATGATTGTCCGATGACGGTTACGGAACTCTTTGCTTGTCCGGTGAAGGTTACGGAACCCTTTGATTATCCGGTGTAGGCCACGGACCCTTTGCCTGTCCGGTGAAGGTGGCGGAACCCTTTGACTGTCCTGTGAAGATGGCGGAACTCTTTGATTGTCAGGTGAAGGTTACGTACCCCTTTGATTGTCCTGTGAAGGTTACGGACCCCTTTGATTGTCCGGTGAAGGTTACGGAACCCTTTAATTTTCCGGTGAGTTGAGTTCAAGTCATGAGCTCCAGTTTCTCCAGCCTGGCTTGCATTTAAAGAATCATCACATCTGGTCCCACGGTAGGAAAAAGAAGCCCATGGTATACTGTGCATTCCCCGCCATCCAAGTGCCTCTCCATATGTGCAGAGCTAAAATATTATGCTCCGGTTCTGGGCTCAAGTGACACCTCGAAGCTTAGTGCGCTATGCTGGGTTCTCAACATGTTTGATTACAGGGGAATCCCTGGAAGTGTGTGGATGATTTAAAGAGTCAATGAGGGTGTAATTATCTTTCCACGTTTATATTATAGCATTGTCCTTATCTGGTGGACATATAAGGATTACTCCAGATGTGCCTCCATGCATAAACGACTAGTTAAGAGATATTATCAGTGACATCAGAAGAGACATCAAATAAAACAATGTTAAAGGCCATTTGACTAACATTACAGCAATTAGTTAACATTTTTTGACTTGAGAGCGATCTCCCCTAGCCAAGATGGCGGCGTTAAGTTACAATCGTCCTACATTTTTGTAGAAGTGTAGTAAAATCTGCGAGAATAATCGCTCATTTCAGTAAGATTTTAGTCATAAAATGATAATAAATAAACCCGCCCTATTGTGTCTGACGGTGATCCTCTCACACGCCAGCATAGCGCTGAAATTTGTGCAGTGCTAAAGCCTATAGAACGATCCCACGGTAAAAATCTAACACGCGTTTTAGTTTCGGTTTCGAAAAACGTACTACCAATATTTAACATTTTGCCAGATCTGCTGCATACACAATGCAGCCTAGACTTATAATTAACGATTTTGCGGAAGTGTGCCGCAAATAACTGACTGAATTAACGTAAAATTTTGACTTTAACGCTGGTAATAAGTAGCAATCCTTACATTTGTTGGTAGTGTTACACGATACAATACGAATTATTAACGCAAATTCTTAATCCGCCACGCCAACACCCCGCTTCGCTTGACACATTCTGCCATGCATATATACACGCTGCGACAAAGCCAACAGAAGCAAACACGCAGACAATTTTATTGCCTCCTCACGGTAATGTTTCTGACGTCACAAAAGAACAAGTTAGTTATTTGAAAATACATGCTAGCGAGAGGGGAAGATGGCCGTCTTGTGTAAAAATTTTATTTGACGATTGCCGGTGAGAAAATTGAAAATCTAAACCATCATGAATCTGACCATAAAAATCATATGGTAGTATAGCTTAGAGTCCACTGCCCAAGAATGTGTTTTAAATAATATGGTAGTACCAGTATTAGTCAAGTTATTGAGAAAATACTAAATGTCTACGGACGCACGACCAGACAGACTGTTGTTCCTGCTTGTTTTTTATAACGGTAGTGGGGACGCGAGCTTAGAAGAGAGGCATTGAGGAAATTCAAATTCGCTTGGGTAAAAAGAGTATAATAGGAGAAGGGGAGCGGTAGGAAAAATGTAATCCAAAACGAAACATCTTTTGGTATTGGCATAACTAAAGCAGACTGGCCAATTAACTACCAGACGCAGAGTATGTTTGGAATTGTTTTTGTTTTTCAAAAACTGCATTTGAATTCTGGTAGTCGCAAGCTTTCGATTGGCCAGTGCTACTAAATATTAGCAAAAAGCTTTCACTATTCATTGCCAGTTGAACAAAACTTTTATTCAGATACGCTGAGAACAGCTGTGATAAATTTAAAAGTAAATTAAATAACTAAATAAGTATTTCACAGTCTGGACGGAGCAGAAGAAACGGAGGCCATTTCTTTGCAAGTCAGCGTCATTTATTTTTATTTCTTGATTTGTGGTAAGAATGCTTTATGAATTTAATGTGTTTAATCCCATTACCAAAGTTAGATACTGCTATTGGGAAAAAGTGAAGGACGTGCCGGGAGCAGACATTGTTGAGTCCTCACATTGAAATGTATGTTGTCATGATTATGTTTGAATATTATTGTATTAGAGTATATTAGTAAGCCTCCGTGTTCCATGAACACTGTTCAACATGCCTGAATGTTGCTGCTAAAAACTTGTCTCAACTTATTCTGACCATGCATTCTGACTATAGTTAATTTTTAATGCATGGGAAGGAACTCATGGAATTGTAGTCACTTTTATTTCTACAGTCGTCTAATCTTGATAGCTATCGTCAAGAAGTTGTCTTATCTTGATAGCTAGGGTTGCCGATAGTTGTGTGAACGATTTTTGAGTCATGTCCATTTATGGAGCGCTCAGATCGCCAGTTCTTTGAAAACAGTTGGCAATCGCAATGTTTCAAGATTCATTTCCTTTTAAGGTAAAAGGTCTTTAGTCGAACATCGTAGAACATTCTTCGTTTCGTAAATTTGGCTGAGTTGTATTCGATTCGCGCGTCCTGCGCATGTCTCTGTTTGTGGCGTTGTTTAAACGATTTCCGCCCAGGTTAGTCTGAGCAGAGAAGATGATAAGGCGAGACGTAGCTATGTGCTAGTCTTCGCTTAGATTATTCAGGAAGGAGTTCTCATGATTGTTGTTCCTTTTTTGAGATGATATATCTCCATGTTATTCCTAATGCCTGGAGGCATATGTGAATTTGTGTATTAATTCCTGATGAACAGGTAAATGAATCCTTTTTTGCTAAGTGACTTTATCGCCATCTTGTGATGTTGACTTTCGCTTAGCCTGCCTTATTATCAAGTCTATATTATGACAAGTTTGCTCAGCTCACGATCCACTTATATTGTCACGCATCGATTGATGCCTGTCCTACGGACTACTTGCTTCCTGAACTTTATTGATGGATCTAGGTTTGATACCTTTGCTGTATAAGGAACATAGAGAACAATAATGTGGCGCTCAAAAGACATGCCTGTCTTGTTGAGGTCAAATCGAGGAGACCATATTTAATCTCCTAGTTGATATCTACTAGCTCTTATGGAAAGGGGAAGTTTACTACCTGACTACATGTCCAGCGGTCTACGATATCCTAAAAGGCATATCATGTACATTAATATTATGCTGTTTGCTGTGCCTGTTGAGTCGACTACTTCGATGATACAATGACTGTTGTACTATCCCTGTGATGTTTTTCTACATAACGATGTCCATGCATTTTGTCATTGTGGCGTACAATATATATTGCAAAAAACCCATCACTGCTGTTTAAAGTTTGATTGACTTCATACGTCGTGATTTGGTGTGACGTTCCTGTTGGAACTGTACCTGTATGACTGTGCAACTATTTTACACATGTACACCAGTCCTAAGTCTACACCATACTTTAAGTGCCAGCACTACCTGCCCTTGGCAACAGAAGTTATATACTTACATCACACTTAAACCAGACTACAGACACCAAGTTACTACGCCTCATCATCCCTGGTGTCTGAGGGTGGCACACTACTCTGCAAAGGCCGGTATCATAGTACCTTTGGGAAGCAGACGAATTACAACACCCTCAACGTTGTGTGGCACATGTGACTTCATCTACAGAACATTTACACATATAATATAATATTACGCAGCATTCGCCACGCAACATTTGGTGGCCATTTCTGGTACCAGCATACTCGGGGTCCCTTACCCACTTCATTCAACAAGAATTCAGCCAACTGCATTGTTCCAGAAATCAACATACAGCGATTTTTCAAGACATCTACATACAGAATTATGGCAGTACCCGGCGTTGAATCATACATTGCCAGTTGAAACGTGTTGCTGTCGTTTGTGAAGGTCAAGTGCCGATTGAATAAGAAGGCCAAGTACCGATTCAGAATAAGAAGGTCAAGTGCCGTTATTTACACTACCTGTACTGTTTAGAAGCTCAAGTACCATCGTCATGGCAGTTGAAGCAGTCCAGATGTACCATCATCGTTGGATCTTCATTCCTTAGGACGCTGATTGTCATCTGTTTTTTTCTGCTGTGGCTGACGTTTGGATACCAATAAGTTAAGTGGCCTGTTTGTTTGTGAACTGTGCCCTTATACTTCTACTGAGTCTTCTGTGTTTCATCTCATTCTTTTGTTTACATGTTATATGTTTATATGTTATTTGTATATTTATATTTATAGGTTTATGTGTCTGCGGGTTTTTCGGTTGGGCGGAGTCTCCCTTAGATCATACCACGTGATAGAGGTCGTCTATCGTGAGCGTTTTCTGTAGGGTCTGCAAATTTCCGATACTGGAATTTGCAAAGCGACTTCTGTTGCTATTTTTTGTTAGTTGTGACGATATGGTCAGTGTTGTTTTCGGAATTTTCTTCACATTCTTTAGTTTTGTTTTGATTTGTTTGTATTTGTTAGCCTCCACTTTACTATAGTTTAGTTTCATACAACATTTTTGTTTATACACTGTGGTGTCATGTGTATTGTCTAATATCCTCGTAGATATCATCACATTTTTTGTGATATTTCTTTAATTTTCGCTTTATTTTTTGTTGATTTCTACGAATGTTTTCGTATTGTTGCTAAATCTTTGTTATTGTTTACATTGTATTGTTTACATTGTATTGTTTACAGTGTAAAGTTTACATTGTTATTGTTTACATTGTGATAGTGTTTATATAGTCATTGGTTAGACTTATAGTAGTTAATTCACATTTAATAGTGGGTTATGCTTATGCATTACTACTACACTTATGATTAATAAATGATGAATAGTATTGTGCACTATTGAATGGGAAGTGCACCTATGATCAAGAGTTGATTGATGATATTTCAAAAAAGTCTATACACAAGTTCTTTGATATAAGACTTGTTTCCCACAGAGATTGGGATAATAATATAGTGTTGTGAGTAAACAAGTGCTTCATTTAAGACTTGTTATAATTAAATTTGAAATAAGATAATTAATTATTTCAGGTTGTGGACTCATATTATTACTCATCATGGCTACATTTGAGCACTTTATTGAGCAGGGTAAATTGCTTGGGAAGACTGGTGATAAGTTAGAAGAATTTGCAACTGCTCAATATGATAAAGCAATGGAAGCTGAACAAAAGAAACTGCAGATGCAGGTGGAAATTAAAAGATTAGAAAAACAAGCTGAGGCTGAAGAAAAAAAGTTACAAAGAGAAGCAGAAGCAAAAGCTGAAGAGAAAAGACTTGAGGCTGAAAATAAAAGATTTGAAATAGAGGCTGAAAATAAAAGACTTGAAAAAGAGGCTGAAAATAAAAGACTTGAAAAAGAGGCTGAAAATAAAAGATTTGAAATAGAGGCTGAAAATAAAAGACTTGAAAAAGAGGCTGAAAATAAAAGACTTGAAAAAGAGGCTGAAAATAAAAGATTTGAAATAGAGGCTGAAAATAACAGACTTGAAAGAGAGTCTGAAGAGAGAAAAGCAAAAATGGAGCATGAAGAAAAAATCTTAGCTTTGGAAGTTGAGAAATTAAAGGTGATGAACATGGGTAATGCTAATGATGCAAATAAGGTCTCAGATAAGACTAATGCAAGCACTTTCAAGCTTAATCTACCACCATTCAATGCTTCCATCGACGATATAACATTCTATTTGGACAGATTTGAAACTTCATGTAAAGTACATAACATAGATAAATCATTGCAGGTTTATCATTTGTCCAAAATACTTAGAGGTGATGCTTTGAGTATGTTAAGTATGGTAGATGAGCCTGACAAGAACAACTATGAGGTTGTCAGGGCTATGTTGTTAAAAAATACCAACTTGACGAAGACGGCTATCGTCTTCAATTTAAAAATATGTTACCAGAAACTGGTGTGCAATTCTCTGAATTCATTTCAAAGACACGTCTTACTTTTTTACGTTGGGTGGAGCTGTCTAAGACAGAAAAAACTTATGAAGGACTTATGGACTTAATACTTAGAGACAAAGTCATGTCTTCTGTCAATGAGTCTTTCCTTGCTTTCCTTCATGAACGTAAACCTAAAACAATAAAAGAAATGGAAGATTTCTGTAGCCAGTATATAACTGCGCATCCTCACGTAACCATTGGTAACTCTAAAGTAAAAGAAGGTCTGCCAGTTGCTTCGGCAGCACCTTATGGTCAAAACTCTAGTAATAGATTCCAACAAAATTTTGATAGGAAAAGTAACCGTAGTTACGGTCAAAATTATGGAAATCAATTTCAGGGTGATTCTTCGTCGAAGAATTGGAGACGAGCTGACAGTCCTCGTTACTTCCAACCTAATAATTTTAGGCATTTCAGAAGAGGATATGGTAACAGAGGCTTTTCCTCGCGTAAACCTCAAAACCAAACAAATAGATGTTCACATCAATGTGGACATGATAATAATCATGGAAACTGTAGTTCGAAACATGATAACAGTTATAATAGAGACAATAACAACTACAGAGACAATAACAACAGTGATAACTTCAGAGGTAATAGTAGTCGCGGTAGATCTCAATACAAAAAAAAGAGATATCAGCAGGCTAACTCGGTTCAACAAGAATCTCAGGAAGCCTGTAATCAGGTTTCTGATAATAAAAACTCTGACGCTGTCACTTGTTCTTCTTTTGACTTTGGGAGAGCAAACAAGTGCCCCCAATGCAGTACTTTGTTCGAACCGACTACAATATCGACTTTGAGTTGTGGTCACCCTCTCCCCGCTCTTCCTGCTTCGGTTGCACATGACGGGAGAGGTTCTCTAATCCTACATAAGGGTCTTGTTAATAATACTCCGGTCTCACTACTTTTCGATTCCGGATGCACCACTATTGGTGTTAGACAATCGCTTGTGGATCCATCCTGTGCGACAGGAAGGGTTATCAAATGTGTCACATTTGGCGGCACTCTAGAGAAATATCCTACTGCTGTAATCCACATTGCCACTCCTTTCTTTACAGGAGATGTGCATGCCTGTCTCTTACCTAATCGAATTGCGGACCTTATTATTGGTCGTATCCACGGAGTTAGGGAATGTACCCCACAGCAGAGTGCTGCTTGGGAAGATGATAATATGCAAGCTACCAATGCAGTGGTTACAAGAGCACAAGCTCTACAAACACCACAAACTTCGTTGGATAATAATAATGAAGTTCATAGCCAAGATAGTACCTTGGTTATTTCTCGTGACTCGTTCATAAAATTACAAGAAGAAGATCCTACGCTAAAGAAATTCTTCATTCTTGCGAAGAAAGGTGATCCAAATAAGGATACAGAAAGAAAATCTTGGATAGAAATGAAAAACGGCGTACTTGTACGTATGGTACAAGACTCGGCTACGTCAGCACATTCGCAAATTCTTGTTCCCAAGAGTATGAGAGTGCAAATATTGCAGCATGCTCATGACTCGCAATGTGCTGGACACATGGGATTTTCCCGTACAAAGTCGAGAGTCCTTGCGGCTTTCTTTTGGCCCTTTGTTAACAAGGACATTCGTATATACTGCCGATCATGTCAGGTATGTCAGGAGGTCAAATCTAGAGGACCACGACATGCTGCGCCTATCCAGGCTGCTGACATCCCTATTCGGCCATTCCAAAAAATGGCCATAGATATTATTGGCCCTTTTAAGATAAAGTCGGCCAGAGGACATCAGTTTATCCTTACATGTGTCGATATGTGCACACGTTGGCCAGAGGCTATCCCTCTAAAGAGCATATCTACTACAGATATCGCAGATGCTCTTTGGCTGATATTTTCTCGCTTGGGGTTCCCCAGAGAAATACTGTCAGACCATGGCACTCAACTCATATCTGATACTATGTCTCAAGTAATGTCTACCTTACACATTAAAAGATCTCTCAGTAGCATCTATCATCCTATGTCTAATGGGTTAGTTGAGAGTCTGAATAGAACGCTCAAGACTTTGCTTGGTAAGATAACTGAAGACCATCCTCAAGATTGGGACAGGGTTTTACCTGCGGCTCTCTTTGCCTATAGAGAGGTCCCAAACGAGCACACAGGATTTTCTCCCTTTGAACTTGTCTTCGGCGCGCGTCCGCGCGGCCCTATGTTTTTATTACACGATCTCATCACTGACGATGATATTAGTGATGACACTCAATCTTCATATGAGTATGTCATTGCTCTTAGGCAAAAGATCATTGAGGCATGCAAACTAGCGACTGCTTCGTCAGAAATTGCTAAAGAAAAAGCAAGGCAGTTTGCTAACAAGAACAGATGTCTACGACAACTTTGTCCAGGTGACAAAGCATTCGTCCTACTCCCCAGTAGGGAAAATAGACTTCTGATTGCATGGAAAGGTCCATATGCAATAGTCTCACGAATTTCCGATGTTGACTATGTGGTCGATATAGATGGAAAGCATAAAACTTTCCATATCAACATGCTGACGGAATTTCATGAGCGTCCAGACTATTTGCTGCCTATTTTCCAGGCAACGGACGAATCTTCTGTACCTCATGGTCATTACTCATCCCTGTCAGTAATACAGGATGAGGAATCTGTTTTTTCTGATGTCGATCTCCCTCTTCCAGTGGTTCCACTACATTCTATGGAATCTTGGAAAGATGTGTCCATTTCTCCTAATCTTTCTGTTGATAAACATCGTCAAGTCTCGTCGATGTTACAGACATTTAAGGATGTTCTAACCGACATCCCTGGTCACACGCAGGTCATAGAACATGACATAATTCTTACCGACAATAATCCTATTAGGGTTAGGCCGTATCCTATCCCTATACACTTTCAGTCGCAAGTGGAAAAGGAATTGGATGAAATGATCCAATTAAACAAAATTGAACCATCGACTTCTCCGTATTCTTCTTCCATGGTTATTGTTCGGAAGAAAGATAAGAACATACGAATTTGCGTTGATTATCGCAAATTAAATCAAGTCACAAAGTTCGATGCTGCACCTATGCCTTTACTAGAATATCTACTTATTAGACTTTCTAATTCTAGATTCTTCACTAAACTTGACTTGTCAAAAGGTTATTGGCAAGTGCCTTTAGCAGATCATGCCAAACATCTGACTGCTTTCTCTACACCTAGGGGTTTATTTCAATGGAATGTAATGCCCTTCGGTCTTATGAACGCCCCTGCTACTTTCGTTCGCATGATGCGTCGAATTCTTTCTCATCGTTCAGATGTCATCGCTTACTTAGATGATATCTGTCTCTTCAGTGATTCTTGGGAAGATCACTATCTGGGTTTATATGACCTACTGTCTACTCTACGTGAGTATAATCTGACAGCAAAACCTTCTAAAGCTTATATTGGTTTTGGTGAAATTTCTTTCTTGGGTCATCGTGTTGGTCATGGTCTCTTGAAGACAGAAGACCACAATACTTCGCAAATATTGAACATCTCTGTACCTAAGACGAAGAAACAAGTCCGGAGTCTCTTGGAGTTAATTCAATTCTATGGAAGATTTATTCCGAATCTATCTTCGATAATGGCACCTCTGTCAACGTTGTTGAAGAAAGGGTCGCCTAATCTGATTCGTTGGTCTCAGGAATGTCAATCTTCCTTAGACCAGATTAAAAATATTTTTTCTTCTCCTCCCATCCTAAGATTACCTACTCTTGATAGAACTTTTGTTCTTCGAAGTGATGCTTCATCCACTGGGATCGGAGCAGCACTTATGAAGGAATATGCTGAAACTCTGCATCATGTCATGTACATTTCTAGAAAACTAAATGCGGCAGAGAGGAACTACTCGGTTTTAGACCGTGAATTATTGGCTATGGTTTGGTCTATTCTCAAACTACAAAGATTCCTCCTGGGCGCACGTTTCATTCTAGAAACTGATCAGAAAGCTCTTACAGCTATTCAGACTAAGAACTTGAAGAGTTCGAGATCCACTCGATATGCTATTGCTCTTCAACCTTTTCACTTCACGGTACGAGCTATCCGTGGGTCGGATAATGTGATGGCTGACATTCTGTCTAGATGCCCACATGATTCCAACTAATACTTCTGTTCTATTTCTAGATATACGACAGAGCCATAACACACCTATATTACTGCAATACATTAGCACATCTGTCCTCACTTTAGGTGAATACATACTATTGTGCTTTGTTATCATCTTCTTCTTTTCCATCTTTAATATAAGAAGAAGACTGAGTGGTTAATATAAGGGCCGAAAGTTCACTCGGTCACAATTGTTAATAATAATGTATTGTATAGTATGAAACTTAATGGCTATTAAATAGAATTATATTGGTTGTTTTTTTCTCAGCATTTTTTGTTGATCTGAGAAGCTACCTTTCTGTTGTCAAACATGGAGAGTTCCACATTGTACAGTTTCTTTGGAACGACAGGAGATGTGTCCTGGATCGTCATATAGGTTTAATTTCATTGTGTAATGGTAATATTAAACATTTAGATAATGTAATATTTAACATTCAATATCAGATGTGTACATCCATTCTAAGCGGTATTAGATTATGACACTGCTATTTGATTATAATGATATGAACTTGCATATTTATATTGTATTTTCATGCAAGCGTAGTGTGTGTTGGTGGCACCTCCCCGATATATTTTTGAATAAGATTTTTTATCTGTTGAGAAATATTCTCACCAGACACTTTATGTGTCAATTTAGCCTCATATTAGGCAGTGCAATTAGTTATCCCCGCATAATTCGTGCGTTGATAAACCGCTTTTGGTTTTACTTTTGGATATTTAAAAAAAAAAAAAAAAAATGTTGCACATTTTTTTTAATCGGGAGGTGGCGGTAATGTTGCTGCTAAAAACTTGTCGCAACTTATTCTGACCATGCATTCTGACTATAGTTAATTTTTAATGCATGGGAAGAAACTCATGGAATTGTAGTCACTTTTATTTCTACAGTCGTCTAATCTTGATAGCTATCGTCAAGAAGTTGTCTTATCTTGATAGCTAGGGTTGCCGATAGTTGTGTGAACGATTTTTGAGTCATGTCCATTTATGGAGCGCTCAGATCGCCAGTTCTTTGAAAACAGTTGGCAATCGCAATGTTTCAAGATTCATTTCCTTTTAAGGTAAAAGGTCTTTAGTCGAACATCGTAGAACATTCTTCGTTTCGTAAATTTGGCTGAGTTGTATTCGATTCGCGCGTCCTGCGCATGTCTCTGTTTGTGGCGTTGTTTAAACGATTTCCGCCCAGGTTAGTCTGAGCAGAGAAGCTGATAAGGCGAGACGTAGCTATGTGCTAGTCTTCGCTTAGATTATTCAGGAAGGAGTTCTCATGATTGTTGTTCCTTTTTTGAGATGATATATCTCCATGTTATTCCTAATGCCTGGAGGCATATGTGAATTTGTGTATTAATTCCTGATGAACAGGTAAATGAATCCTTTTTTGCTAAGTGACTTTATCGCCATCTTGTGATGTTGACTTTCGCTTAGCCTGCCTTATTATCAAGTCTATATTATGACAAGTTTGCTCAGCTCACGATCCACTTATATTGTCACGCATCGATTGATGCCTGTCCTACGGACTACTTGCTTCCTGAACTTTATTGATGGATCTAGGTTTGATACCTTTGCTGTATAAGGAACATAGAGAACAATAATGTGGCGCTCAAAAGACATGCCTGTCTTGTTGAGGTCAAATCGAGGAGACCATATTTAATCTCCTAGTTGATATCTACTAGCTCTTATGGAAAGGGGTAGTTTACTACCTGACTACATGTCCAGCGGTCTACGATATCCTAAAAGGCATATCATGTACATTAATATTATGCTGTTTGCTGTGCCTGTTGAGTCGACTACTTCGATGATACAATGACTGTTGTACTATCCCTGTGATGTTTTTCTACATAACGATGTCCATGCATTTTGTCATTGTGGCGTACAATATATATTGCAAAAAACCCATCACTGCTGTTTAAAGCTTGATTGACTTCATACGTCGTGATTTGGTGTGACGTTCCTGTTGGAACTGTACCTGTATGACTGTGCAACTATTTTACACATGTACACCAGTCCTAAGTCTACACCATACTTTAAGTGCCAGCACTACCTGCCCTTGGCAACATAAGTTATATACTTACATCACACTTAAACCAACTACAGACACCAAGTTACTACGCCTCATCATCCCTGGTGTCTGAGGGTGGCACACTACTCTGCAAAGGCCGGTATCATAGTACCTTTGGGAAGCAGACGAATTACAACACCCTCAACGTTGTGTGGCACATGTGACTTCATCTACAGAACATTTACACATATAATATAATATTACGCAGCATTTGTCACGCAACACTGAAGCATTTATATTTAAAAAGAAAAAGAAGAGAAAAATATATAAAAGGAAATGTGGTTACCCCACATTATATAATTGAGGAAAACTATGTAAATGTACAGTGGCGTATCTGCCATAGGGACCTGAGGTGTGGTCACAGCAAGGTGGGAGTCATGAAAAACTAGTGGCGAGTGCACCTGAAATGCACGCGAGGCTGACCCCATATCTCCGTAGGGAAATAAATAATACCAAAAGTGATCAGATATAAAAGGCCAGGGTGTCCTTTTGTTGCAGAGGTTTTGTTTCCTGTTGCCAGCTGGTAACAGGAAACCTGAGGAGTGACGATAACGCCAAGAAGTCTCCGACAATTCGTGTATGCTGTCAAGAGATAACAGCAGGAGCTTGGGCGTGTGATGTGATATCGATATTTCTGCAACTACACATTATCTTATCATCCAACAAGAAACCCCAGGTGATATGTTAAGGACCTGGGTATATCTGACAGTTTCGTTTTAAATAAACACTGGTATTTCAAATCATACTCAGGAAGTTGATGGGGTATGATGATAATACAGCCCCTCATACACAGTGACTCTCCCTCGTAGATGAATAAAGTGTAAGCTGTGAACATTCCAACAGGAAAGACATATATTAACTTTGTAGTTATTTGGGCAGATTGCCCACACAATTTTAGTTGATCTTTTTCTGTAAACTATCTTGTCCTCATTTTCAAAGACCTGTCCAAAGATATGACTGGACAGGCAAAATAAATTGTACAAAAAATATCAAATTTAAAGAAAAACTTAACAACAGGTTTTTATTCACTTCCTCATAGAAACTTAACGTGTTTTTGTGTTGTGTACCATCATTTCATTTCTCCCCTAGACACTAGGTACATCATACACCAGACACTAGAGCCAAAATAGTGACCGTGTGAGATCTAGGGAGGTAGCGTTAGGTTCCCTGCACATAATTCATCATCATCATTTATAGAGTCAGGGGCCTACATGTGCTTGACCTCACACGGTTAATACATACACGGATTTCATTCTTTTAGGATACCATCATAACCTCCCCAGCAAAATCTAACTTTGCTACAAGAAGCCAGTCAAATACAGAACAGACTGCTGCTTTGCAAGGAAGTCACGAAAAACCAAAAGATAAGGAAGCTGTCCCATATAACTGCATACTGAAGTCTGGTGCATTGGGCTGTATGGTGCATAAGATAATGCAATGTAAACTGCCTTAAGATGACTGATACAAATATGACTCAACAAGATGGTTCTCAACCCAAGAAGACCCGCCCGGGGGGGGAGGGAGGGGGGTAGAGTGCCGGATCCCCTGTCCCGACAGGGTACACCTAAAGATACTGGTAGTCACTTACCTCCGCATCGTAACATACTTCTTCTTGTTCTTCTTCGTACACTCTCAGACGTCCACTTGAATGTTCTCAAAGAAAGCAGTAGTCAGTTTGAGACTGTTTGAATCCCCGTAAAGCTTTTCCACGAAAGGAGCTGGCGTCGGCCATATGCACTTTCTCTGTACCACATATAAGGGGCAACTTTGAAGCAGATGTTCAGCAGTCATTTTATCAGTGCCACAGTTACACTGATCGGTAGTTCCTATCTTTAGCTTGTTGAATAGATGGTATCTCAATCTGTTGTGGCCAGTGCGGAGTCTGAAGATTACCACTTGTTCTCTTCTGTGGAGCTGGTAGTAAGCATCATTCTGTGTGTGCCCTGGATGTGCCACGAAAGACTGTTTGGAGATGTCGGGAACGTTGAGCTGACTTCTACCTTTATTAGAGTCATTAATGAGAAAGTCTGGGGGCGAAGGAGGAAGACAAAAAGTAAACATCTGTCAACAATATATCGTGATATGCTTTGGTTTTAAATACCGTTTCTGCTATTAAAAACGGCAACAAATGAACACATTTTGCTGCGAGATGAACATCCGAAGTCTGAAGCTCGTGTGAGTTGGGGCACGGCACGAAAGGTGGCCACTGACCGATCAAATTCGGGACAGTTTGTTGTTGCCCTACAAGACGCCACTTGGCGTGATAGGCACTGACTGATGTGTCAGTCAGGAGCTAAAGATCCAAGAAGAAGAAGAATGGTAAGATACAATAGACACATTTTATGAACATTGAACTCGGTCACTGTTTTCTTCAAGTGTCATGCCAGATAGCATAGGTTATCATGTCTCTTCATACCTTCCTGTTCCTGGTAATGTTCATCAGTTCTGATGTTGACTTTTGTCCGTTCCATGATGTCCTCCGTTATCTCTGTTGCCTTCATTCTTTCCTGATATCACAATATACTCCAGCTGTCTTCTTCTCATAACATGCGCAAAGTGGATTGCTTCTTTCTAATGAAAGGAAAAGTTTCCTTGGAGCACTGACTTCTTTCAGGACATCCTCATGACAATTGTTAGTTATCCTTAATATTTTTAACATATTTATGTTACTACATCTTTGTGGCCTCCAGCGCTTTTCCTGCTTGTTTACTAATTGCCCATAACTCACTACCGTATAATCTGATTGGCTCTATGCAACACTGTAGAACTTTCTTACTTCCGTTGACAACGAAGTTGCGTAAAATAATTTTTATTTTATGGAATGCTGCATATGTCGGGCTATTCTACATTTCACACCTCTGAGATGAATTTTTCTTGTAATGTTATTAACGTGCCTAGGTACGTGAATCTATGGACTTGTTTTAAAACTGTTCCGTTTACTTTGATAGTGCATTCTGGGGAGGTCGTTTTCTTCGAGATGACCATTTACCTGTCATTTGCTATTAAGGTTAAGGTCTTTTTTTCTAAATTTTTCTGTCACTGTTCTCAGTCATACCCTGTAACTCTTTTACACTTTCTCCTATTAAGACTGTGTCAGGAGCATAACTCAACTTGTTTATATTATGTTCACCAACTGATATTCCTGGCTTGTCGTCTACGGATCTCATTATATTTTCACTGTACAGATTTAACAGATCAGGCACATATTCATGTCTAACACCCTTTTATTACTGCTAAAACGTTCCTATTTACTCGTAGCTGCCAATTCTTACAGTAAATAAACAAATATTATACACATAAAGGTCACGTGTTTCAGGCGCTCGTGAAAAATAAAGAAGCAGAAAAGTAGACAACAGAAAAAAACAACAGAATTGAGTGGTTTATCTGATAATCGAACCCAGGACCTTCCGAACGGCACTCCCGCCTAGCTAGAGAAACGAATCTCACTATCCTCCCTGCCAGCTAGGCACCACATAAATAGTGCTTCGAAGACAGGGGGCATTAGCGCTATTCGCATCATGTAACACCGGATATGTATTTAGACCGATCCAGCCTAATTAATGACTTCTTTATTTGTTTAAATGCCAATTCTTACAGCAGCTGTTTTTTTCCAGTATATGTTCTTTATTATTCTCATGTAATATTTTCGATTTATAAACGAGTCTACTTGTATAAAATGAAACAAGAATTTTTTTAAAACATCAAGCGCATAATTATAAAGAATAGTGTCGGTGTAAGTAAACTTCGGTCTTGAACAGTGTTCGACGACTTGCAAAGTTTTTAAAGGGTAATTAGAAATTATCCTACGAATATGACACGGCAGGTAATCAACAAGAACTATGACAAAGAAAAACCAGAGTCCAAAAGTTGTAGACAGGAATGATCGTCTCAACCGGTAGGCAAGCTACTCTATATTATGGAGAGCAAACATTGTGTATGCTTTATGGAATGCCCTGTCAGAAAACTGAACTGCAGACACTGATATTGCCTTATTAACTATGGTTAACATAACATCACCAGCGAGACAAATTAAATATCAGTTCGTATCCATGAGACTAGCGTGACCACGTATTTCCATCACGTTTCCACCTGACTGTCTCAAAAATACGTGATGGAGCACAATCATTAGGATATTTGATTAGACACTGCCAGCATGAAATTTGATTGGACTTTTCTCGTACGATAAATGATTGGATACAACTAGCAGTATGTTTGAAGGGATTCTGTCCTCCGTGTACTCAGGCTAATGAAACTCTTCGAGCGATTTGGACTGTAACTGTTTGTTCTGGTAGGTTAGATCCTACATGTCTTTAGTTTAGCCAAAATACGTGGGCACAATAGAGTTTAGGTTCTCATAAAACGACTCGACGCACGAAATATAAACGAAAATTGTCATGGGTACAGTCAAGTTTCCGTTTCGTTCCCGGGGAGGGGGGGGGGGGGGGGGTGTCTCTAAAGAGCAAAGAAAGGATAGGACTACTGATGCATCAGGCATGTCGTACAATGCGATTAATATGAGGCTCGTGCATGGGTCGGGCAAAGTTATCATACAACACAAATTGCCACATAAACCACTGCAGCTTCAGCAGGTGAATGTTTGGTACAGGCTTTCTTTAAGGGGACCAGCTGCTATGGTGGCTCCATGCTCCGAAAGGAGCGCAAAAGAAGATGATGATGATGGTGATGATGATGGCGATGGTGATGGTGATGATGATGATGATGGTGGTGGTGATGATGGTGATGATGATGGTGATGGTGATGATGATGGTGATGATGATGGTTATAATGATGGTCATGATGATGGTGGTGGTGATGATGATGATGGTGGTGGTGATGATTATGGCGATGATGATGGTGATGATGGTGGTGGTGATGATATGGTGATGATGATGGTGGTGGTGGTAATGATGATGATGATGATGATGGTGGTGGTGGTGGTAATAATATAATGGTGATGATGATGATGGTGGTTGTGATAATGATGATGATGGTGATGATAATGATGGAGGTGGTTATGATGGTGATGATGATGATGAGGGTGTTGATGATGGTGATAATGATGATGACAGTCAGGTTTAGGGATTGATGTCAAGTAATATTACATTTATTCGTTACACTTCAACTTCCCTAGGAGCATAACCCAGCAACTAAAAGAATGCCAAGTTGTCATGACGCGTGTCATCAGCTCAAGGTCATTCAATGTCTTCCTCATAATTTTCCCTTCTGTTTCCATCTCTCTTCCCCTGAATTGTTCGGGCTACTTCTGCTTCTTGTGCTCTGGGAATTTCCAGACCAAGGATTGCCTTGAAATGCTATCGACAGGTTTCCTCACTCTGTGTCTTATCCATGGACAGCGTGTAAATATTACATATATCAAGACAAATCCAGAGTGTATGACTATCAGAAACAGTATTCTTCTAGCAATCATGTGCTCTCACAACATTCGTGTTTGTAGCAATTTGTTTACATTATGAGACTAGTGTAAAAGCCCGTCATGAGACGGGAATTAAATTCAAAAGCATCAATACCTAACGGCAATTTTACTTATTCAAAACTATTTTTTTTTAAACCACTGTGCATCACCACAGTTCTATAAATATTTTTGTGCACACCGTCATTTGCGCACTTTTCTTTGTCGAGTGTTACTATTTTCGGGAGAGTACATTTAAGGGAAACAGTACAATTAATGTCTAACTTTCAACCAAAGTTGCATCCCTTAGCGTTACGCACTGACAGAAAACGCTGAGATTTTATATATAGGATTGCCAGCCGCATGCACAACCTTATATTAGTCGAATCTTACGACATGCATGAGTGAGTAGTAAGCCCACTCTTTCTGTGCCTCCACCCAGACGCATTATAACACCTGTTGTGGGCTTTAAAGACACTGGAAATTTACTGTGAGGTAAAGTTAAAAGTAGCGCCATAGAAGATACTGACGTAGTGGAGTAAATAAATTAGTAAATAAATAAATAAAGGTAATTAACAGATACTCGATGGACATAACCCGTAGAGGAGTAAAGTATTACAAACTCATTATAATAAGTCTCAGCTTCATGAGTTGAGTTGACCTGTATCATTCCTCTCTGCCTTTGTTTTTCCCTAATTCAAGAGCAGTCACTCACCCTTTTACAGCTGGGTACACTGTAGCGTGTTTATACCAGGTCTCGAACTGGGTAACTTCGCCTCGAGAAGCAAGCGCTCTAACCACTCTACCAATGGACTCTCAGAGAACCAAGTTCATAGGGGCAAGCTAAGATCAGTGTGAGTCTGTGGACGCGCCCATTTAGATAGAACATTATCACCAAACGTCCACATTTATGAACTGCCGAGACAAATGGATTATAAAAGAGCAAGTAACCCACCAAAACATGGCGCGCGCACGCGATTTGGTGGGGGGTGGGGGGGTATTTATGTTGTGCCCTTTCTGCTACATGTCCTAATGACGATACTAATTCTCCTGTGATCATTTCTCCCCTTTCCGTTCCATATCAGTTGTATTGCATCCTTGTAGTCACATTTATCATCACTTATGGTAATAGTAAATGCGCCACGGACAAAAAAGAGAGGCCTGCATGCTCTTTTAATGAGTGTTTAATTTAGCTTTCACTGTACAGAGCGCGCGCCTTTTCCGCAAATTGAAGGGATATTTTCATTGTTTGTTACAGGACGTTTCGACAATTAGTAATGTGGGAATATACGAAAAATACACGCCTTCTGTAACAAGAGAGATCGGGAAACATTGACAGTACTTCAGAGAACCGAATACAATAACTTATAAGGAAATAGTGACAGTACTTCATAGAACCGTACACAATAACTTATAGGGAAATAGTGACAGTGCTTCAGAGAACCGTACACAATAACTTATAGGGAAATAGTGACAGTGCTTCAGAGAACCGTACACAATAACTTATAGGGAAATAGTGACAGTACTTCAAAGAACCGTACACAATAACTTATAGGGAAATAGTGACAGTACTTTAGAGAACCGAACACAATAACTTATTGGGAAATAGTGACAGTGCTTCAGAGAACCGTACACAATAACTTATAGAGAAATAGTGACAGTACTTTAGAGAACCGAACACAATAACTTAATGGGAAATAGTGAGTGCATTATAGAAACGAACACAATAACAAAGTGACACAATCCGCCTCGTCATGAAAAGAAAACATCGAATAATTGGACACGCACGTCACCTGTTTGCAGTTATGTTTGTCTACTGACTGACAATCTCCTGTTTCAGATTTGTTCTCATTCACCGTAAGTCTGCGCAAACATTCATACATCATTATAATTGTTATGTGTCTTTCACGAGGCGAGCTTTAGTTCAAAGCATAACCTGGCCCCATTTAGTTAGCGGAAATCTCTGAAGAGAGACACAAAGAAAACGACTACTGCATCATCAAGCATGTCGTACACTGCGACTATTATGAAGTTGTGTCTGGCGTAATGAAGTCTGACTCATATCTCGGCATCATTCAAAAATTATCACCGTATAAACCCCGTGGATGTAACTAACCATTGAAAAGCCAAATTGGTATAGTGTCGGAAGATCGCTTGACATGGAGGAAACGAAAGTGTAGATGTTAAGGATATTTCGGAAGACAATGTGCAACTAATCATGGAATAACTAGATAAAGAAGGACCCAATTCGATATTAGGGATCATTAGCTTTAGGTAGATAGTAATAGATTCACTGGATGTGTTGTAGAGCTGAAGTTATTATGAATAGAAGACAGTGGAACATGAACCATGCTGTGTTTTTCTATGTTTCGGCTGCTCCAGTGAATAGTCGGATAAACTATAGGATAAAATGGATGTTTATAGTGATAGAGCTCATTCATATGAGTTAAATAAGCCTAAGATTGAGGAAATCGGTGCATAAATAAGGATTCCACAATTATTTTGGATTTACTATCTAAGCACATCTTGCCTTACCTACACGATTTTGGATGCATGCAAACGTACCTTGGTCCAGTTGTCACCTCGTACATCCGCAAGGCCATTATAAAAGGGGAGAGAACGCATGACCAGTGTTGTCACAGCTAGTATTTTTTACTAGATCTGGGTTTTTTGGCTTCCGTCTGGGTATCTGGGTTTTTTTTTCTCCAAATCTGCATTAATCTGGGTATATTTTACTATTAGCATTTACAATGTATGTATATTCTCTGCACTGAGCATTATACATTATATGTATATTATAATTAAATGTAAAAAATTATGTGCTATATCTTTTTTATTCCACTTAAATTTAATTCTTGTTTTTAACCACATCTAAGACGTTGTTTTTTTACTCGTTTACATCAGCGGTTGGATTCAAATCATGCCCTCGAGATCAACAAACCTTCTGTCATTCCATTAGCAGTGCAGTTCCCAATAGTTGTTTCAGAAAAGAGCCTTGATTGTCTGTTTGATCAATGGCGAGAACTGGCATCGTTCCGAAAAGATCTTGAACATCTGGTGGATGAGGATCCACCCGCAATCTGGCTGGGACTGCAACAAGTAACAAAGATGCTAAAACCAGAAGAAATTTGATGTTTTGGCTCACCTCATGTGCACGCTTATGGCACTACCGCACTCCTCAGCATGCGTCGAAAGAGTGTTTTCGAAGGTCAACTTAGTTAAAACTAAACAAACCAAACTAGCTTTTGTGTGAAACAGTTTACAATCGAATACTAGCCAAGCAAGCAGTTGCCAAAGATGGAGGCTGTCATAAGTTTAATCCTAGTAAAAACGTGGTTGAAGATGAGCGTGAAGGACGTTGTCAGCAGAGATATGCAAAGATTTTGGAACTCCACAATCAAGATTCCACGTTGTCAATTCATGCATATGATCTTGACGAAGGAGAAGTTGTCGACATGGATGCCGATTCGCTGACAAGTGACAATTTTCAACAGTAACAATTTATAACTAACATTTTATATTTGATTTGAGGAACATTTTGTTAATTAACTACAGTACTGTAAGTATGTTATTGTTAAAATAGCTCATTTTCAAGAGTTCATATATTGGGGTGTTAATAAAATCATTTTTATATAAGTGTGAATTTTTGGTAATAAAACATAAAATAAAAATGAAGAAATAAATAAAAATTGGTAGCAGACAGCTTATTTGGCTAAAGTTGCACTAAAAGATTGTGAAAGCATCGTCTATCTCGTGTATTTAGGCATAAAATAATCTGGGTATTTCTGGGGTTTTTTTTAGAAGAAAATCTGGGTTTATCTCTAGAACTTGAGTGGCAACCTTGCGGCATGACACAGATACACTCGCCGCCTATTTCAAACTACAGACACAGAGCACAAGCAGTTATATCAACTCCGTTGCCATCTGCAGAAGTGTGAGCAGACTGTGTAACCATTAAAAGCCTGTCTGTGAGTAAGGGTAAGCGAGATGTTAATTAAATATATATTTGTAAATATATTATCAATGTGTGTTAAAGAAATATTAGCATGTGTAGAATCATTGGGCTATTTCTGGAGGGAAACACGTAGTTTAGTTTAATTGTGTAATAATTAAGTAGAACGAATGGATTGAGCAGGTTGGTTGTGGAAAGCGTTTTAAAGATATTATGCTTGCTGGAAAGGACTATCCAAATGGAGGAAGGAATGACTATAACAGATTGATTTTCTGTATTATTTGATATAATACAAAATGATTACCATAAGGCCTATATGATTTTATTGAAGCAAATCATGGACAAAACTGTAACAAGTGAATTATTGAACTATTGTGCTAGAACTTGAACGAATTGTGTTATTCATGACTTACTATGTCTCTTGTGATTAACCACAGCTTGTCTGAACTGTCTCATACTACCACCTGTCTGACTAAGGAGACATTGAACGATACTATGTAGGTTGTATATATTGTTTCAGGTTATATCCTGCCCTGAGTGTCAAACACAATTTCTAGCGACCAAGTCAGCAATTAGATGCTCAAGTTTGTCAGAGCCTTTGCCAGTATTAACTGTGTCATCTTGACGAGTGGAGGACCCGCAGTGGTGGGGCTCTATCCAATCATACTGCTGTACGAGGCCTAGGAAGGACTTTGTTTCAGATAAGTAGCTCAGTGTTGGGCTACTCTTCAATTTTCAAACAACACCAAATTAACCCACTTATGAATAGATTATGTAATGATGAAAACCTGTGGTATACATACAAGACATTTGACAGTCATATGAGTCATAAAGTAACATTTAGATTCATCTATTAAAGAAAACACAAAAGTAGAGATTCCACCAGGAAGCAAGAAAACAGTGAAATTGAACTATATTAGTTTAAGAAATTAGCTGTACATGTGTTATATATATATATTTGAAAGTGTCCCATTATTTTATTTTGTACTCAATTGAATTTTTTTTTGAAAAATTAATAAAGAACAAAGAAGAAAAGATCATGTACATAAATACATTCTAAATTGTACCCAGAGTCTTCAGTGAATTATTTAAATTTGGTTTAAAGTTCTTGTTGTGTAGTTAATTACCCCTAGCAGATTCATTGTCTCAGGTTAGTCTGGAGAGGAGCCCATAGGAATCTAGATAGCACAGTACCATCTCATCTAGGAACCTATACAGTTGACTATACCTTTGATGTCGATACACCATTACTCTTTTCAGAGAATGGGGTATTTCTTGTAAGACTAGTCTCTTATCTGGCACTATCCTGGTATCATCTGATACATCTATTTGTCCAGGATAATATCACCATCATTATATGGTACATCATGCTACATCTGGGCTGGCAACCTCATCATATAAAACCAAGTGCCAAAGAAACAACCGCTGCAAGAGCATGTGAATGTTTAATACAGGCTTCCTACAAGGGGACCAGCTGTAGTGGTGGGTCCACGCTCTGTAAAGAGCACAACGGAAAATAATAAAGATAACCTGGTCAGATGTTACTGATGCATTCATGACATGACATCCTTACCTGCACAATAATTTTTGAAAAGAAGAAGCATATATAACTTATATCACCATATGTTACTTCCATAAGCAGCTACTTGCAGAGAATTTCAGGAATTTTATTTTTTATTCTTCCTTTATTTTTCTTCTGCTGTCGTGAATTTAGACAGGTTTGAAAGTTATTTATGGTCCCGCCTGAGTAGAGTGGATGGTGATAGTACGTGAGAAGTAAAGGTGTGAGAATAGATTTCACGAGTGAATAGTTTAAGGAGAAGACCTGTCTCTGGAATGAGTAGTTTCTCTAGTCCAGCCTATCTGTACGACTATCTTTTAGTACAAGACAATCTTGCACCTCCCTATATCTAGAAATATAAGTTTAACTAAACACACACACACACACACAATTATGTGACAACAAGACACAAAACCGTGAAAAACTATGGTAAATTGGGTATGGGTCTGACCAACAAACAAAGTGAAGTTCTTTTGTTTTTGTTTATTATCATTAAACATTACAACATCGAATATCTAAAGAAAGATCAAACAAAATCAGCATGTCATACATAGAAAAAATACATAATACATGTGCCCTCCCCCTTATTGAGAAAGAAAGAACCCAACAGGTTAATAACCCCGAAGGTCACAGGTTAACACTATGTTATAGCATAGACAGTGAAGAGAAGAACAAAGTTCCCACTAAATGCAATCCAGTAAAGTAAACAATAATTAAGCAAAGAAAATGAATGATGGTACAGTTTCAGTAACTAAGAAAATATTCACTCTCTCTGTCATACGTGGCCACATGCTTACCCTATTCTGGTGATATCCTTTTGGAATTACGATGGTTCCTGAATATATAAAGCGTCAGGAGTATTATCCAAGTCGGCCCCAGTCCACCCTCTATAACAAATAAGATTTTTAGGAAGGGGACGCCAAAGTTGGTGGTGTATTCCTAGATCAACAAATGTCACCTCGAATAGTTAATGTAGAACCGAGATCGGGTGTTCACAGCAAACAATGAAAGAATTCTTCCCGTATTTGAAAAAAAACAAAAAAACTCTAGTTCCTAAAACTGTTAATTATTGTTAATTGATGATGATGGTAAATCCTATCAGCTGGCTCTGTGGTGAATGCCGATTTTGAAACAGCGTAACTTGCTGAATAAATCCGCTGATACGACTGTCAAAAGTCGAGAGAACTGTTATATCTTTCACACCCCAGTGGGCTGATAAATTGCAAAAATATATCTGGGTATTTGTAAGTCCAGTTAACTTTATTATTTAAAATGTTAATTTTTGTCTCTTAGGCCAGTCCGGTTCACAAATGAACTTGGGGACGTGTAAGCCAAGAAGAAGACAACATTAATCAATCAGTAAATGAAGAAAAAGGACCAAATTAGACCGCTGGTCGCCGTTTGATCAGGTCTGCGAGAAATAGAGAAACATTATGAAAAAATGCTACTAATATATCTCTACAAATATATACACGGAAGGGGACGCGACGATCTTTTATCCTCTCCGTCAGTCCTGATTAAAGTTAAAAGGCACACGGTGTCTCTAGTCTATTCCTATCCGGTCAGTTTTAGCTATCGCGGCGTCTCTAGGTCAGGTGAAGGTATGTGCCCTCCCCGCTCCTTTGCGCGCGCTAACAATCAGCTTACAATATCAATTATTATTTAATTCTCTCTACGCGCACTTAACAAAATATCGCCTGTCATTAATAGTTATTAGATTGTCGGCGTCTGTTTGTTAAGTCGTATGATATTTAACACTAGTCACTTTTATAATTACACAGAATGAAATATAACGGGAATTCTATGGTCCACTAACAGTCACGCCTATCATATTAATTCCGTCAGCTAAACCGTATCTCCTTGTGTAAGAAAGCGGGTGATGGAAATTACATTAAACTGAACAACTGGCAAGAAATATCTACGCGTTATTTTATTTCACTAGTTTTAACGCTAGGAAATCACAGTGAATTATAATGGTAAAACGTAACACATTTTAACACTTAAGCACACATTTCTATTACCAGAAAATCCGGATGAAATCCCCACGAAGGCTATTAACACACAAGGGTTCTAGACGACGTGTTTAGACTATCCAAAATTCTGAGCAACAACTGATAACTGATTTGGGAAGCCACAGTTTAAATACATTATTGTCTCTCTCATCTATAGAGGATGCTAATTTTCACACTATAGTGCATAGCAGAAATCAGGAGACTATGTTTTCCCCGATGAAAGGTTTTCACGGTCGCTTCTGTCGGCGCTGCTAATCGACAACAAAAGACTTTGTACCGTGTAACAGGTACTAGTAGATTTGCCCGCTTCTGAAGATTACAGACTTGTCTCCCCCTGTATGTACGAACATCAAAGAGTACACGGGGAAAATAATTTTGCCCGTGCGACTACTTCAGAGAGCCGGTGTTTTTCCACGTGCATCTGTCTGATATCTTGATGATTGACAGATCAGCTCGCGTGAGAAACTCAAGTAAACAACCAGGTTCTCTCCCCGTTATGACTGGCAAATCGCGGAAGTTGGTAAGCTTTCCGTTTGTTTACGTTTCCGGAAAAAGAGGCGTGGATTAAAAGTGAGTAAACGCATGCTGTAAATTGCATGGCTGTGCTAACGAATCATAGACGCTACGAGATCACGAAAGACTATCAGATACTGTAGGCTATATTTCCATTATACGTCACATCTGCTAAGATTAGCATATTATTTAGCCTGACCATTGCTGAAGTGTTCCGAGTGAGTGATGCGTTTTGAATTCCATATCAATCTATGAAGGACCGAAAACTAGACTGGAACCAGGCGAGGAAGAAGACAGCTAATAGGAAGTATGGCGCTCTCACTGGCAACTCTCTACACCCCAGGGTGGAAGATGAACGACTAAGTAAGTAGTCTCCATATACGTATTATGCCCCTGTTGTTCCTCGCGGTCTCTGGTGAGACAAAGACAGAATGAGACTGCTGTACACTCAGGGATGTTGTGTAAGGTGACTGATATGAGATTACGTATGGGGCTGGAAAACCCATCCTGTAAAACATATTGCTACATAAACCACCTCTGAGAGTGCCCGTGAATGCTTAGGGCAGGCTATCTGCAAGGGGACCACCTGCAGTGATGGTTCTATGCTCCATAAGGTGCGAAAATAACAATGATAATGATTGCAATGATGATGAATATGATGATGATACGTACAATAAAAGCAGATAACGATTTAACTTGAAAATTGTGTAGCTTAACAGCAACGGAAATGATTGAACTCCCAAGAAAGCTGAAAAAAAAAGATTGGAAATATCTGGAAAGTCACGACACGACAGCAAGGAAAACCACGAACATTGACCACTACACTTAAATTTCTTGTGGAGTATAATTCTTCAACACGCTCCGCCAGTACTCCTAGCCTGTTGAAGATCTTTCCGTGTCCTTTTTTAAATCTCTTTCATGACTGTTTCCAATGTAATTCTCCGTGTGTTTCTCGATCTCCTTCTATCTCTCATTCCCTGGGAATTCCAGAAAAAAAGACTGCCTTGCAATTCTAACACCTAGTCCCCTCAGTATGTATTCTATCCAACACCAGCGTTTGTTCTCACCTCTTTCTCCACTGATATTTTAATAGACTTCTTTCTATCATGTGCACATTTATAATCTTGTTATTCAATTTTAATCTTTCCATTCTGTAATAACGCCTATTTATAAAAGTATTTAACCTTGTGGTTGTCGTTTCTTGTTGTCCTCCATGTTTCAGAGCAATAAAATATCCCTGCCGTGACATTTGAGTTAAAGATTCATATTTTTGTATTGTGCCTGATTTGTTTTGATTTCCAAATACAGTGAAAGCTCATCTTGTCATATATATATATATATATATATATATATATATATATATATATATATATATATATATATATATATATATATATATATATATATATATATATATATATATATATATATATATATATATATATATATATATATATATATATATATATATATATATATATATATATATATATATATATATATATATATATATATACTCACTGTTGCGTGATAAATTCTCGCAACATCGTTTTATTTCAATATCTGTTTTATAACGCAAGGGCAACAACTGCTTGTAATTTATAGTCACTTTTCTCGGTAAGCATTTGTCTTCTCGCGTTGGTATCGAATGCAGTTAACTTTTGAGCTGTGGTCATTTTTGCGCTGGACTGCGCATGACTTGTCTTGTTGTTTGTCGATCGGTTTCCGCCCACCACTAGTGGGAGTGAGCGATTTGGAATGGCGAAAGAGATGCCTCGTTGAAGAGGGGATCTCCGCTATTTTTGTTCTGTCAGGGATGTGTAGTCCTCTTATGGATATTTCGTTTAGTCGAGATAATACCTCTAGTGTTTTCCCACATGTCGGGAGGCGTGATATTTCTGTGTATTTCATGAAAGCAAGGTAAATTGACTTTTTCATTAACTCTATCGATTTTGGGTCGTGAGCGATTTCGATTCATAGCCTGTCTCCGAAAGTCGTCGTCACGAGATGTTCTTTCCCAGCTCACATGTCGCTGCATTGTACTGCATCGGTTGATGCATGTACCAAGGACCATTACTTGCTACTTTGTTAAATGAACTAGGTTTAGAAAACCTTTATTATCTAGAGGATATTTTTGAGGACATTATTTATACTTCGGCAGACGTGTCTGTCTTGCTGAAGTCAAACTAAGGAGAGTGAACTGATCTCATACATCTGGTTATCTCCTGGCTGTTATAGAAAAGGATGGAGTTGTTCACCTGACTACATTTACAGCACTTTGAAATATAACATGCATCTGACTCATCATTGTAATGCTGTCTACCGTTTATTGCTGTATTGAATGTTGCTGTGATAATGACTGTTTGATGTGCCTACACATTTGCGTAACCATTTTGTCACTGTGGCGTCCACAATAAATAATGAAGAAAAACGTCAACGGCTGTTTCAAGACTCATTGACTTTATACGTCGTGAGTTTACTGACGTCCTATGTGGATTGCCCTGTTATTGTTGCATGAACATTGTTTTGACTGAACACATCTACACACTACACAAAACCAGACATGCGGATGCCATCCATCATCATATGGCATCACGCATCATTTGGTGGCCATAAGCTGGTTTGATTCTGGTACTAGCAAACACGGGGTCCCTTACCCACTTCATTTTCAACAAGAATTTGACAGTACCCGGCGTTGTTACATGTTGCCGGATAACTCGGACTGCTGTTATCTTTTACGCAAGTCAAGCAAGTTGCTGCTGTCAAGGTTCCAGTGCTGTCGTTTTTTGAGAAGGTCAAGTGCCGGTTGAAACGGGTTGTTTTCTGAAGAAGGCCAAGTACCGATTTCCATCAACTTACTTTTGGATTAGAAGGTCAAGTGCCGAAACAACTCAACACACAGTATTTCAGAAGCTCTTGTACCATCGTGTTAGCAGTGGAAGCAGTTCAGATGTGCCATCATCGTTGGAGCTTCGCTCTTTAGGACGTTGATTGACATCCGTTTTTCTGCTGTTCTACGATTGGAAGCCTATAAGTTAAGTGGCCTGTTTGTATGTAAACTGTGCCCTTATACTTCTGCTGAGTCTTCTGTGTATCATCTCATTCTATATGTTATATGTTTATATGTTATTCGTATATTTATATGTTTATATTTCAGCGGGTTCTCGGTTGGGTGGTGTCTCCGTTAGATTATGCCACGTCATAGAGGTCGTCTATTGTGAGCGTTTTCTGTAGGGTTTGCAAATTTCCGATACTGGAATTTGCTAAGCGACTTCTGTTGCTATTTATGTTAGCTGTGATGACATGTTTTAATATTGTTTTTCGTTATTATTTCACATTCTTTAGTTTTGTTGTGATTTGTTTGTATTTGTTAGCCTACTCTTGTCTATAATTTAGTTTCATACAACATTTTTGTTTATACACTGTGGTGTCATGTATTTTGTTTAATTCTATCGCAGATATCGTCACATTTTTTGTGATATTTCATTAATTTCTGCTTTATTTTTAGTTGATTTCTGCGAAAGTTTTTGTATTGTTGCTGATCTTTGTTATTGTTTACATTGTTATTGTTTACATTGTTTGTATTGTTTACATTTTCAATGTTTACATTCTGCATGTGTTTACATAGTCATTGTTTACAGTTATAGTAATTAGTTAATGGGCTATGCTAATGCACTGTTACTACTATACTGATGATAAATGAATGATGAATAGTGTCGTGCACTATTGAATGAGAAGTGCACTTATGATCAAGATTTGAGTGCTGATATTTCATATACAAGTTCTTTGATTGGAGACTTGTTTCCCACAGAGACTGGGATAATATAAGGTGATGTGAATATACAAGTGCTTAATTAAGACTTGTTACACTTAGGTTTGAAATAAATTAGTTAATTATTTCAGGTTTTGGACTCATATGTTAGACAACATGTCTACATTTGAGCACTTTATTGAGCAGGGTAAATTGCTTGGGAAGACTGGTGATAAGTTAGAAAAATTTGCAACTGCTCGATATGATAAAGCAATGGAAGCTGAACAAAAGAAACTGCATATGGAAGCTGAACAAAAGAAACTGCAGATGCAGGTGGATGAAAAGAGATTCCAAATGGAAATGGAAAAACAAAAAAGGGAATCAGAAGCTGAGGAAAGAAAGCTACAGCTAGAGGCTGAGAATAAAAGACTTGAAAAAGAAGCTGAAAATAAAAGACTTGAAAAGAAGCTGAAAATGAAAGACTTCAAATGCAGGCTCAAGCTGAAGAAAGGAAGTTACAAAGAGAGTCTGATGAGAGGAAAGCAAAAATGGAACATGAAGAAAAACTCTTAGCTTTAGAGTTGGAGAAATTGAAATTGACGAGCATGAGTAATGGTAATGATTCAAACAAGGGTTCATCTTCTGGTAAGGCTAATAATGATACTTTTAAGATTAAGTTACCAACATTTAGTCCTTCCAGTGATGACATAATGTTCTATCTGGACAGATTTGAACAAGCATGTACAGCTCATAACATAGACAAAGCAAAATATGTTTATCAGTTATCAGGGATACTGACAGGTAAAGCTCTAAGTATATTAAATATGGTGGATGAACCTGACAAGAGCAATTATGAGGTTGTCAGGGCCGCTTTTGTTAAAGAAATATCAGCTTAACGAAGACGGCTATCGTCTACAATATAAAAACATGTTACCTGAAAATGGAGTTGAATTCTCCGAGTTTATTGCAAGAATACGCATTACTTTCTCACGATGGGTTGAACTATCTAAGACGGAAAAAACTTATGAAGGACTTATGGACTTAATACTTAGAGACAAAGTCATGTCGTCTGTCAATGAGTCTTTCCTTGCTTTCCTTCATGAACGTAAACCTAAAACAATAAAAGAAATGGAAGATTTCTGTTGCCAATACGTAACTGCGCACCCACACATAACCATGGGTAACTCTAAGGTGAAAGAAGGTTTACCAGTTGCTTCGGCAGCTCCGTATGGTCAAAACTTTGCTCGTAGATCCCAACAAAATTTTGATAGAAAGGGCAGCGGTAATTTCTGTCAAAATCATGGAAACCAATTTCATGGTGATTCTTCTTCGAAGAATTGGAGACAACCTGATAGTACTCGTTACTATCACCCTAATAATTATAGGCATTTCAAAAGAGGATATGGTAATAGAGGTTATTCCTGCCGAAGACCTCAAAACCAAACAAATAGATGTTCGCATCAATGTGAACATGATAGTAATCGTGGAAACTGGTATTCGAACCAGTATAACAATTACAATAGAGACAATAATAACTGCAGAGATAATAATAACTCTGATAACTTCAGAGGTAATAATAGTCGGGGTAGATCTCAACACAAAAAAAAGAGATATCAGCAGGCTAATGCTGTACAACAGGAAACTGAGGGAGCCTGTAATCATGTTGTTGATAGTAAAAACTTTGACGCTGTCACTAGTTCTGCTTTTGACTTTGAAAGAGCAAACAAATGCCCCCAATGCAGTACTTTATTCGAACCGGGTACCATAACTACTTTGAGTTGTGGTCACCCACTTCCCGCTCTTCCTGCTGCTGTTGCGCATGACGGGAGGGGTTCTTTAATTCTACATAAGGGTCTTGTTAATGATACTCCGGTCTCACTACTTTTCGATTCCGGATGCACCACTATTGGTGTTAGACAATCGCTTGTAGATCCATCTTGTGCTACAGGAAGGGTTATTAAATGTGTCACATTTGGCGGCACTCTAGAAAAATATCCTACTGCTGTAATTCGCATTGCCACTCCTTTCTTTACTGGAGATGTGCATGCTTGTCTCTTACCTAATCCTATTGCGGACCTTATTATTGGTCGTATTCACGGAGTTAGGGAGTGTACCCCACAGCAGATTGCTGCTTGGGAAGATAATAACACGCAAGCTACAAATGCAGTAGTTACAAGAGCACAAGCTCTACAAACACCCGAAACTTCACTGAATAGTGATAATGGAGTTGATAGCCAAGATAGTCACTTAGTAATCACTCGTGACTCTTTCATAAAATTGCAAGAAGAAGATCCTTCTTTAAAAAAATTCTTCGTTCTTGCGAAGAAAGGTGATCCGAATCAGGATACAAATAGAAAATCTTGGATTGCAATGAGAAACGGCGTACTTGTACGTATGGTACAAGATTCGACTACGTCGGCACATTCGCAAATTCTTGTTCCCAAGAGCATGAGAGTCCAAATATTGCAACATGCTCATGACTCGCAATGTGCTGGACATATGGGTTTTGCCCGTACGAAGTCGAGAGTCCTTGCGGCTTTCTTTTGGCCTTTTGTCAATAAGGACATTCGTATTTACTGCCGATCATGCAAGGTATGTCAGGAGGTCAAATCTAGAGGACCACGACATGCTGCGCCTATCCAGGCTGCTGACATTCCTATTCGGCCGTTTCAGAAAATGGCCATAGATATTATTGGCCCTTTTAAGGTCAAGTCGGCCAGAGGACATCAGTTTATCCTTACATGTGTCGATATGTGCACACGTTGGCCAGAGGCTATTCCTCTTAAGAGCATATCTACTACAGATATCGCAGATGCTCTTTGGTTGATATTTTCTCGCTTGGGGTTCCCCAGAGAAATATTGTCAGACCATGGCACTCAACTCATAATCTGACACTATGTCACAGGTAATGTCTACCTTACATATTGAACGATCTCTCAGTAGTATCTACCATCCTATGTCTAATGGGTTAGTTGAGCGTCTGAATAGAACGCTCAAGACTTTGCTTGGTAAGATAACTGAAGATCATCCTCAAGATTGGGACAGGGTTTTACCCGCGGCTCTCTTTGCCTATAGAGAAGTCCCTAATGAACACACAGGATTTTCTCCCTTCGAACTTGTCTTTGGCGCGCGTCCACGCGGCCCTATGTCTTTATTACACGATCTCATCACTGCCGATGATATTAGCGATGAAACTCAATCCTCATATGAGTATGTCATTGCTCTTAGACAAAAGATCATTGAGGCATGTAAGCTAGCAACTGCTTCATCAGAAATTGCTAAAGAGAAGGCAAGGCAGTTTGCTAACAAGAATAGATGTCTACGACAACTTTGTCCAGGTGACAAAGCATTCGTCCTACTCCCCAGTAGGGAAAATAGACTTCTTATTGCATGGAAAGGTCCGTATGCAATAGTCTCTCGGATTTCCGATGTTGACTATGTGGTCGATATTGATGGAAAGCATAAAACTTTCCACATAAACATGCTTTCGGAATTTCACGAACGTCCGGACTATTTGCTGCCTATTTTCCAGGCAACGGATGATGCTCCTGCACCTCACGGTCATTATTCATCCCTGTCTGTCGTTCAGGATGAGGAAGCTACCTTCTCTGATGTCAACCTTCCCCTTCCAGTAGTTCCATTACATTCCACGGAATCTTGGAAAAACGTTTCTGTTTCTCCTAATCTTTCTGGTGACGAACATCGACAAGTCTCGTCGATGTTACAAACATTTCAGGATGTTCTCACTGACATTCCTGGACACACAGATGTCATAGAAAACATGACATAATTCTTACCGACAATAATCCAATTAGGGTTAGGCCGTATCCTATTCCTATACACTTTCAGTCGCAAGTGGAAAAGGAATTGGATGAAATGATTCAATTAAATATAATTGAACCATCGACTTCACCATATTCTTCTTCCATGGTTATTGTCCGGAAGAAGGATAAGAACATACGAATTTGCGTTGATTATCGCAAATTGAATCAGGTCACAAAGTTCGACGCTGAACCGATGCCTTTGTTAGAAGATCTACTGATTAGACTTTCTAATTCTAGATTCTTCACTAAACTTGACTTGTCTAAAGGTTATTGGCAAGTGCCTTTAGCAGAGCATGCCAAACCTCTTACTGCTTTTTCTACACCTAGGGGTCTATTTCAATGGAATGTTATGCCTTTTGGTCTCATGAACGCCCCTGCCACTTTCGTTCGCATGATGCGTCGAATTCTGTCACATCGTTCGGATGTCATCGCATACTTAGATGACATCTGTCTCTTCAGTGATACCTGGGAAGATCACTATTTAGGGTTATATGACTTACTGTCCACTCTACGTGAGAATAATTTGACAGCAAAACCTTCTAAAGCTTTTGTTGGTTTTGGTGAAATCTCTTTCCTGGGTCATCGTGTTGGTCATGGTCTCTTGAAGACAGAAGACCACAATACTTCCAAAATACTGAACATCTCTGTTCCTAAAACGAAGAAACAAGTTAGGAGGCTCTTAGGTTTAATTCAATTTTATGGGAGATTTATTCCAAATTTATCTTCGATCAGAGCACCTCTCTAAACATTGTTGAAGAAAGGTTCGCCTAATCTGGTCCGTTGGTCTGAAGAATGCCCATCTTCACTAGCCCAAATCAAGAATATATTTTCTTCTCCTCCCATCTTAAGATTACCTACTCTTGATAGGACTTTTGTTCTTCGGAGTGATGCTTCATCCACTGGGATTGGAGCAGCACTGATGCAAGAATATGCAAATACTCTGCATCCTGTTATGTACATTTCTAGAAAACTAAATGCGGCAGAGAGGAACTACTCGGTTTTTAGACCGTGAGTTGTTAGCGATGGTTTGGTCAATTCTAAAGCTACAAAGATTCCTCCTGGGCGCACATTTCATTCTAGAGACTGATCAGAAAGCTCTTACAGCTATTCAGACTAAGAATTTGAAGAGTTCGAGATCCACTCGATATGCTATAGCTCTTCAACCTTTTCACTTCACGGTACGAGCTATCCGTGGTGCGGATAATGTGATGGCTGACATTTTGTCTAGATGCCCACATGACTCCAACTAATACTTCTGTCCTATATTTCTATATATTACAGAGTCATAACACACCTATATTTCTACAATAGATTAGCACATCTGTACTTACTTTATATGTACACACTATCGTGCTTTGTTGTCATCTTCTTCTGTTCGTTTTTTAAAATGATAGAGGAGGACTGAGTAGTTAATATAAGGGCCGTTAGTTTACTAAACAGCCACAATTATTAATAATGTATTGTACCTTATGAAGCATATTAGTTATTAATTAGCATTATATTGCTTGTACTTTCTCAGAATGTCATTGTTGAGCTGAGGACTTACCTTACGAGTTTTAGATTGTGTACTTACCCTCGGAATACCAGAGCATATGTCCTGGATCGTCATGTAGTTTAACTTTACTATGTACTTATGTCATTACATGTCAAAGAATGTACTATTTAAATTTTCCTATCAGATTTGTACATCCATTTTTAAAGACAATATTAGAGTATGCTGTTTAATGATGATTATAGTAACTTGCATACGTATATTGTGTTTACATGCTAACGTGATGTGTGTTGGTGACACCTCCCCGATGTGAATATTTTTTGAGACATATTTATTTTTCTGTTGAGGTATATCCTCACCAGACACTCTATAATTAGCCTATTGTTTGGCAATTTAGTTAATTATCAGCGCATAATTCGTGCGTTTTGAGCCGCTTATCGCTTGCTCTTTGATATTGAAAAAAAAATATGTTCCACATTTTTTTTTTTATCGGGAGGAGGTGGTGATATGTTGCGTGATAAATTCTCGCAACATCGTTTTATTTCAATATCTGTTTTATAACGCAAGGGCAACAACTGCTTGTAATTTATAGTAACTTTTCTCGGTAAGCATTTGTCTTCTCGCGTTGGTATCGAATGCAGTTAACTTTTGAGCTGTGGTCATTTTTGCGCTGGACTGCGCATGACTTGTCTTGTTGTTTGTCGATCGGTTTCCGCCCACCACTAGTGGGAGTGAGCGATTTGGAATGGCGAAAGAGATGCCTCGTTGAAGAGGGGATCTCCGCTATTTTTGTTCTGTCAGGGATGTGTAGTCCTCTTATGGATATTTCGTTTAGTCGAGATAATACCTCTAGTGTTTTCCCACATGTCGGGAGGCGTGATATTTCTGTGTATTTCATGAAAGCAAGGTAAATTGACTTTTTCATTAACTCTATCGATTTTGGGTCGTGAGCGATTTCGATTCATAGCCTGTCTCCGAAAGTCGTCGTCACGAGATGTTCTTTCCCAGCTCACATGTCGCTGCATTGTACTGCATCGGTTGATGCATGTACCAAGGACCATTACTTGCTACTTTGTTAAATGAACTAGGTTTAGAAAACCTTTATTATCTAGAGGATATTTTTGAGGACATTATTTATACTTCGGCAGACGTGTCTGTCTTGCTGAAGTCAAACTAAGGAGAGTGAACTGATCTCATACATCTGGTTATCTCCTGGCTGTTATAGAAAAGGATGGAGTTGTTCACCTGACTACATTTACAGCACTTTGAAATATAACATGCATCTGACTCATCATTGTAATGCTGTCTACCGTTTATTGCTGTATTGAATGTTGCTGTGATAATGACTGTTTGATGTGCCTACACATTTGCGTAACCATTTTGTCACTGTGGCGTCCACAATAAATAATGAAGAAAAACGTCAACGGCTGTTTCAAGACTCATTGACTTTATACGTCGTGAGTTTACTGACGTCCTATGTGGATTGCCCTGTTATTGTTGCATGAACATTGTTTTGACTGAACACATCTACACACTACACAAAACCAGACATGCGGATGCCATCCATCATCATATGGCATCACGCATCACTCACTTTGATATCATTGTCTCCATCTCTCATGTTGTTTATGTTCCTGTCAAGATACATATATTTCTTTTATTATGTAAATTTTTTTATTATTCTCGAAATAATATTTCCCATAAAACTTTCGTTGACGACTGTTGCTACATATATCACTCGCGTGTTACCGAGATTTGGAAAGGGGAGCAAGGGAATATGAACACTGTGACTTACCATACTTGTCGTAAAAGGCGACTAAGGAAGGTTGGGAAAGGGGCTGGTTACCCCCGAATTGTAGAAAACCACAAAGCCTTCAACACCCACATGGATAGATCAATTAAAGACCTGCTTGATAGCATTACCAGGCAGTCCTTGTTCTGGAATCCCTAAGTTGAGAGGTAGAAGAAGATCAAAGAACTTATGGAGAAGAGGACTGGAGAAAAACATGAAGGGGATGAAGACGACATAGAAAGATCTATAGCAGATGGCACGGGACAGGAAGACCTTGTATAAGTTTGTTGAAGGCTCATGCTCCTTGGGGAGGTCAAAGGAAGGAAGGAAGGAAGGCTACATATATGTAGGATAAATCATGTTCATCGGTCGTAGACCAAAGAGAGACAACTGTTATGCTAAGACACAAAAAATGTAGATTTAAAAAAAAAAACTGATTTAAAAACTAAGAAAAACAACCCAAATAAAAAAAAAATCTTCGATGTGACTAACTGACAAGTGTTCTTCAAGTTGGGTTTAGCGGACCATTAGTCTAATTAGTAATCTACGAGCAAGTAACACGCCAAAACATGTCCGGAAAAAAATGAATGTTGTACTCTTTCTGATGCATCTCTTAATGAAGGCACTAATTGTCCTGTGGTCATTTTGTTCTGTTTAATTCCGTTTCAACTTATTTGTATTCAAACATATAATGACATGGTAGATAGTCAACGCACCATGAATAAATTGAAAGGCATGTATGCTCTTTAATGAGTGTTCAATTTATCATAGTGCAATGTGCGCTGCTTCTGTCCCAACTAAGATGGTTTGGCCATGTCTGCAGAATGGGAGAAGATCGGATACCACGACAAGCATGGGAAACAAAGAGCCAAGGATCCAGACCCCGAGGACGACCCAGAGTCCGCTGGGAGGACAACATTAGACAATCTTTGAAGGACCGAGGACTAGAATGGAAGCAGGCCAGAAGGAAGACAGCCGATAGAATAGTCTGGCGCTCTCTCTTCCAAACCTCTACACCTCACGGTAGAAGGGGAACGACTAAGTAAGCAAGCAATGTGCGCTGCTTCTGTATTTTCCAGAAAAGGTTGTGCAATTTTTTTCATTATTCGTTACAGGACGTACGAGTACTTAGACAATTAGTAATGTGGGATTAAACTGCGACAATAAATTCTGGCAAGATTATTCACAATACAAAAAAGTAAAAGTGGTCCCCACAGCAGACACTCCCGTAGTCAAGTGAAGTGTTAGAGACAGCACAATACTAGGTCTCAGTTTTACCCGGTGAAGTGACTGGTTCCCTTCCTCGCTGCCTTTGCCTTCCTAATTCAAGTGCAGAGTTAGGTACCTATTTACAGCTGGGTAGAGTGGAGAGTGACACAACAAGGTTTCGAACAACAAGGTGACATATATGGTTTTCTCAGATAGTGGGGCCAGCATTACAAAGCTGTGTGTTTACTGCTACTACTGAGATTATCATTACCATTATTTCTGTTAGCAGTTTTGCCCTGTTTATTTGTAAATTTGTATTTATTGTAAGGTTCATTATGTTTTATTTGGTTTAGTCTTCATTATTTTTTGTGAGATTTGTACACCTTATCTTGCTATCATTCAGTTATTAGATGTATTATATGTTGTGAAATTGTGCTTGTAGTGTCATAAGTGTGGTAGAGCCAATTTTTTTTTTCATTTTGCTACAGTTCATACATTTCTGCCTTGGTTTATTCATTGGTATTTTCCTGAGTTGGCTCTTTATACTGTTCTCCTGTAATCTTGTTTGTACCTCTAATTTTTTCTTTTTTGCTCCTAATATACCACCTATAGTTTAATGCAGTTGACTGATAGAGTGGTAAAATAATTGTTGCTGTTATTGCTTACATATTAAATATGTATATATTGATTATAGTATTATTGGACAATTTGGAGTCACAATAATAGTGAATTATGGCTACCCTGGAATATTTTACCAAGCTTGGTAAGGATTTAGGTAAATATGACCAGCAGAGGCAAAACATTACGACATACTGTAGTAACCACAAGGTAGAAATTAGTGTAGAAAATGTCATAGGCACAAAGACCCCTTCAGAAGTGCAAAAGTTAATAAAACACTATATTACAAAAACGAAAGCTAACATATAAAAAACAAATAAGGATCCGAGCCAGTAGTCCACACTGGTGAAAGATTCCCCCTAGATACATACAGATTAACCAAATAAACCGTCCTGTGAAAATTAAAAACATACCAGCTTAGAAAATATCACATTTTGGATAAAAAAAAGCCATTTTGAACTATAACTGCAAAATGAAAAATACCTACTAGAGATAATATAGTATAAAATAAATACAAACAAAAACATATTACAATAAAGGAAACACGTCCGGATATAACCAACAGCTCCATGTACATGGTAGATGGTTGAAAGGGGCGTGCTACAAAGAAAAAAAGCAAACACATAAAAAAGAGCATGCAAAGGAAATAAAGAGGTGTCGTAAATTTATTTTGAGAGAAAAGAGCCTTAGAAATAGTGGTCCGGTTTAGAGTGGAAAATGATGATGGAAAGCTCAGTGATAGAAAATGTAGATATTAAATAGTTGCTTCACAGCGTGCTGGAGGAGAGTAAAGACAGACTTATTTACGACAATTCGTCTCTCTCAATCTTCTCTTCCACTCTCCTGGTCAAACAATTATTTGCCAGTTTTCCAGTCACGCATCTGCGCGCACACCGATTTGGTGTTTTCAACCACACAGACGACGTAGATACAAACTATATTAAACGAATAGGGGAATAGTTGGGCTTTGGGTATATCCAACACACAGAACTAAATGAGTTTATGTGATTTTATTCACTTTAAATATCAATCACTAACAAATATCAGGTATTACATAAATTATCATAAGTACACAAATCCAAATAACAAGTTTGGGAGGGGTGAAGAAGATTGGTATCGACTAAGCCCTTCCCGCTTATTAGACAAAGATAAACCCAGTCCAGAGCTAGATAATATCAGGAACACGGGTACGTTAACCTAACAGTAAAGTTAATTACTCTGAAAAAGAGGTGTTACCAAATTAGGTATACGTGGTAGAAAGAAATCCTGTTCTTCCCAATGGTGTCTTCCCTTTACTAAGCAAAGAAAAAAAAAGGGGGGGGGGGTGAAACAGAGTTAACAAATTATCCCACTAAAGGAACAATGCCGGGTATACAGAAAACGTATTACCCGGTAGGCAAGTTAACAAAATGGTTACACAAAAGAATTAATTTCCTGTCATTCATACACTCTGTGCGGATCCACACTCATATACACCACACACTTACCGAGTTGCAGCATCAGTCACTCCATAGAATGATAAACACACTGATTAAACTCTTGACACGTGTAACTGTCTAGCACTTCTATGCCCCACCCCAGATATTGCGAATTTTTACTGAGAGCAAATATTCCCGCTTATCGCCGGACTTGAAGTTCTAAGAGTTCTTGTGGTTTATTATAAAGAAACGAGTCTATGGGATGGCACTGACACAGTTCGACACAGGGGTGAAAATGAAGTGGTCTCTTTTAATCTTCCGCTATGGTAAAATTCCTTCAATGCGTGATGATAGTTTTATTAAATCCAATTGAGGAAAAACTAGGCTCAGTCACAGTCAGGAAAATATGTACTCTCTCACAGTAAACAGTAAATATAATATCGCTACTGGCGATGATTACCTTCCAGTTTATCTTACAGGTTTGTAAGGGTAATTTGATGATTGTTCTTTAAAATGTTCTTGGGTGGGTTTGATTGTTCTTTAAAATGTTCTTGGGTGGGTTTTATTTCATTTAATTCTGACAGCTAGGTCGCAAAAGGACCGCCACAAGATTATATTTAAAAGAAATGTTTCTTCAATATGACTGGAAGTTTATAGGATGATTTCTTTATTTCTTTCTTTATTTCGCTGGGACCGCAGGTTACGATCACTCTGTGTGAAAGAAAAAAGACATGTAACATACCGAAAAATCAAGCGCGATAAATTTCCCGTTAAGCCTATAATACACTCGAGTATTTAATTATGTATTTAATAAACACTGCGCGAATTCTAGTGGTTAAAACACACATCTATAAAACTAGGACTTAACTGAATTTATTAATTTATAAATTCCTTCGCGACTTTAAAAGTTAATTTAAGCATCTATTATCTTTTGAAATAATATAATAGATAGATCATTATATTTACAACTGGAACTATTGAGATGGTTTAATTTAATAGATTTAAATTAACACAAAATCCATTGAAATAGAATGACTGAACTAGACCACTGATCACTTTACACAATATATATTACCGCTTTGCACAGAATAGAAATCACTGCAAATATATATATGAAATCCAGGGGAAAATCTATAACAAGATTTCAATAAAGCTAGTGCTTCTGTAAAGGTCTGGCCAGCGAGTAATAACGTGTCTAGTCTTCATGGTCTATTTATCTAAAATGGAATGTAAGTTGAGTGGGACATGATAAACTTGACAGCTTATTTGATCTCATGAACTTTTGGGGATCTGACCGCCAAATCAAGGGAACAAGCCGCCCCCTGGTCTTCGTATCTCTGTTCGCTGCTGCCCGTTTCGGCTTTCCCCGTTCGCTCGGTTCTGCGATTGACACCGAGACGCGAAAATAGCGGCAAGCAACTGCGTCTCGTATCAGGGACCACTACTGTCTTTGATAACGCCGATAGTCTCCCCTGAAATCCCTCAGTCTGTCTCTTTGATCGTGGTCGCTGTATCTGTTTGATTCTGGCGACGCCCCCCACTGGCCTAGTTAATTAAAATAACTGCCTATGATTGTTCAAGAGATGTTAGTGGGCGTGATTTAATCTCTCCTTAAATCAATGCGATGACCAGACTGAACGATAGGTAAACTTTCCGCATATCAATCAGCAAACGAGTTTGCCCTCTGTGGAGAACAGTTGCATAGCTAATGAATCCACGTGAAAGAAGTCCCGTTTTACAAGAATTACAACAAAGTTCAGGGTCAGCCGAGACATCCTTGCCTAGGGAGAAGAGAGATGAAGAATTAGCTGATGGCGAACGCCGTAAGACAAATGAGCGAAAACTAGTAGGTACCACAATTTGTTTTATTTTACTGATGTGGAATCTTGGATCCCATTCTTGATTGTGTACCAGTGTAAATAATTATCATTAAATACCACATCATCAGACTTAGCAGCATGAAAAAAAAAATTTAATGAATCATCTTCATTTTGCATATGTATGAATGATTCTTTGTCAATAAGTTCAACATGTAAATCATCCTCATCTGTCACCTCCTTATTATTCATCACCTCATCAGTCATCTCCTCAATCTGGACCTGTTCATGCAACTTTGCACGAGACTGAGCTCTAGTAGTGACAGCATTTGCCATAAGCAAATAACGCTGTTCCCAATTTAATATATCATCATTACTGCATTCGTGAAGACCAGAGATAATCCCCAGGGTTATTCCAGCAATTGGTTTGTCCAACAGGCACACGAGAGTTCTTCCAGTAAAATAAGGGGTATCTAAGAATACTTCAACAGTAGGACAATATTCAACTGTGCCCCCGAATGTAATGCATTTGTATTCTTTGCCTGTGTACTCAGATTGGTCCACTGATGACCTTCGCACCACAACAGTAGTGCATCCAGTGCCCCTGAGCACTGAAACAAGTTGGTTGTTTACAAAACCCCTATTAAACACGAGTGAACCTGTCCCATCATAAGAGGACATGACTGGCAAAGGATGTCCACATAGGAGCCTAGGAACTCCCTGCAGCTGAAACAAAGAATTACATTCAGAACAATTAGTACTATTTGCCAAGTCCACACTACATGCATTTGCATGAGCAGCAAAATTGTTATTTTGGACTGTATTATTATCATTTTGATGCACAACTGCATTGGAACGTTCAGGATTCCTAGAACGTCGAAAGTTATTGTTCTGTTGAGAACTTCTGTTGTTGTAATTATTTACATTTTCCTTTCCTTTAATAGATATAGTGTAATCAACATCTGACAATCTTTCAAGTACAGTATATTGTCCTCTCCAATATGCAAGTAATTTATTGTCCTTATTGGGTAACAATACATAGGCCTCATCACCCGGCCATAATTGGCGCAGTTTTCTGTTTTGATTAACAAACAATCTTGCCTTAAGTTTAGCTTTTTCTGATGCTTCTACAGCTATCTGGCATGCGTCAATAATTTTCTTTCTCAAGTTAACCACGTATTGATAGGAGGTTTGAACATCCTCAGGCATGTCAACTCCAACAAATAACTGTTTTAGAATGGACATAGGTCCTCTTGGCTTGGCACAGAAGAACTAATTTAAACGGCGCAAATCCAGTATGATCATTCGGTATTTCCCGATAGGCGAATAATACCGCTGGGAGTACTCTATCCCAATCCTGCGGGTATTTTGCAGTTACTTTGCATCACTGCAGTCTGGCTCAGAGTGTAGGGATCGAAGAGGGAAGGCTAACCCAGTCCCCAAAAATGCCGTGCTGAAGTCGGATGTGTCGGGCGAAAGGCGTAAATATCGCAGCTTCATTGTAAACGGACACAATGCAAACAACGTCCTTTTTAGGACGAACGAGGAAGAAGAAGAAGAAAAGAAGAACTCTGTAAATGTCCCTGGAGAAGCCAGAGCTGTAACTAATCTGCAGCTCGAAGCTCTATTCACCACATACTGACAAATGGAGGAGTTGGACACGGATAAGTTTGTGCCCCCTTGCTGTGAGGCAAGATCTACGGGGGAAGAGAAAGAAAGTAAGACTATCAAGTAGAGTCCCACAGAAGCTGTCATGTTGTGACGGATTTAACAGGCGTGGTGGGCCGGTGGGAGGGGGGCCTAATGGAGGTTGGGGCATGGAGTTCATTAAGAGGTCTGGGGTGACTAATATGGGGCAGGTTGTGCATGGGGACTGGGACACAACCTTGTCATGCGAAGACAAGATTGCTATACAGAAACACCACTACAAGATCACGCATATAATTTATTTTTGCCGGGGGGGAGACAGACTGCTTCAAAACACTGGGAGGTCGCACCATCTGGTAATCAGTATTTACCACGCGCCGCCAGGAAAATTCGTGGGCGAAGGAAACACATGAGAGGGAGGAGGAAGGGCGACCAGTCATGTTGCAGTCGCCAGGAGGAAACCCCCTGGCGTGACCCTCACGATCCAGGGCTTGCCAAGGTTCTCAAGGATATGGAGATGGGCCTGTATGACAATCCTAATTAAGACAGTGATTAGATCGGGATGTAGATCTAGATACGGGCCAGTATGAAAACCAGAGATTTCAGTGATTTAGCACGGTTCCCGTACTTGAAAAGGGGGACTTATGTGACGCTACACTGTAATTCTGACTTTTAACAGGCCCGATTCTGTGGTTCTATTTTGTATTTTCACCAGTTTTATTTTCTTCTGATCACGCGATTTTCCGTTGTTTACGGAAATCGCTATTTTCGGGCCCGCTTTTCCACCATTTTTTTTCTTCTCATTTGAATCTATATCGTGGTTGGTATTTTTTTTTGAGTAGATAAATTAAATGGGTTCGTTTATGATGGTAGGTTTATTTTATTCTAGCATCAGTGTTACTTTCTTCTCATTTTTCGCGATTCCCGTAAAGTTCGTTGTTTACGGAAATAATCGCCATTTCCGGCACGCGATATGACGAGGCCGGAAACACGCGGCCGGAAGCACGCGGGGTTTGCGTGGGTTGATAGTATTAATTTTCCTAGCGCTGCCATTGGTCCGCGATTTGCGTAGGAAGGGAAATCCGCGTGGGCGGTTGCTCTTGTATATATGGGACAGAAAACGGGGATTCGGTCTCTATGAAAAAAATAAGTGCCAGCCGTCAGACTACGTAATTTATCGTTCTCCACTGTGGGAAAAACCAGCGATGAATTGGTTTGTAAGATTTTATCGTATTATCGTTTTATTCATTAGAGGGTTCTTTGAGAAATTCGCCCTTAGGTAAAGATTAACTTTTCAGTTTTAAAATAAACGATAGCGCCATTAATTACTATTTTTGAAGAACGACGTAATGCAACAGTGTGCTTATTCTTTCTATGATTTTGGCAATAGATAGGAGTGTGTGAAGTTGTGAGAAACACGTGTGCCATATTTGTAGGATGTTATGTAAAACCACCATTTATTCCTGTATATTTTCTAATGTAAATTTATGGGGAAATCCCTGGTGTGTTCGTTAATTTTTCTGAGCCTTAAAAATGTGAGAAATATTGTCAGAGGGTTCAGATTTACGTTGTAAATGAATTATACTGCTTAGGGGAGGAAACTATTCCTATAGCGAGATTTAATTTAATAAGAGTAAGCCGGGGAAACTCCTGTGTTAATGGGTAAAAGGATTTCCCTATTTTTGTCAAGTTTGAACACGTGATCGGCCATGCGTAACGGCCATGTAACATGTCAGACGGGTCTGGGCTATTGTTTGTTTTACCTGGCAGATTTTAGTAGAAGGAGGGGGGATGTAGAGGCCACGTGGGATAGTGGTATTTTATGTATTGTGAGAAGAACGAGAGAAGGGGAGGATAAGTGTGATTTTAGTGCCACGTGGGATAATAGTATTTCATGTATTATGTGAAGAACGAGAGAAGGGGAATAGAAGAAGGAGTGAGATTGACGAGACACGTGTATAGAATTATTTTAGGTATCGTATATGTTAGAGATAAGCGATTTTAGAGTGGGTGTACATGAGTCGCTGTTTCTTTTAATTTCAGCGAGTCACGGCGGAAACAGTGGGGAGCATAATTTTGTCAAATAAAATTATCCACGGCAAAAGACATATCTCAGGGTCAGTGTACTCGAGTATCGTCAGGAGCAAAAGAAAATTACCCTATGGTCTCTGGCAGTGAAGTCCCTATGCTTCAGCTGGACCGAGGTTTATTTATCATACAGCCGAGAGCATCGCTATTATAGTCTCTAGCAACGGCAGGTGGCCGGGAGACTAGTTTCATTTTGTACAGCCTGAAATCAAGGCTGTGGTTTTTTTCCTCTAACTCCGGGGCGGGTTAAAAGAGGGAAGCTATTCAGCAGCAGAAAAGTTTTGTCTGCAGTTAATCAAGTCCCTCATGCTTGATATCCGAACATCGTCATCACCAAAATCAGGAACAGGTGACAGGGTTACCATACCTAGGTCCTGATAGAAATCAAGAGAAGAGCGTAACGGAGATGCCGCATCATCAGCCCTCGAGTGTTAGAGAGACACTGAGATCAAGAGAGAAAGATAGAGAAGGAGGGAGAAAATAGACAGGACCAGTAGGGTCTGTTCAGTATCCATTGGACGGATAGACACTGAGTCTGCGTTCGAAAAACCAAGTCTATTAATTGTAGCATTTCTTGTGGTGTAGTTATCGGCGCCTATTGCCTAACTAGTAACAAGCTGTGTAGCCGTTCGTTGAGGAAGAGTCACCAGGACTAAGACAGAAATTTATTAGTGTTAGAGAGTGGAGGCTAAAAGTTGACAGCCCCACCAAAGTAGATTTGGTTTAAATCACTAACCATTTTTATTGTTCCTCAGCAGGGTGACAGGAAGAGTGAATGTGATTTGGGGTTCTTTGGTTGAGTGTCTCTCAATTTAATTGTTACCTTGGTTTTTCCAGGCCGTGCAACAGTGCACGCTATTGACTGACTTGATGACGTATGATGCCATTTTATGTTTTCTTGTATGTAAATAAATATATACATATATTATTTACTGGATCAGCTTCTATTCTTTACTATACTTACTCTATGTTGTCTGTATAGTGGTGTTTGTGGTCGTAATTATACACCTTATCTCCTTGTGTTTCAAGGCAGTCAGAGGTGGGGAGACTATAGCCATTTTTTTAGTCACGAAGCGGCAGGGGGAGATTCAAATCCTGGGTCTATCTCTTGAGCCAATAGTCTCACCTGTCCACAGGCATGTTATTTTCCATCTAAATTCTATTTTCTCAGACTTTCTCATACTAGGGTCTTGCTTTCATTCAGGCACACTCTATAAACTTAAAACCACTTCGTGACAATCTCTTCATCTACCAGACGTTTTACGCTAGCTAAGACACAAACCCTTATTAAGAGTACAACGTAAACAAGCTAACAAAAACAAAATAACCTTCAACAACGACGAAATAATCAATAGCATGAAGATTTTTTTTTAAATCCACAGAAGAAAAATAATGTAGGCATATATGAAAGACATATATGGTTCCAAAGGTTGTTATAGCCGGAAGTCGTTTTCAGGATAAGCTTTCACTGCAGATAAATGCTTCTGTGGCACGAGCGTCAAATAGAATCTGACAACCAATCCCAGCACCCGGCCTTCATGAGTGGCTCAATTTGAGCCCAGAGGAACTGTTTCTACTGACAGGAGATGGGGCGAAGGTGAGTCACTGGCGCCTTAAACCCAGCAGCTTCGGGCAGATAAGGCTCGTGATCCTTGGTTGGTAGCTTATCTAATAGAAGGTAAAACTCTGAATTCAAACCACCGCTGCTTTGCGAGAATATCCGTTTATGGCAATGGCTTCGGGAGTAAACCTTCAGGATAAATCCAGAGTGGAGTCCCTAAGGCAGTCTAATGTTGTTTCGACATTATTCTGGCAGCTCCTGCGACGTGGCTGGTATCAACTTGCACTGGTACTGCCTTTCCGTTGGATCTACCAGCTGCGTGGAGAGAGGGAACATGCTATATGGGCAACAGCTTGATCTTCATATAACTGTGCCCAAGCTCGCGCCCTGTAGAGGACACTACAACTTCATCGTGGAAAGATAAAGTATCAAATGTCGAGGTGTTGTTACTGGCTGGCCTTCAAAGCATGTATGCACTGCTTAGACAGCGCAGACCGCTGGCTTGGCTATTTCCGCCGCATGGAATATGGTCGCATCCCGAAAGATATCTTCTACGGACAACTAGCAGATGGCAAAAGAACAGTTGGGCGACCGCAGCTGTGATTCAAAGATGTGTGCAAGAGAGACATGAGGGCACTGGACATAAAGCCAGCAACCTGGGAGGATGAAGCTGCCGATCGCACAAAGTGGCGATGCTATCTGCGGCACCACCTCAGATTGGGTGAAAAGAAGCTCACAACAAGCAAGAGAGAGGTGAAAACGTCGAAAGGAACATCAGGAAAATAAGCAGCTGAGGGCTGAAATCTCAGGGACGCATTCCCATAGTCAGTTATGACTGAAGGGGCTATTATTATTATTATTATTATTATTATTATTATTATTATTATTATTATTATGAAAGGCAACTTCTAAAATTCCCGAACTTTGAAATAATTAAGTAGCACAAATAAGTAGGTCCAAAAAAGTAGACACACTTATTAGGAGCAATATCATAGCTGCTGAGTTCCAACACTAACAAGAACAATAGCCAGAAGACTACTACACAAATATTTTCTTTAATCGACGTTCATAACGAAATTTTGTACGAACAATGCCTGAAATAATTAATGCGCCTGACTTGTTATCACCAGTGTGAAAACGCTGATTTACTTTGATTTCTAGACGTAGACAATGAGAAAGTCAACATTGTGGTAAAGTGGGATGTTATAAATATTTATAGGGGACTTATTGTACTGACTGAGATCAGCTGTGAAGGTATCTATATCTAATAAGAGTAGTGTATTATAGATAACCTTACTTACTGCCACATATGTATACCTCAGTCAGAATTATTCTGGAATAGTGTGATGACTACGTTATATGTCTAGGGTATGTGTATGATGAAGTGTAAGTCATAACAACAACAGACAGATAAACAATTTAATTTATTCCACCACACTTGACAACACTGTGACACTCACATACATATAACACTCTAAGAGGATATCTTAAAGGAGTCACTGATAACTTTTCAAATAACAATATGTATTCAGTGCTGTATTGAATGTATATGTGTCCTGATTCAAATACAAAGGGAACCAGGAATCACAATCAATTTAATTACAAGTTATATGTACAGAATTTATTAATATGATTCTTATAGTGACATATATTATTAATGGTATCCTATGTGTGTCAGTTGTGTAGTGGTAATATGAGGTAATACTGGTTTTGTTTTGTTCAAGCTCTGTTGGTATTTGTCATCATGACTTCAATAGTTTGTTTCTATTGGAACTAGTATTGGAGATGTTCTCAGTTCCTGGTATTAAAACAATTAACTTCCCCTCTTAATTTTAGTTTATAATGTCATTTTAAGATGGGGGTACATAATGTTGAGCTCCATAGCCACACTCTCTTATCTTGCGTGATGACTGCAGTAAAAGACTCCTCCGCTCGTTTACTTAAATGAGTTCTGGAGCCACCCCACTGGTTGCTATATGGACCAAGGAGTATGCTGTCCACCTCTGGCTTCAGCAAAGCTCTGACCAGGTGCTGCTCAATAACTTTAAGACCACGGTCCCACAATTCATGGAAATAATAATAAACAGTTTCGTTGACTGGCAATGAATATAGCACAACTCCGATCTGCCGATGTCCCAGGCTTTATTTTATAAAAAAATATACACTGGTGCTCAACGTACTGTTTCTTAGTAGGTTTATTACAAGATGTGGCAATGAACAGACGCTCTGAATTGAGTATATTCGCAGCTCTACCCAATCAAACCATGTCTACACATCTTTTCAAAAAAGTACCCCTTTCTCACGTTTCCACTGACAACACAAGATAGTATTTATAGTCCGACCAATCGTGTTTAGTCTTTCATTTGTTGCGCTCCAATCAAATAGGAGTTAACATGGTAGGCTATTTCCGTAACGTAATGTTTTTTCAAACACGTTATAAAAAAATTTTATGAGCAGAAATGATTTCATGCTGTCAGGCACCACCACTATTTTATTTTGGCCATAACTTGGTAATTCCTAGACTATTTGCGTAACGTTTTACATATTCTTTGTCAGCAAACCCTAAGGAACCCAAATATACGAATTTAATGGAGCCAATATGCATTTTCTTCTAGGATAGTCGTGCTGTTACTGTCATGTTTTCAAACGTAAACCGGTATAATGTCATAATTCCCAATAAGCGTTTTTCAGGATTTTAAAACCTAACTCTGGTATGGGTAGTGAATTTTATCACTGTCGATTTGAAATAAAGTTAGTGCATGTGGCCTTACACGCGTGATGGCAGCAATTGTGTATCGCGCGACGCGTGTTTAGTGTTGCACGTGTCCCTGCTTTCTGCCTCTCCCTTCTCTCTATCCTTTAGTCCATCTGTCTTTTAGTTACGCCGTGTATAAAATGGAATGAATGAAATATTAAATTTAGGTCATTGATCAGCTTGCGTATCTCAAGGTTTTTCCAAGAAATACAGTACACGTTTCATTGAAGAAAGCGGGTAATAATACAGTAGGCTTTTACTATCAACGTGAAAGCGTTACAATTTGCAGACGAAGTAGAAAACAAGGGGGATTTCGAGTACAGTCATTGTGACAGCACTGTTCTTTACCATTCTTCTTTCCTTTTATTAAATTTATTTGTTAGGCTTTGCATTTACGTTTTAATTTATATATGGGGATTAGAATAATTCACGACAAACATTTCAAACGCAAAAATAAAAAATGATAATAAAAACAGTCTTGTATATTTGCCTAGTTCCAAAGGTTGTTATTGCCGGGAGTTGTAGTGAGGATAAGCTCTCACTGCAGATAAAATACTTCTATGGCACGCGCCTCAAACAGCCTCTGACAACCAAGTCCAGCTCCCGGCCTTCACGTGTGGCTCAATTTGAGCCCGGCGGAACTGTTTCCACTGACGGGAGAAGGGGCAAAGGCGAGCGACTGGCGCCTTAAAACCAGCAGCTTCGGGCAGATAGGGCTCGTGATCCTTGGTTGGTAGCTTATCTAAGAGAAGGAACTCTGAATTCAAACCACCGCTGCCTTGCGGGAATATCCATTTATGGAATTGGCTTCGGGAGTAAACCCTGAGGATAAATCCGGAGTCGGAGTCCCTAAGGCAGTCTAATGTCGATTCGACATTATTCTGGCAACTCCTGCGACATGGCTGGTACCAAACTGTATCGGCTACTGCCGTTCCTTTGGATCTACCGGCTGTGTGGAGAGGGGGAACATGCTGCATGGGCAACAGCTTGATCTCCATATAACTGTGCCCAAGCTCGCGCCCTGGAGAGGACACTCCAGCTTCACCCTATAGGTGTCGGCAAAACACGGGAAGTAGCAGTTACCGGTTATAAGCTTTTTGCCCAATTGGCGTAGGGCATGGCGCCAGTGGCTACTTCCGACAGTGGGAGAGGTTCTGGGATCTCACTGGACAGCTACCGCCCGCTTCAAGCTGGGCAGCCCCCAGTCAATAAGGTGTTGTCCCGCCACTGTCTGCTTTCCCCATTGGGTGCATGGGGATTAGGGTCAAACCCGAACTGTGGACAGAAAATTTTGCACCAAGCAATTATCGAAAAAATAGAAATAAGCAAACTCTCAGATTGGGATGCTGGAACGTCCGGACTATGTTGACTGGACTATCCGAAAACCTACAGGATGTAAACGATGTAAGGAAGACAGCCATAATTAATGATGAGCTTAAACGACTTCAGGTGGATATAGCTGCACTTCAGGAAACGCGCCTGGCGGGCTGTGGAACGGTGAGCGAGAAGGACTACACATTTTATTGGCAAGGGAAAAATCTTAATAAAGCTAGAGAACACGGAGTAGGTTTTGCGGTCAAAAAATCGCTAACTTCTTCTTCTTCTTCTTTCGTTCGCTTGAAATATATTGTCTATATCTGCAATGTTGTTTCTTGTATAAACTTCACTGTCTTTTGTAGTTCATACAGGGGTCCATATAGTTTTGCTTCCAGTTTTGTTTCTCTGGGCCAGTGGGTTTGCCTCAATATATCATATTCGGGGCAATCTTGCAGTACGTGCTCCGCTGTCTGGGGTGCCTGTCCACATGTACACATGGCTGAATTGCCAATCTTGAATTTTGTATACATGTGGCTGCGGAGGCGGTTGTGTCCTGTTCTGAGGCGCAGAATGACTATTTGTTCTGATCTGTTCATAGCTTGGTAGTCATCCTGCGTTGATGTTGGTGGCTTTCTGATAGATTTGATCATCTTTTTCTTCTGATGGTACGTTACTGGTACATCCGGTTGTTCGTCTGCAGCACCTTCTTTAGCCAGTCCGTCTGCTCTCTCGTTTCCTGGTATTCCACAATGAGACGGTATCCACTGCATGGCGACCCTGCGCTGGTTGCACAGTTCAGAAAGTAGGGCCTGTATAACTGGCAATTTTCTGGACTGAAGTGCTTGGAGTGCTGATCTTGCATCTGTCAGGAATACTACAGGCTGTGGACCGAGATTGGTGTTCAGTAGTTTCTCAGTTGCCACCTTGATTGCCTGGACTTCTGCATCATAGTTGTTACAGAATTTCCCCGTTGGTACTCTGACCGTATCCCTAGTGTTGTTTGGGTATTCTATGTACACTCCTGCTCCTCCATTCTTTACTGCATTCTGTGCTGACCCATCCGTGTATACTCGGACCCAGAGGTCCTGTGGGTATTTATCATCCAGGAAACTGAGAGTGACTGTCCTACGTTGCACGCTGTTCTGTTCATCCCTGTCGAATATTCCTTTCACTTTTGTGTGGATGTGTACTGGTAGTCCATGCTCCTCTCTCCAAGGGGTTTGTTCTGGCACAGACTTTAGAGGGCTGTTAACTTCAGGCAGGTCTGAGGTTTGTCTACGAAATCGTTTGGCCTGGTGGATAAAGCTGCTTCTTTTCAGTCGCCCCATTGCTAGGTTTTGGAATCTGTCCTTCATTGGATGGCTCGGCATACAGAGGAACTTTTCTGCCTGTGTTAGCACTTTCGTGGCGAGAATGGATCAGAACGCCTGTTAACGCTCCGCCTGCAAACTAGCACAGGTCCCATCACCCTTGTCAGTGTGTATGCTCCTACTCTGTACTCTGCCTCAGAAGCTAAAGATGAGTTCTACGAGAATCTAACAGCAATTATCAAAAGCATACCTAGGCAAGAACAGCTTGTTCTCCTTGGTGACTTTAATGCTAGAGTGGGTGCCGATAATGTTTCATGGCCTTCATGTCTGGGCAGGTTTGGTATTGGCACGATGAATGAAAATGGACAACGGCTCTTAGAGTTGTGCGTCCACCATGACCTCTGCGTGACCAACACCTACTTTCAGACAAAACCCCAGCATAAGGTGTCATGGAGACACCCACGATCCAAGCACTGGCACAAACTTGACCTGATTCTCGTCAGAAGGCCACTCCTCAGGTCTGTGCTCTCCACGCGCTCGTACCATAGTGCAGACTGTGATACAGATCACTCCTTGGTTTGCTGCAAAATCAGAGCACAACCAAGAAAACTCTATCGTGTCAGACATGAAGGGAAACCACGCATTGATACCAGCAAGATGTCAGACCCTTTCATGATCGCTCAATTCACTGCGACCTTCGAGAAAGTGCTCAGTAGCCCTCAGCATGGTGATACTATTACAGAGTACTGGGAGCATCTACGGAACACCATTCAAAGTACTGCACTTGCCACCTTTGGTAAGAAAACAGCCAAGTCAAATGACTGGTTTGATGCTTCATCAGATGTGATGGCACCTGTCATTGAAGCTAAGCGCAGTGCTATGAATGAATACAAACGTTCACCGAGTGCCAGAACCCTACAGATCCTGAGGGCTACGAGAAGCAAAGTTCAACAAACTGCTCGACGCTGTGCAAATGACTACTGGCTCCAGCTCAGTGAGAGCATCCAGATCGCAGCGCAAACAGGCAACATTAGACAAATGTATGACGGTATAAAGAAAGCACTTGGCCCCCATAAAAGTAAGACGGCACCGCTAAAAACCATCAGCGGAGAGAAGCTAACCGATAAGGGTAAGCAGATGGAGAGGTGGGTCGAGCACTACTCTGAGCTTTACGCTAGAGACAATACCGTTACGCCTGCAGCCCTTGATGGTGTCAACAGTCTGCCAACTATGGAGGAGCTGGATGCCGAACCAACATTAGAGGAACTCAGCAAGGCCATTGATAGCTTGGCCTCTGGCAAAGCACCAGGCAGTGATGGGATTCCTCCTGATTTAATCAAATGCTGTAAGAGCACGCTATTACATCACCTGCATAGGATGCTGTGCCAGTGCTGGGAAGAGACAACTATTCCTCAAGACATGCGAGATGCCAAGATTGTAACACTGTATAAAAATAAAGGAGACAGAAGTGATTGCAATAACTACAGAGGCATCTCTCTTCTTAGTATTGTTGGTAAGGTTTTTGCCAAAGTCATCTTAATGCGACTACACAAGTTAGCTGAGCGCATATATCCAGAGTCACAGTGTGGATTCCGAGCTGGCAGATCAACAACAGACATGATCTTCTCTCTCCGCCAGCTTCAGGAAAAATCAAGAGAGCAGAAGAGACCATTATATATCGCCTTTATAGACCTCACAAAAGTATTTGACCTGGTTAGTAGGGATGGACTCTTTAAAATCCTCCTGAAAATAGGCTGCCCTTCTAAAATGCTGGAAATGATAAAGTCATTCCATGACGGCATGAAGGGAACAGTCCAATATGCTGGAAGCACGTCACAACCCTTTGATATACGAAGTGGCGTTAAACAAGGCTGTGTTCTGGCTCCGACCCTCTTCGGAATCTTCTTTGCCTTACTCTTGAAACATGCATTCAGAGATGCAACTGAAGGAATATGCCTTCACACTAGGTCAGATGGCCGTCTGTTTAATCTTTCAAGGCTGAAGGCAAAAACAAAAATCAGAAGGGTCACTATAAGAGACTTGTTGTTCGCTGATGATGCTGCAGTCGTCACTCAAAGCCAACAGGAGCTTCAGAGCTTGATGAATCGCTTCACTAAAGCATGCAAGGACTTTGGCCTCACAATAAGTCTAAAGAAAACGAATGTGCTGAGTCAGGATGTGGGTGCTGCACCAGTTATCACTATCGATAACTATGAATTGGCAGTGGTGCACCACTTCACATACCTAGGGTCTACCATCAATGACAAACTCTCACTGGATACAGAAATCGACAGCCACATTGGCAAAGCTGCAGCTACCTTTGCCCGCCTCACATCGCGTGTTTGGGGAAACTCTAAACTCACAATGAAGACCAAAGCTGCGGTATATAATGCCTGCGTCACCAGCACACTCCTATATGGCAGCGAGACCTGGACGACCTATGCTAAGCAAGAAAGAAGGCTCAATACCTTCCATTTGCGGTGTCTACGCCGCATCCTCGGCATCTCGTTGTAGCGTAGTCTTGAACCAATATCTAAGGGCAATTAACGAGAGCCTACCTTGCCTACCTATATCGAAATATGTCAACACATGTTTTCGACCAATCGCTGCACGAGCTGTAAACCGGTTTCGGAAACCGTAGGCTGCAGGATAGCGGGATGGAATCTGTGTTTTGGTAATATGTATTTGTGACTTCAGGTCAAAGGATAGGGCATGTCCCTCGGAACAGTGAGCACAATAAAATAACAGGAATCGTAAACTTTCATTAGATACATGGATTTAGTTGTAGAAGCATGGACACAGGAGTTTTGAGTGATTACATGCAGTATAACTTAGAGCGAAGACTGTTTTCCCCGGTTTCAACTGTGATTGCAAACGCTACAAGGGAGGCAGAAAAAGGTTAGCGTGTTTAAATGGTAGCGCCCAAATGGCCGGTTTAAACAAGACATGGATGGAAAGAATCGGTTGGGAAACACTGGAAGAATAAATTATCGAAGTTTTGTATGATCGACAGATCGGGCAGAAAGGGTGTTTTTACAGAAATTTTTGTAAACATAAACTGACCCAGCCAGCCAATAGAATCGATTGTCTTCCTTTTGCCCGCTACCTGTAATAAAAAGGGGAAACAAATCTGGAATATTTCTCTTGAACCGCCAGAACCCAGCTCCTTCGCCAATTGCCAGTGAAGCAGACTGCATGGGTTTAATTAAAAGCCTGTTGAATCTGAGATTGTGGGTAAGAGAATTAAGTCATAATATGTATAATATTAATTACTAGTGGTTAATGGAAGTGATATTGTGTGTATATCTCATTGTGTGATTCGTAGAAGGAAAGCTACTTTGTGCTGTACAAATTATGCTCGACTTTAAAACTAAGGCCTATGCAGTTTTGGTACACTTAACACTCGCCGTAAGGCCTATGCAGTTAATGATGTCAATCTTGGACATATTAGGAAAGTATGTGTTGTAATGTTGTTATATTATTGCATAAACCATTTGTCACTGACTGAGTCTACCTTTCCTGTGTTATCATCACTTATTCTGAACTGCCTCACTAATCTACAATCTGGGTAGGAGGATTTTAGAACCCGATGCTATGTAAGACCTACTACATTTCAGGTCAGAGGTATCCTGTCACTCATCTTGTTAGCAGAGAAGAACATTGGTGTTGTACCTAGCGGTGTATGATTTAAACAAGCACCCTGTACCTACATCAGTTGGAAGAGTGGGGACCCTCAGTGTTGGGCTTCTCCATCTTATATTCTGGCTTCAAGGAAAAGGCGGAAGCGAAGAAGTTAAGTTCTATTAGACAAGACTGACTCGCAGAGCATTGGCGTACCACACCCAGTTATAGTAGTAGTGATGAAAACAGTGATGATTAAATTAGTCTGGAAGCAACATAGACTTTAGTCAGTGTGACATTCTCAAAAGCTACATAACATAGAAATAGTTTGAACTCAAGTGATCTCAATAACATTGTAGTCAGTGTGACATTTTCAAAAGCTACATAACAAAGACTTTAGTTTTAGTGATTGACTTTTATTTGGTGTAGATACATGCAACATCATCAGTGTGTTTTTATTTTTAGGGTTTGTGTTTACACAAACAAAACTAAACAGATGACTGTACATAAATAAAATTAAGAAAATTGTAGTGCACTGGTTGTATTACTTTATGTCAGCTTGAATTACTTTGAATTTAATTAAATCCCCTAGATACTATAACAGCCCATAGGTATAATTCTGAGAGGGGCACCCTAGAATTCTGGTACTGAATATTACTATCTCGGCCAGAAATTCTTTACAGCCTGACTTTATACCTATGAACTCTATACACCATTGCTCTTTTCTGAGAATGGGGTATTTCTTTTAAGACCAGATTCTTCTCTGGCAACTATCCTAGTATCACCTGATACACCTGGTTGTCTTATTCTTCATAATTAAGAAACCTCTCGCGACATCGTGGAAAGATAAAGTGACAAATGTCGAGGTGTTGTCACGTGCTGGCCTTCAAAGTATGTATACGCTTCTTAGACAACGCAGACTTCGCTGGCTTGGCCATGTTCGCCGCATGGAAGATGGTCGCATCCCAAAAGATATCTTCTACGGACAATTAGCAGATGGCAAGAGAACAGTTGGGCGACCACAGCTGAGGTTCAAAGATGTGTGCAAGAGAGATATGAGGGCACTGGACATGGATCCAGCAACATGGGAGGATGAAGCTGCCGATCGCACTAAGTGGCGATGCTATTTACGGCGCCACCTCAGATTGGGCGAAGAGAGGCTCACACAAGAAGCAGAGGTGAGGAGAAAACGTCGAAAGGAGCACCAGGAAAATAAGCAGCTGAGGGCTGTCACCTCAGGGGCGCATTCCCATAGTCAGTTATGACTGAAAGGGCTATTATTGTACATTTGCCTAAGAAAATGTAGAACTATTGTTACATTACGGTTATGAGATGTTATTTAGTTTCCGGTACCACAACAATCCTCATGATTATTATCATTATTTTCTTTTTCGTTCCCAAATGAAGCACGGAGCTGCCACTGTAGATAGCCCCTTTGCAGAGAGCCTGTAAAACTACTGCCATTCTAGACGTCATCTTGGCCACAGGAACCATCCTGTTATTAAATATTAACATTGATAATATAAAAGACACGTAACAGCCGGCTTGAGCGACATGCCTGAGGCGTCTTAATCTTTTTTTTTTTTTGTCTCATAAAAAACCCCCGGGACCTGGACGTGGTAATAATCCTCATAAGATACATTCATTATTAAAGCCGGTGTTAAAACTAGGATATTCAATGAGAATAACTGCTACAAGAACTATCACTGGGGAGAAGTATAAACGTACGCATTCTGAAATGAAAAATGACAGGGGTCTTTTACATATTCATAAAGTCTAAGTACAGTGCGGCGTCATTATCACTGACTTGACATCTCTAGAGAAAGAAAGACAGTGGATACCATAAGCTCGTGGAGAATGAATAAAAAACAAATACTACCGTAGGGGGGTGCAGTGTTAAAGACGTCACCACGTTAGGTTCAGCTTTTTTTATCAGGTGAGGTGACCAGTTGCCTTCCTTGCTGCCTTTTCCTTCCCTAATTCAAGAACAGAGGCAGGTATCCATTTAGTACTGGGTAGTTAGGAGCGTGACGCTATTAGATTTTGATCCCTAAACCCAGTAACTGAGTAGCAAGAGACAAGAGCTTTAAACGTTAAACCAATCCGGTGTTCAGGAGGCATACGGAGAAATAATTGACATATATCAATATAACTGCCCCAGGCAGTTCTCGGGCGTCCGCGATAAGACAAACATGCGTGAGGGAGCAGTATTCCCAGGTGGCGCCTAACATGAGGTTGTGCACGGTGCTAATTACCTTATCATGTAAACCACATTTCTAAAGAAACCATATATACATGCTACAATATAATTCATTCAATTGTATCATGAACAATTCACATTTTAACCTATTTTTAATACTTCAATTTTGCCTCTGGCAGCCTGGTGCTTTAAGCATGGTGTGATTAATGGTTAATGCGGCCCTGCCCGGGGCGAATATTTTGCGAAAACCGTACTAGAGAAGGTGGCTGTGTTAGCTATGAAAATTTTCAACTTGATTTCACCTCTGACCAGAAAACGGCTATGTGATGTTGTCCTTAAAAAAAAATAATAATAAAAAAAAAAAAGAAAACTGGTTCCGACAGGAAAACGCCAACAACGTTGAAAATCGGACCCTGAGATTTGTAACTCTGATGACAAAAGCTATGATTATAGGAAATGGTCTTCTCTTCAAAGTAAACGGCCAGTTAGTTTCGCTGAGAGCTAAATCTGTTGTCGATATGAAAACTCTTTCTTCTCTGTTGCGCCCACTTAAAAACTCGGCATCAGTTAATTTTAGATCCAGCGTTTTCACAATCAGCCGGTTCCATTAAGCAGTCATTGTTCGAATTATGATTTCTTAGAAGCATCACGATATCTGACTTTCAGGATTAACTTATGGGGCGGTATACCTAAAGGTGTTTGCTCGTTTAAAAAGTTGAGACGTTTAAATAGCGTTTCTGATCATCTGCTGAAAGCAATGAATGAGGCATTGGTTAACGTTATGATACTTAAACTGATAAAAGAAGTCCTCTGCTTTGGAGTTAATGAATAAACACTATTGTTTCTTTCCGTAGGTGGTTCTCCGTCGTTATTTTGAAAGACCGTAGCTATTTAACTAGCATTTAGCAAATTATATCATCGTCCATCACTTCTGCTAATTCTGCACTCTTTGTCCTTATCATGATGTCTCTTATTTTGATGGATTGATGTCTCTGATATTACGATCAAGATTCCCCATTATCTCTGTATTGCATTGTGGTTCTCCATGCATTGAGAGCTTGAGCTTCCTTCCCCCCCCCCCCCCCCCCCCCGAGATATACAGTAGGGTCGCGCTTTTTGGCGTTCCGTTTTTTTTTTTTTTTTTTTGTGTGCTTTCCAATAACGCGGCGGTTTTCAATGATATACATGTTCATTATGTTCAACGATTGTTCTGCTGTTTCGTCGTTTTTCGACTAGACGCACTCAGCAGCTGAGGCCGAGAATGGCTTACGGCCCCTTTTTGTTGTCAGTAATTCAGTCTGTTTACGGCATTTGTGAGCTCATAGTCTTTCTATATTATGGCAATTTTCCAAAGTTTCAAACTTTTTGAACGTATTATATTATATATAATATTTTTTTTTATCAAATACAATGGCATCTAATTATAGTAGTGATGAGAAGAGGAGTTGTAAGTCTCTTACTTTGATAGCTGTGTATTCATTATACGTTCGTATCGTTTTTTAGGCCTAGCTCTATTGCGCACTTACTATATGATAGGGTAAACATGTTTATTAGGATTTATTATGCATTTGCAGTTTAGAAAAAACCATATTCCACTTTTCAGTGATTCCTGCTTTTGGGCGGGGGTCTGGAACCTAACCCACCGTATGAGCGGGGACCTACAATAATTGGACCTTTTGTGAAATTTCACCATAAGCTAGACGGAATGAATTTTGAAACAGCACGGTCTATTCCTAGGAACGATAACTATTTTAGCTCCAGGGGAAGCTAATTCTGAGCAGCGCTAGGATGTCATTGTTCACTTCGCAGTAGTTTCGCAAGAGTCTCTTGTTTCTGTTTAGCTCTCCGGCGGGCCACTCTTTCTCTAGCTAATCCCCGTTTTTGTGTGTGCAGTTGGTTCGGTGCCATCTATACTGTTCAAAAAAAGAAACGCATAGCTATCCGAGGGAGCGTTTTTATGAGTTTGTAAGTAAAATTTGGTGCTAGGGTATATAAAACCAGCCTCAAATGTTCTTTACAGTGTCAAATGCACGTGTTCACCTGAATTGCGTTCGTTTTTATAATCGTTACAACGCAGTGGTCAATAGCGTTTATGACGCAATTTTTGACCACAGCTCATGTTGCGCGCACGTGAAAGCAACAAAATTTGGGGTGAACACTATTCACTGACTACGCAACTGAAACCCTATAAAAGGATAACGCTACACAAAAAAAATTCAGTTCATTTTCAAGCAGTCATTTATGGCGTCTCTATCGATAAATTTAAGGAACATTGCTATTGGCCGACTGCATGCAGGCGAAAGTCAAAGTCAGGTTGCCAGGCATCTAAACGAGCATCAGAGTACCATCAGTCGACTTTGGCACCGGTTCCAAGCCACTGGCTCAGTTGAAGACCGGCATCGTAGTGGACGACCCAGAGTGACAACAGCAGCGGAGGATCGCTTTATTCGGCTTCGTCACCTCAGAGACAGGTTTACAACAGCTTCCTCAACTGCCCAGTCATTGCCTGCAGGACGTCATGTGTCTGATCAAACTGTCCGGAATAGTCTGCATGACGCTGGACTTTGGGCACAACGACCTCATCGAGGACCTGTCCTTACGCGCCGCCATCGCCAAAATCGACTTCTTTGGGCCAACCAGCATCGTCCCTGGGCAGCTGACAATCAATGGAGACGTGTCTGGTTTAGTGACGAATCTTCCTTTTTGTTGCAGCGTCATGATAGACGGCGTAGGGTCTACCATAGGCGAAATGAACGTTTTGCCCAAAATTGCGTTGATGAAGCTCCGCCGCACGGTGGTGAAGGTGCAATGATGTGGGGAATGATCAGCTTCAACGGAAGGAGTCAATTGGTGCACATTGAAGGAGGCTTGAATGCGCAACGATACGTCAATGAAATTCTTCGACCCCATGTCCTTCCACTTTTGGCTGCCCAAAGGTCTGTGTTTCAACAGGACAATGCCAGACCCCATTGTGCACGGATGACCACGCAGTTCCTGACTGCCAACAACATTCTCACCCTTCCCTCGTGTCACGTGAAAGATAATTTATTTTACCATCTTGTCCATAATTTGATTACTCCCTTAAATGTTCTGTTTTCCGAGACATTTTGTATTTTCGTTTCTTTCATATTCTACCTACATTTTTTCACCTTCTCAACCCCACCCGAGGTTGTTTACGCTGGCCAGCTGCGGTCAGCTAACGCTAGACGTAATGTTATCTAAACGCACCTGTTCGACCAGAGAAACATTTCTCGGGTCCGCTTTAAGTGTTAGAACGAGCTAAAGACGGTTTCTGTGAAAGAAACGGTTCGTTAGCGGCGGGTACCCTCTGTGGTCCCAACAGGGGAATTTCTCTGGTCGCTTTAAAACGTTTGATGACGAGCGGCTGGTACCCTTTGAGGCCTGGGTAACGAGTGTGATCTGTTTCAGGGGAAGATAACAATCGCGGTCAGTCTTTGGGTTTTCGCCCCTTAGACAAGATAGAGCATAATGTTATGCATTTCTCTACCTGGGGAACTTTCGCACGATTTCTTTTGTCTTACTCTAGATTACGTCTTTCGCCGAACTTCTGTAGAAATATGCAGGCCGGGGGGAGCGTCCCTTGTGATCTATAAGAGTAGACTGGTTTTAATAGACAAAGACATTCGTAAATTTTCCTGGCCCGTAGATGACCATCATGAGATAAGGCAAACTTTAACACAGTACTAGAATGTGTTTGCCTATGTTCTAGTCATTTTTCGGGGTGAGTTGACATATCTTATAATTATAATATGATGTATTCATGTTAGCTTTTATATATCTGTTAGGAAAGTGAATTTATTTCTGAGGACTTCTCCTAGTAATTTATTCAGTGATAAGGTAGCGCTGTCTACGGCCTATTAAGTGGTGCTTAAACTGTTACGGTTTATCATGGGTTAAATGTTAAACTTACAATAACAGATATTAGGCGTAGAATCAGTCCACGAATGCTTACCATTGGGTTAAGAGTCAGCAAAAATTAACTGTCATTTCTGTAAGATAATGTCAGGTGTGGATTGTTCACTTTAAAACTGAATAGTGAGATGCAGGTAATAACTCTGGATTATAGGAGATAGTCACTTATTCCTTTTGATAGATATTTCTAGTGGCAAGGGAGGATCATTTTATGCTTACTTGTGTGGCTAGGCACTAGTCTATAACTTTCACTGAAAGCAGTCACCAGGCATAGATATAATTATATCTTATGACTTAGCCACAACTGTATTATTATAGCAAGAACATGGCATTGTCTTTGTACTCATTTTGTGGAATGCTAATATATTTTCCAAAGGGGACATACGATTTATTTGTGTAATGTCAAATGCTGTAATCTGTTTATGTAAATTCATTTAATGTTGTAAGATGAATAAGCATATTCATTTAACTGTAACTACAGGTTAGGTTTCCTGTATGTTGAGATTGGGAGAAGAGGAGTCGATTTTTGATGTCAGAACATTTACTGACAGGTACCTGGGGGTGCAAAAGATATTAAGCCTATGCGGGCGCGTGTTGATAATTGATATTTTTAAGGAACAGGAGACATGGTTAAAGACAGCCCTAAACTATCATAGCAATAACTACAATAAATTTAATCCCATAGTGGAGCGAAACTTTCTGTATAAAGTTAGTGTGATTTATTATTTGCTTGAAGTAAAAGGGTGTCTCTTTTTGGGTCTCAGTTTCAGGAAGACCGAATCACTACAGCAGACTTCAGTCAAAGTCATATACTCTTCGATCTAGAGGGTTTCTGTATACATCTAGCAACGAATCGTCAATCCCGTTCCTGAATCAAAACCTTTTTTTGTCAACGCCAAGTTAAGCTCACGCAGTGCAACGGAGCCAACGCAAAATCTGGAATCGCCAAATGCAGTAGTAGCTCTCTACTCGCCTATTGGATTACCAGCCAGAGCATCGCGGCTTCCAGAATATCAAACCCGCCCAGCATGCCTATAGCAGAATTCCATATCACCCGACTTTGTGTGCCTAAACGGGGCACTCAGCAAACCACAGCCAAACCAGTTTAAACAGGATTTACAGCCAAGCAGAGCCTAGCGCCGGATAAGCGCGCCTGGGACTTTTTGTCCTCAAGTGACTTCTTCTGGTGTATTTTCTGGATACTTAAAACCTCGCACGTATGAGCAGCCATCTATGGACAGGCTGTCGTTCAGTTTGTTTATTCGATCAGCAGGAGATAAATAGAGTCTTCCAGACCACCTCGCGAAATTAGGGAGGAATCACCAATGATAGCGCCTATACAGTGATTTTATTCAGGTTAATTCCATCACCCATGGAGGATATGTACGAAAAAACCCCTTACTGGAGCTATTTCATATGGTCCCGAAAGCGGACGGACTGACACTCAGTTATTTCATCTCTCTGTGTTCTACAGGTTTTATGAATGGTGGTGTGTGTGTGGTTGATGGTGTATTTTGCATATTTTGGTTATTGATGATTATTGATGTAATTTTATGTTGTTGTGATGATATGCATTAATTCCATGCTTTTTCTTCTTTAATAAAGTTTACACCTTTATTAATACGCTCTTCACGACCTTTCCATCCATAATTAAACTTGTTTAGCTCTTTACTATAATCTCTATGTAGGATAAGAGAAAAGAGTGAGAGCAGGAGATGCTTAGACAGTAAAAGTGAGTTGAGGCCTGGAGAGAGAGAGATCATTTGAATAAATCTTCTTCCAGGTTGTCTCAAGTCCATCTCCTATTTACACCTTATCTAAAGTGTAATCTATAACTCTGTCAGTCCACTATCCCTTGTCGATTTCACTACTGTTGTCCAACTCGACAAATACTCTACACTCTAACTCAAGCACAACACCTGGTCATCCCTGTCTCCAGACATGAGTCCGATTGAGCACCTGCGGGATGAGCTGCATAGACGTGTTTGTCGCCGAGACGTTGCTCCAGCCAATCGTCGTGATCTGTTCTAGGCACTCCAGGAAGAGTGGGCAGCCATCCCACAGGCCCACATCAGACGTCTGATCGCATCCATGCCCAGGAGATGCCAGTCGCTGATCGATGCAAGAGAAGGCCACACACCATACTAACGAGAAAGCCCGTACGCCAAAAAACTCTCGTGACCCAGATGCAAAACAACTGTCAATTAATTGGTTGAACCCTAAGGTATTCTTGTTTTCAATTTGAACAATTAACTCATTAAATTAAAAAAGTTATTGAATGTCAAAATTATGGCTATGTGTGTGCCTTCAGTAGCTATGCGTTTCTTTTTTTGAACAGTATATATTATTTACAGCTCTGATAATGGTGGCGCCCTCTGGTAGACTTGCTTTTAAAAAGGTATCTTAATGTTAGCTTCTCTTTTATTTTTTTAAAAGGCATTATTTGTTCCTCTAACTCGTCATTGCCAAGAAAAACCATTTTCTTCTTTTAAATCAGTGAATATGTGCAATTATATGGCATGTCCCTGACATTTTTCTTCACTTATTATTTTAGAAATATAATAAGCATGCAACTGTATATTGTCACATCTGATTTTAAAAATATATTGCTAACGATTCTTTCTGTCATAGACCTATGAATCAGCTTGTATCAAAAATGAAAATTATCATGAAATAATTGGTGCTTACAGCTCTGGAAACTGTAGCTCACTTCGACAGCGTTATGTTTGGGATTATACGTATATTATTAATAGTTCATATGTAAAAGGGAGTTCGAGTGTCAAAAATCTGGTTTCAAACATTTGCATGAGGGAAATTGACGGTCTTATAAATTATAATCAAAGGGCAAAAATCCATAACTTATAGATTTATAATCAAAGGGCGATAATCCATAATACCCTGAAGTGGGAATCAAAAGTAGTGTTTTTTAGTTTGGAATTTTTATTAGTTTTGAGTTTTGTTTTCTGAGGGAGTTCAGCTACCCGAGCGAAGAGACTTTGAACGGGAAATTTATAATTTTTAGTGAGTTGTTTTCGAGAAAGACGATCTAGAAGGTTCGGAAAAAAAATAGTTGTAATGGTAAATCGAGGTTTGAAATATAGGCAGTCAGATTTTGAAGCGCGTTAGCGTAGGTTCAGTAGAATGGGCTCTCTCCCAAGTGTGTAATGATAGTATTCTATAAGTGATTGGCGCAATCGAGAGTTATAATCGGGGGATAAGTCCAAATGAGTTGGCTTGCTTCTGTGGTGACAGAAAAGTTTAAAACTATTCCCCAGACGCTCGATCGGATATATATCATAAATGATAGTTATGTGGTATGTTCTGAGGACAAGAAAACAGTGTCGCCAGTACAAGATAAATATGTGAATTCTCAAGACAACCAGGTACTTTGAGTTTTACCAACATATGATAAACTGATTAGTACATGACAAGAACTAGAGACAGCAGCGAGTCCCGACAAGTAAGAAATAATTGACCTTGGTAAATTTTCACCCATGGCGGTCAGGCCAGTATCATCTAAGATATGCCAAGCTGAACCAGAAAAACAACAGAACACTTTGAAAAGACAATGTTGCCATATGAAGAATATAGAAGACAGAAACATATTGACAATAGTAACCAATAGAGACAGCTAGAACTACTGAAGCAGCATGAGTGAACGAGAGAGCAAGACATTTGTATAAATAATCGGATTGAATTTGTTGCTGTACCAAACTGCCAACATAGGTGAATGTTGGGCTCATCATTTCACATTCGCCACTTAATTTTGTGTAAATAAAGTTTCTCCGTTATTTGCTAGTGTTGTCGGAGTAAAGTCAATCATAGTTCATCGAGACCATTCATTGCTTGTCTGTTGTGAACTGTTGTCGTAACACCATCAACCAATAACCTGCCTACTTTCCAGGGTAGAGATACGAACCATATACGATAGAAACAAGGTAGAAGTAGGAGATAGTATACAATCATTATCAGCGTATATGCCAACGGCCACATATACTTTGTAGCACTACGAGTATATTAACTATTCAGACCCTACACATAAGATGCGCCTGCTAATGCAGTGTTGCTCAACCTTTATACCATGGCGGAACTCTTGAAATATTTTTTCAGGTCTCACGGAACACCTGGATAAAAACTATAATATATTTAGCTCACGGTAATTTTAGTTAATGTTACTTACAACATGAAAATTTATTGACAATGTTATACATAAAGCCACTAAAAATTATAGGCCCAAACAAAAGGAATAAAAATATAACCTAAGACACAGTCTCATACAAGACTTAGAAAAACCCCTGTTTATTTTTTTTTCAATCACGATATCTCACGGAACCCTATGGTTCCCCGGAACCCCGGCTGAGAAACGCTGTGTTAATGGAAAACTTGAGCGTGGTGGTGTGCACATACATGTTCGATCCGCGGCGTTACGGTTGATGAGCCCACACGTAGATCGTCAGCCAGAGATATAAGTGTTATTATTTGGATTTGATTTTACGATCTTCACAGTTTCAACTGCTACTTTAATCAAAAGTGGAGTCAAAATGGTTGCGGAATTTTCAAAGCACCTCTGTTCTCGCCTCATGATACTCATTCATAATTTATCATTTCCCTCTTTCACTCTGCACATCAGCATTTATATGATCTTTTAGCGAGTGGCTTCTGCAGCAGTTTGTTTAAATCGGTGAAGTTGCCAGCCTTATGCACAACGTGTTAGTCGCTTCTTACGATTTGCATGAGGGACCAGTGGTCTTATTCTTTTTATTGCCTTCCAAGATACTCCAGGAAACCACTAAGGTAAAGGTAAAGGATCCCGCTTCACACCCACTGGGCATATTGGGAATATGGTGTTAGGCCCACATTTTCTTGACCATCGGCACACTAGGGGTGATGTGGTCAGCATCACACCGGCCGCCTTAACCTTCCCAGAGTTGCTCTGGTACCAATTTAAGAGGCTGGGTCGATCC
>JAMPIV010008293.1:82500-197500 GCA_024509875.1 Oreohelix idahoensis | reverse complement strand
GGCTGGCTCAACAGTAACTACACAGAAAAGGTTTGACATCAGCAAATTGAAGGACCCCCTTACCAGAAAAGCTTTTGCGGCTGATATAAAGAAACGATATCAATTTGCCAAAAGTCAGGAAAAGACATTGACTGATGATATAGACCAGACATTCAACACCATTTCAACAATATATAAGGAAAGCAGCAAATCATGCTTGGGATTCCAGGAAAGGAAGAAGCAAGACTGGATAACACCAGAAACATTAAACACCATAACGATGAGAAAGAAAATGAAAAGAAAGAAAACAGAAGCGAAGTTCCCCAGGATAAAGCAACTATATAGCGAACAGTACAGTCAGCTGGACAAGGAAGTTAAACGCCAAACCCGAGCCAACAAAAGGAATTTCCTAGACGATCTTGCAAGACAGGCAGAAGAGGCAGCACTGAGAAATGAACAAAGCACAGTATACAAAATAACAAAATTCATCAGCGGAAAACGAGGTGCAAACAATATTACATTAGTAAGTGATAAGCAAGGAAATCTCATCACGACTGCAGAGGGACAGGAAACAAGATGGGCAGAGCCTTTCAGAGATACTCTGAACAAGGAACCACCAAAGACACAATTGAATGTTCCTGAGGCTGAGAATGATGTAGATGATAATACAGACATTCCACGAAAAGAAGAAATCATCACAGCAGTCAAAGGGTTAAAGAATGAAAAAGCTCCTGAACATGATAACTTAAATGCAGAGCTATTTAAGACAGACCCTGAGCTAACAGCAGAACTATTAGAACCACTATGTGCACAAGTCTGGGAAACAGGGACAACACCAACGGAGTGGAACAAAGGAATAATTGTCAAATTGCCCAAGAAGAGAGATCTTGCAGACCGCAGTAATTGGAGAGTGTCGTAGATTTTTGAAAGGGGAATTAAGACTTGGGTTGGTCTCTTCTGAATAGATTAGAATAAGTGATCGTCACAGTGAGAAGTAGTAATAGCAATAGATTTCCACGAGTGAGATGGTGTGAGATGGTATAATGTGATTTAAGAGGCTGTCTCTGAGATCGAGAACTCTTCTGTCTCTCACCTATCTTCTACGACAGCTTTCGAGGAGTCAGACAGTCTAAACACACACATATATATATATATATATATATATATATATATATATATATATATATATATATATATATATATATATATATATATATATATATAACCACTCACGTGAACGCACATATATGATGACAGTTAGACGTACAGACGTGGGAAAACTATAACAAATGATTATATAAATATTCTAGAACGAGCTGACCAACACGCTGATTAATTTCAAGAGAAATTTTAATTATCATCTAAAATTTCTTCACAACACATAGAAATTACATCAAAGCATATACACATAGTCATAAAAAACAAGGAATTGCTACAAGAAATGTTAGATCCACCGTTAGATCTTATCCCTCTAGGTATGCCCACAGTCCTGTTGGAAGAAAGTGATAGCCCCCAAGGAAACAAGGATACATAGGATTAGGTCTAATATTTCCCCTTCTTAAGGTATGGACAGACTTGATATCTCTGCTCTATTTTAAGGGAAATATGATTAGCAATACTTGAATCCAGAAAGTTACGATAGCAAAATGGGTGCCCAATTACAACAATAAAAAAATCACTCCGTCCTGCATTCACTTTATTCATTCAGCCGAGCACACGTGCACATGTTCATACTCACAGCTTAGATAGCCACTTCTGGTAATACAATTTTTAGGATATTCTCCTACAGACTCGTCAAGGGCAGTCTTTGACCAAGAAATCCCCAGTTCCAAAAAGACGGGATGAATTCTCTGCTTCCGGGAACGACTTCTTGGGTGTTCTTATTTTTCGGATGTCTGTTTAGGTCACATTAAAATTGTCCAGGCATGAAACATTAACAACGAGCACAGTGTCAATAGCTTAGGTTTCTAGAATTGAGGAATGTCAGATCGGGGTCTACTTTCAGGAAAAAGACTATATTTGGTCACCACACCACTAGTCGAAACTCCGTCGGAATGTTACTGACGTTAATATGTTACTTGCCACAACGGCTAAATTTGTACTTAGAGTTTGTGCAGAAAATCTGATCTGGCTCAAAGGCCCAGTATAAAACATTTAGTCTTTAATAAAACCCGTTAGTGAGAGTTGTACTCTGTCTATTATTGAAGACACACGCACTGTCAGACAGGTGTTAACTTGTAAACCCACGTGGTTAAAAAGATAAAAATGTTTATGTTTCTCACAGGTATGTCTCTGTACTAAACGCCGGCAACATTTTGGGTTACCCCAGTATTCACTGAATAGGGAAGAAAAACCACATATCAAATATTTTACATATTAGGTACTCACTATAACTTACATTTTTTTAAAACTGCAAGCGTACCGCTTGACTTATCATTTAAACCTTCCTGTGAAATAAGTTATATACATAAAATCAATCATCATGAATTAGGAATACCTACGTGTTCCGTCACCACTCATGAAGCATCTAGCATTAATAAAGTTAGTTTAGAAAGTTTATTCTCGTCTGATTATTTTAATAGTAAAATTAAATTCCTTAATAGCCGACTGAGTTTAAGCTAGAAATATAATTTCTGTTTTCCACTGTAACTCGTCACTATAAAATAATACAGACTATATAAATTAAGCGCTCTGCACCAAATCTAACTAGTGAAATAAATTAAGCGATTAAACACTTTAAACACTTCACAAAATACTAGAATATAATATATATAATATTTACCTCAACACAGAACTACTAAGAACTTAAACCACTTCGACCAAACTAAATGCCATCCCTATTAAAAGAGATTCTGGGAGCCGCGCTAGCGTAGTGGTTACAACACCGCTCTGGCGACCGGGTGATACAGGATCAAACCCGGGCGATGGCATTTGAGGATTTTTCGTCGACCGGGATTTGGACTGGATTAACTCGAGACCTGGCGATGACATTTGAAGGAGTGTCGTCGACCAGGGACTGGCGGCTCCTGAGCCGACCCAGCTGCAATGGGTACCTCCGAAATCGGCGAGTATTTGCCTGAATGGCGAGGGACACTTGTCTCTGTACAAGAAATAAAGGGATACTCACGTAAAATCAATGTCAGGTTAGACATAAAATAATAACCTGAGATTTTGCCTCGAGTATTAGCGGGCGAACGCAAAAAAAAAACAAAAAACAGAGATTCTTAGGAATCGAACGAAGGCTTGTTCTAGTCTTGACTGCGAAGTTACTGAGTGAATTAAGTCTCAAACTCTCGTTTAAGATATATGAAACACACACAAAGAATGTGCCCTATTTCCAAAACCAAGCAATCTCTCGTCTTTCCTAACACTTACGTAACTTAGACGCATGCCGTAAGTGCCACCGGTGCGTCTTCACACCTACGTTAACAAACTGACCGAGAAGCGTGAGTGTCATGGAAAAACCCAGACTATATGTCTCATTCCCGAGCGCTGCGTGAGTGTCATATCACACTTCACTCTGAGAGAAACGTTAGTGTCAGGTGAAAATGCTAGACGGTATGACACCTAGCCTGACGAAACGCCCGTGACATGAGAAAAGTACAGACGCCTGTCTGCTATCTCTGTCTGCCCAGACGAGTATTCACACGTTCTATCGTCAACCGACATCTAATGCAATAGAATGCATTTAAATGCTCTCTCTCTGACACGTTATGTCATAAATGCGTTTACCAGTATGAGAAAGAAACCTGTAAAATTGAGAATGGGAAAGAAAATATTTTTTGCAAACGAATGGATGCGAAAAATACAGGAAAAAGGTAAAGAGTGATAATAAAAATAGAGGATACGGGTGAAAGAAAAAGAAGAGGATATAGGCAATTTAATGATCATAAAACCTCTGTGACAGAACGTCCCCCCTTTAAGATATGGAAGCACTCCATGTCTACGTTATGGAAATAAATTTCATATATCCGTAGCTTCAGGGTGTCTGTCCTCTTCCCTCTCATCTTCCCCCTCCATCTCTCTCCAATTCCTAGTCAAGTTTACTCCCAAAGTTTCCTTTCTCTGGAATGTCTCCCATGCGCGCTTGAAAGAGCGTCGCCGCTTCTGACATTTTTGAAAGATTTCGTGTGTGTGCAGTGGAGTTTCCCTGCCACTATCGTCATCTTCGTCAGTTTTGGCGACCGTCAGGAGATGGTCGGAGGTTGGCACTTGTTTTTCCAAGTATCTCTTTAACAGATTTAAATGGAAAACCTTTTCCTTTCCTTGAATAGAGATCTGGTAGTTAGCCTTAGAAATCTTTTTCAGGACGGTAAACGGCCCTTGCCATCCGATCCTCAGTTGGTTGTTTCCGGTAGGGAGTAACACCAAAACTTTCTCTCCTGCTTCCAGTTCTCTCTCTCTTTCGCGACTTTCCTGTATCGGTTAGCGTACTTTGTGCGTGCTCGCTTAAAGTTGGTCGTTGCTAGGTCCCATCCTAGTTTCAACCTTTCCTTTATATCCGACACATATTTACTTGCTGAGACAACCGTCTCATCAGTCTTCTGGTCTGTCAGCGACCAAAGTAAGGCTTCAAGCGGGCCCTTAATGGGTCTGCCGAATAAAAGCGTAGCTGGCGGAAATCCTGTGGAAGTATGAGGAAATTCTCTGTAGCCAAATAAAGCTGCAGGAATACAAAGATCCCAATCTTCAGGTTTCACTTGTGCCAGTTTACTTAACATCATGTTGAGGTTTCCATTAACACGTTCTACGAGCCCATTTCCGGCCGGAGTATAAGGCTGTGTGTAGATGTGTTGGGTCCTCAAGATCTTCACGATCTCATCCATCAACAGGTTTCGGTATGGAGATCCGTTATCCGTCAACACTTGTTGAGGGAATCCCAACCGAGTGAAAATCTGCACGAGGGCTTCTGCGACATGCTTGGCATCTGCGCATGTTAGCGGGATAGCTTCTGCCCATAAAGTGCATGTATCGACTAAGGTCAGGATAAACCTGTTCCTTCTTTCAGTCCTTTCCAAGGGTCCTAAAATGTCGATCACAACCCGTTCGAATGGTGTTCCCACTATTGGCATTTCACCCAAAGAGACTGGGGGTGTCCGTTGCTTGGGTGGTACACGTTGGCACTGGGCACAGGATTTGACATATCTGATAATATCAGTATTTACTCCTGGCCACAAATAATGAGTGGTTATCCGTTGGTTTGTGGCGTTCTGTCCCATATGTCCGCTGAAGGGAAGAGAGTGCCCCATTTCTAGGATTTGGCTTCTGTACTGTTTCGGTACTAGGAGCTGGTTGTAACCTTGGTCAGGCTTGCCCGTTCTGCGATAAAGTACGCCATCCTTAGAAAAAATGTCCCCGTGCTGTCTGGGTTCCTTAGCCATGGGCAGTTTCCTAAAGCAGGGTGCCAAAGTAGGGTCCTTTTGTTGCGCTTCTTTCAGTTCCATTGGTAACAAATTAGGCGCAGGCTCCCGTTCCTTCTTGGTTTGCCCTCTTGTAGTTACCGCTGCCACAATCAGCTCTTCCGGTTTCCCAATACACACGTATCTCCCGCCAAGTATGACTGGGTAGATGGGGTCATCCATAACAGCCGCTTTGATCACACCTCTGACAAAATCAGAGTGGATCTCCACCAATGCAATGGGAAGTGCTGTAGGTGCATCACTCTTACGAACTCCACAAAGTTGGACGGTCTCTATTGTCTCTTGACCGGGTTTAACCAGGTTTCTGGCAACAATGCAATCATACGAAAGCCCCGTGTCAAAAAAGCAAGAAGTTTGAGAACCGTTCATAATAACAGTACCTCGCGTTGAGGGTGTATCCCCAACCGGTTTGGAATCACTGTCAATAATTCCGCCTTGCGAGACTGTTAGCAAGCATCCGATGCGTTTGGGCTCGGTGTACTCACTCTGATCGTTAGTAACGTGTTCAGAGGTTTTCCCTTTGTCACCTTGACCTTTCTGGCCACGCTGCCATGAAGGGCGGTCGGGTTGATCAGACTACTTACTGTGGTTGTGGTACTTGTTTTTGTAGAACTTGGATTTTTCAGGAGGAGGGTTTTGAGGTCCAGTTTCTCTGTGGTTATTTTGGTTAGAAACATGAGGAATATGAGAAGATTGGTCTAGATTATTTTTCCGAAAATGCTCTTCTGTCGGTTTACGTTTTGTGGCCGGTAGTTCAGCCAGCGCATTGTGATATCGCTCAGACTTTTCTAAGATGTCTTCAAGCTTTTCTGCACCCTGCTCAGCTAGAAATCTCCGGGTATCAGCAGACAAAGTGTTCTTTATTTGTTCAGTTAAAACAAATTCCTCCAGACCTTCATAGGTAGAGGGGAGCTGTGAAAGCTCAAGGCACTTTGTCAGATATCCCTTTAGACGAGATGAGAACTGCTGAAAAGTTTCAGAGCCCTCCTTCTTCCTGCTGTTGCAAAACAGTTGCAGAAACTTTCGCGCATTCATTTCAAAGCGCTCAAGCAAAGCTTTCTTCAACAAGTCATAGTTGTCTTGTTGGCCACTTTCCAGTTTAGAATAAACATCATAAGCAGAACCTTTAAGGGCCTGGGAAAGTTTCATACACCAACGCGACCTCTCTAAACCATACAGAGTTGCAATTTTCTCAAATTTTTCTATATACGTGTCAATCTTCTCATTAGGACAAGGGAAAGATTCTAGCGGAAAAGACATAGCAGTGAGATGAGTAGATTCAGTGTTTGATGGATCAGTTAAAGAGGAATGAGGAGAAGACTCTCTATTGCTGGAGGTAGAGGCAGCACTACGGCTTTGGACTTCTAGAGCTTTGAGCGCCAGCTCATGCTGTCGTCGTTGCTCATTTTCTCTTTCCTCATGCAGTCTCTCCTCCCTCTCCTTCTCATGCTGTCTCTCCTCTCTCTCCTTCTCATGCTGTCTCTCCTTATCTCTTTCTCTCTCCCTGCGGATTTCCATTTCCTCATCCATCTTCTTCTGCTCTCTAGCTTCAGCTGCTTTCTCCTTCTGCTCCGCATCATACCTGTCAAGTTCGTCCCTGACAAAAGCTTTCGCTTCCTCTCCGTCCAAACCTTCTTCTCTGGCTTCGTCCCTGAGGATCTGTCTAAGTTTCGTCCTCTCTGCCATAGTAAATAGGTGACTGAGACTTAGTCGAGAAAGAAATCAGTAAAAGGATACGCTGGTTCCTTACCACTTACGAGAAAATACCAAAACAATAGATGATATACTTATAACCTGGGATACCTCCTCCAAAAATTATAGTGTCTAACTATCGCTGCTATTAATCGGCAATTAAGCACCTAATGCAGACGACTACACCAAATAAATGGTAGTTAAGATTATTCACTGAAAAATAAGTTGCTACAGTGGAAAACAAAATAATTATTGCAAAAAATTTTAAGGAGAAAAAAAAATCCCTTAATCTTTTTAATCCACTATAAGTTCACCCCTGAAGATAGTTAGGGTAAGGGAGGCAATTACAGGACGTATAGTCTGATCGCGCTCCTTAGCTTAGCTCAAACACCTACTTCTTCAGAACCCTGTGAATGATATACACTCACAAAACTTTACCAGCGTTTAGTATTACAAAATCAGTAATTAACATATATTCCGACAAAATCAACCTGTAAACCAAATGTATAATGCTCAATAATGCTGTGGAAAAACAATTATTAGCCGTGTGGTCAGCACGCCATAAACAGATCGTTACGTCTAGGAGATAAATTATTTTTAAAAAGTACAAAATTCATAAGACATCACACTCTTACTCTATATCAGAATAAAGAAAATTAATCCTGCAAACGAGCTGATATTCGTGTTTGATCAGGACTAGAGTTCAATTCCCGGAAAAATGAGCCACCATTCTGTCGTCTCGTTTTACTGTTCAAAAGTTCAAAATCCCGTTAGAAGAGCCAACCATTCTGTCGTAGATTTTTGATAGGGGAATTAAGACTTGGGTTGGTCCCTTCTGAATAGATTCGAATAAGTGATCGTCACAGTGAGAAGTAGTAATAGCAATAGATTTCCAGGAGTGAGATGGTAGAATGTGATTTAAGAGGCTGTCTCTGAGATCGAGAACTCTTCTCTCTCTCACCTATCTTCTACGACAGCTTTCGATGAGTCAGACAGTCTAAACACACACACACACACACACACACACACACATATATATATATATATATATATATATATATATATATATATATATATATATATATAACCACTCACGTGCACGCACATATATGATGACAGTTAGACGTACAGACGTGGGAAAACTATAACAAATGATTATATAAATATTCTAGAACGAGCTGACCAACACGCTGATTAATTTCAAGAGAAATTTTAATTATCATCTAAAATTTCTTCACAACACATAGAAATTACATCAAAGCATATACACATCTTCTTCTTCTTTGATCCTTAGCCGCCGACCGTCAAAGCAGTCAGTGGCCATCACGCCTAGTGGCGTCTTGTAGGGCAACAACAAATTGATTCCAGTTTGCTCGGTCGGTGGCCATCCTTCGTACAGTGCCCCAACTCTGGTTCATTCCCTGCATCTCAGCCTCCACAGTCCTCCGCCAGGTTGTTTTTGATCGGCCTCTCTTTCGTTTTCCTTCAGGGGTCCAAAGCATAGATGTTCTTGTCATGGCATCGGGATATCCTCATAGTCATAAAAAAACAAGGAATTGCTACAAGAAATGTTAGACCCACCGTTAGATCTTATCCCTCGAGGTATGCCCACAGTCCTGTTGGAAGAAAGTGATAGCCCCCAAGGAAACAAGGATACATAGGATTAGGTCTAATATTTCCCCTTCTTAAGGTATGGACAGACTTGATATCTCTGCTCTATTTTAAGGGAAATATGATTAGCAATACTTGAATACAGAAAGTTAAGATAGCAAAAAGGGTGCCCAATTACAACAATAAAAAAATCACTCCGTCCTGCATTCACTTTATTCATTCAGCCGAGCACACGTGCACATGTTCACACTCACAGCTTAGATAGCCACTTCTGGTAATACAATTTTTAGGACATTCTCCTACAGACTCGTCAAGGGCACTCTTTGACCAAGAAATCCCCAGTTCCAAAAAGACGGGATGAATTCTCTGCTTCCGGGAACGACTTCTTGGGTGTTCTTATTTTTCGGATGTCTGTTTAGGTCACATTAAAATTGTCCAGGCACGAAACATTAACAACGAGCACAGTGTCAATAGCTTAGGTTTCTAGAATTGAGGAATGTCAGATCGGGGTCTACTTTCAGGGAAAAGACTATTTGGTCACCACACCACTAGTCGAAACTTCGTCGGAATGTTACTGACGTTAATATGTTACTTGCCACAACGGCTAAATTTGTACATAGAGTTTGTGCAGAAAATCTGATCTGGCTCAAGGGCCCAGTATAAAACATTTAGTCTTTAATAAAACCCGTTAGTGAGAGTTGTACTCTGTCTATTAATGAAGACACACGCTCTGTCAGACAGGTGTTAACTTGTTAACCCACGTGGTTAAAAAGATAAAAATGTTTATGTTTCTCACAGGTATGTCTCTGTACTAAACGCCGGCAACATTTTGGGTTACCCCAGTATTCACTGAATAGGGAAGAAAAACCACTTATCAAATATTTTACATATTAGGTACTCACTATAACTTACATTTTCTTAAAACTGCAAGCGTACCGCTTGACTTATCATTTAAACCTTCCTGTGAAATAAGTTATATACATAAAATCAATCATCATGAATTAGGAATACCTACGTGTTCCGTCACCACTCATGAAGCATCTAGCATTAATAAAGTTAGTTTAAAAAGTTTATTCTCGTCTGATTATTTTAGCAGTAAAATTAAATTCCTTAATAGCCGACTGAGTTTAAGCTAGAAGTATAATTTCTGTTTTCCACTGTAACTCGTCACTATAAAATAATACAGACTATATAAATTAAGCGCTCTGCACCAAATCTAACTAGTGAAATAAATTAAGCGATTAAACACTTTAAAAACTTCACAAAATACTAGAATATAATATATATAATATTTACCTCAACACAGAACTACTAAGAACTTAAACCACTTCGACCAAACTAAATGCCATCTCTATTAACAGAGATTCTTAGGAATCGAATGAAGGCTTGTTCTAGTCTTGAATGCGAAGTTAATGACTGAATTAAGTCTCAAACTCTCGTTTAAGATATATGAAACACACACAAAGAATGTGCCCTATTTCCAAAACCACGCAATCTCTCGTCTTTCCTAACACTTACGTAACTTAGACGTATGCCGTAAGTGCCACCGGTGCGTCTTCACACCTACGTTAACAAACTGACCGAGAAGCGTGAGTGTCATGGAAAAACTTAGACTGTATGTCTCATTCCCGAGCGCTGCGTGAGTGTCATATCACACTTCACTCTGAGAGAAACGTTAGTGTCAGGTGAAAATGCTAGACGGTATGACACCTAGCCTGAAGAAACGCCCGTGACATGAGAAAAGTACAGACGCCTGTCTGCTATCTCTGTCTGCCCAGACGAGTATTCGCACGTTCTATCGTCCACTGACATCTAATGCAATAGAATGCATTTAACTGCTCTCTCTCTCTCTCTCTCTCTCTCTGACACGTTATGTCATAAATGCGTTTACCAGTATGAGAAAGAAACCGGTAAAATTGAGAATGGGAAAGAAAATATTTTTCGCAAACGAATGGATGCGAAAAATACAGGAAAAAGGTAAAGAATGATAATAAAAATAGAGGATACGGGTGAAAGAAAACGAAGAGGATATAGGTAATTTAATGATCATAAAACCTCTGTGACAGAGAGGAATAACTCTTCTCTCAGTTCCCAGGAAATTACTAGGCAGGATAATTATACAGAGAATTTCAAAAGCAGTAGACCACAAACTGAGGAAAGAATAAGCAGGATTTAGAAAGAACAGAAGATGTGTAGATCATAAATTTACCCTCAGGGACATTATAGAGCAGTGCTCAGAATGGCAAAGACTGCTGTACATTAATTTCGTTGATTTTGAAAAGGCTTTTTACAGTATACATAGGGACACTTTATGGAAAATACTGAGGGCTTATGGAATTCCAAGCTGCATAGAGTCAATTATAAAAAGCCTCTATGCCACCGTAATGTGTAGCGTGAAGACAGGAGTATGACAGGGATGCCCCTTATCAACCTCTCTATTTTTAACAGTCATAGACTGGGTGATGCGCCAGACAACAGAGGGCAGTCCAAGAGGAATAAGATGGACTTAATTTTCTACATTGGAAGATCTGGAATATGCAGATGACATTGCACTACTAGCACATTCACATCAATACATCCAGGAAAAAATGAATAGACTTAATAAGCATAGCCAGCAGGTGGGCTTGAACATCAATCTAAAGAAGACAGAGGTCATGACGCTCAATGTGAGCAACCCTGAGCCCATATCAGTAAGGAATCAGCAACTGGAACAGACAGACACCTTCGCATACCTAGGATGCATAGTAACACCAGACGGCGGAGCAAGCAAAGACATCAAAAACAGAATGAACAAAGCAAGAACAGCCTTTTTTTAGTCTAAACAACATCTGGAAGTCCTCTCAGTACAGCACAGGCACAAAATTAAGATTATATCAGAGCTGTGCGCTTTCTGTGCTTCTCTATGGTGCGGAATACTGGAGAGTTACAGAGAAGGAAATGTCGAAATTGTCCTCTTTTCACACAACATGCCTAAGAAAAATTCTCCGAATCTTTTGGCCAAATACCATCACCAACCAAGATCTGCTTTCTCGGAGCAAGCAAGAGGACATGCACACCATTATAGCTGACAGACGCTGGAGCTGGGTTGGCCATGTCCTCAGAAGAGACCCCGATGCCATCACAAGAACAGCTATGCTATGGACCCCTGAAGGAAAACGAAAGAGAGGCCGACCAAAAACAACTTGGCGGAGGGCTGTGGAGGCTGAGATGCAAAGAATGAACCAGAGTTGGGGCACTGTACGAAGGATGGCCACCTACCGAGCAAAGTGGAATCAATTTGTTGTTGCCCTACAAGACGCCACCAGGCGTGATGGCCACTGACTGCTTTGACGGTCGGCAGCTAAGGATCAAAGAAGAATATATATATATATATATATATATATATATATATATAGATATATATATATATATATATATATATATATATATATATATATACTGGAGCATGGAGACCGGAGCATGACGCCACCATTTCGAGCCCAGTATCTTAGCCGCGTGAAGCCAGCGCTCTAATCACTCAGCCAGTCGGGAGCAGGAAATGAGTCTATTGAGAAAAAAAAAACGTAAGACGGATACAATTGTAGAACTCGTTAGGCGACTTGATTATGCTCACTGACTTTCTTTACAGCCAAAGGAGTACATGTACTAGATGTTAACAAGTATTAGGCTATGCGAATCGTCGACGCTAGCAAATTTTGCTATAATGTATCATAACAGTGGTGATGCTGCTTCTTGCCAATGCTGGGTCACTGGCGAGACAATTCTTTGCAATCAACCAACCTACCATTCGCGAACAATATATTTGCGACAATATTCTCTGCTGTCATCAGCAACTACATGCTAACACATTTTGTTCTTCACGTGTTAAACTCATATTTCCATTATTACTGTTTCAATACGTAATGTAGACCGCAATGTTATCGCCTGGTTCATCTATGATATGTTGCAGATATCCGGCGTAATGATGAGGTTGCGACACTTCGCTCCACTTTCTCACAATAGCAAGTGTGATTGCCGATGGAGGTGATGAGGCGTCAGCTGTCAAATGTCTGCTTATTGGAGTAACATTACTTCCCCGAGTCTGCGCACATCACGTGTGTTTTCATGTATAACTAAGTTATAACAATGTTATTGTATAAAAACTCAGTTTTCATGTATAGCTAAGATATAACAATGTTACTGTTTGTATCAGTAGTGACCCAGTTTTTAAGTATAACTACGTAATAATAATTTATTCTTTAACCTTCAGTTGTTAGGGAGCTTCAGAATTTCAACCAACATATAACAAGTCTCTTCCATCAGCTCAGGCTCTTTCCATATCTTCTTTTTTTTTTCATTAACCTCTCAAGTTCTCTCTTCCTTGTATTTGTTGGTCTCCCTGTATCTTTCTTACCCTGGACATTCCAGAACAAGAACTATCTGGTAATTCTTTGAATATGTTTTCTCAATGTGTCCTTTTCATTTCCTGCATCTTCTTCTTATCTCTTGTTCCACTGGTACTTGGCTGGTTCTTGTTATACGTTCCGTATCGGTTACCTTGTCGTAATTTTTCAATCTTTCTGTTCTACGGAAGTAACCATTATTGAAAGTCTGTAACTATTTGTTTTTTGTTTTTATTGGTCTGCGTAATAACAATGCTTTTGTATATCTGTGTAGTACCTTAGATTTAGTGTATGACTACGTAATAATAACACTTTTGAATATGTGTCTAGTACCTTAGTTTAAGCGTATAACTACGTTATAACAATGCTTTTGTATATCTGTGTAGTACGTTCGTTTTAGTGTATAACTACATAATAATAATGATTTTGTATATGTGTGTAGTATCTTAGTGTATAACTACGTTATATCAATGCTATTGTACATCTGTGTAGTACCTTAGTTTTGGTGTATAACTACATTAAATCAATGCTATTGTATATTTGTGCAGTGCCTTAGTTTTAGTGTATAACTACGTTATAACAATGTTTTTGTATATTTGTGTAATACCTTAGTTTTAGTGTATAACTACGTAATAACAATGCTTTTGTACATCTGTGTAGTACCTTAGTTTTAGCGTATAACTATGTTATATCAAAGGTTTTGTATATTTGTGTAGTACTTAGTTTTAGTGTATAACTACGTTATAAAAATGCGTTTGTACATCTGTGTAGTACCTTAATTTTACCGTATAACTACGTTATAACAAAGCTATTGTACATCTATGTAGTAACTTAGTTTTAGTGTATAACTACGTTATATCAATGCTTTTGTACATCTGTGTAGTACATTAGTTTTAGTGTATAACTACGTAATACCAATGCTTTTGTACATCTATGTAGTACCTAAGTTTCAGCGTATAACTATGTTATATCAAAGGTTTTGTATATTTGTGTAGTACCTTAGTTTCAGTGTATAACTACGTTATAAAAATGCGTTTGTACATCTGTGTAGTACCTTAGTTTTACCGTATAACTACGTTATAACAAAGCTATTGTACATCTATGTAGTAACTTAGTTTTAGTGTATAACTACGTTATATCAATGCTTTTGTACATCTGTGTAGTACATTAGTTTTAGCGTATAACTACGTTATAACAATGCTTTTGTACATCTGTATAGTTCTTTAGTTTTAGCGTATAACTACGTTATAACAATGCGTGTGTATATTTGTGTAGTACCTTAGTTTTAGTGTATAAAGGTAAAAGGGGTAAAGGATCCCGTTAGACACCAATTGAGGCATATTGGGAATATGATTGTTGCAAGTGGAAGTGGTCTGTTGCAAGGCGTGGTTTGGTTAGCTCTGAATAATGTTCCATGTGATATTAATAAAACAGTTATAAATGTCTGGCCATTGTTTTATCTTCTTGATATTCTTGAGTGATCGTGTATCGTGCCTTCTATGTAAGATTACGCGAATGCAGGGGTGGAAGATTCTGAACAATAATTGAACCTTGGAATACGATCGATGTGACAAGTCGGTTCCATTGAGTCCACAATTATTTAATACAGATTACACGTCAAAACGATTCATGCATGTTGATCACAAAGGTACATATTATAACTTGAAAATATATGGCATAGATATGTAGATATCCTATCAGTCCTTGTCCAATAATCAAATTACTGTATGCAGATTGTCATAGCTGTATGCACGCGCGGTTGGGGGTTTCCAACGGCCGACAGTGAGTCTATGAGTCTGGCAAAATCAAATACTATGGACTGTAATTCATCCTTCCTTAATTTTTACTTTCGTACTGACCTTTAATCATTTCAAATCTTCATAATAGCAATGGACTGACCCATGTCCGTACTTGCATAAAATATATCTGTATGGCAATACCATGCCCAACATTGGAAGGAGAGTCAGACGCGTCTTAACAGCTTGACGGTCAATGTGAAAAGGGTAGCGTTTCTTAGTTACCGACTGTGTCCTAAACAACGCTATACACGTCATAATCGATCGTGTATAAAGCGTTCATTAATTGAAACATCTATCGCAATATATTAAATGTCTTAACCTTTATAATTGCACGTCTGGTAACCTTTAGCAGACGGCGTTAATATCATATACCGTAACAGTATTGTTTGCCAAATTACCAACAGACTTGAAACACGAGTCGCCTGATGATAACCCTTTGCCAGCCCTAATCGTCAGCAGGAAGTAAAAGTTGTCATATATAAAATGATTATGAGAAAGTGACAGAGAACACCGTAAACACGTGGGAAAAAATATTAATACATTAACAAATTGGGCCATGGTCAAAGTGTGATAAAACTTGAAGATACTGGCGGGGGCAATAAGAAGCTATCAACACAAAGAAACTGACAACAGTAAAACGTGGCCAGAAGGTGATCAGTTACAACAAACGCAAAAATATAGTCTGACGTAAAAATGTTTTGGGTGTAGGGGGAGATCAATTTCGCGTGGCGAAATGAAAGTTTGGGCCCTTTGAGCGGGAAAAAAAAAGAAAGCAGGAGAAGAATTATTTAAAAATCAGTAATGGTCAGAAACCGAAGTTAGAAGAAAACAAAAAACAGAGAGAAAATTGGAGAAGAAAGAATGGCGAAGACAGTATTGATTATTGAACTTTAGACTTGCACAAAACATTTTGCATTTTTATTTTAAGTTGTGCATACCTGAATTCTGTCGTTGAGGTACCCCATATGATAGATATATAGATTTTGTGGTGTTAATAGGGTTGTTAAATCGCTTAATTTTCTTAATCTATTGGTCCTTGGCCGCTGGAGACACAACAAGTCAGTGGCATCAATTTTCTAGGGAAGTCATTCAGTGGAAAGCAGAATAAAATCTCCACTTTTTCGGTCGACAGCCATTCTTCGTGTGGGCCCCAATTGTAGCTATTTCATGCTTAATCTATGCCTCCACAGTTACTCGCCAGTGTTTTTTTTTCTTTTTTTTGTCAATAAACTCTAGTACATTACATTTGTTGTGACGGAATACGCACGTGTTCTTAATTTATGAGGTTTAGTGATTTTTAAATATAACTTACGTCACGGGAAGTTTAAATGATAAGCAAAGCTCTCTGCTTGCAAGTTTAAATGTAAGAAATGTTTAACCATTTTACAGATTGCCTGTTTATTATATTATACGGGTGTTATTTTTTCCTCCACACATGAAAGTTTTGGGGTGACCGTAAACTTTACCCTCACTTTTAGTAGTGTTTCCATACTTTGAAGAAATAGACAGTCCTTATTTTGAACCACGTGGGTTTTCTCAAGTAAACATGATCTGACGGTTGCAAGTTAGACTCGCCAGAATACTAATATCCCTATAACGGTTTCATCGGAAAACCCGGAAAACCCAGTAAAAGTATCAAGACAACCGGAAGGGGTTTTCAAAGACTGTAATGATAAATACTGGACCTTGGAGCCAGCACTTAATTTCTTCTAGAAACTCTTTATAATTTGCTGCCTGGTGGCGTGAATATTAACAATCATTTCCCGACTAGATTATATCTTGTGGACAAATCTGTGGTGTGACTAAAGTGAATCCTATACTGAGGGAAGGCACCGACCTGACATTCGTCATTTTTTAGAAACCTACGCTATTGACACTGTGCTCTGCTAACTCCCGCGCCTGGAATAATTGTTAGGTGACTTAATCAGACATTTGAACAAATTTGCATACCCAAGTAGTCGGTCCCGGAGACTCCAAGTTAAATACGTCTTTTGGAACTGGGGACTTCTTGGCAGAAGACTGCATTTTTGAGTCTGTGTGAAAATCTAAAATCAATGTGTTCCAAGAGGCAGCAAGCAAAGTCGTGAGTACAAGTATGAGAAGCCATGGCGGAATGAATGAGTGTACGCTGGTTTGAGTGATATTTTTCACTATTTTATCTTTGACACCCTGTTGCTGTCCTAATTTTTTTTTTTCAATCTGCATAATTTGTTGCTAAGGCTAGAGTTCTTGTGTTTTGTCTTAGGTTAAATCAGATTTTTTTCAAACTCTGTGCATATAATTACGAGATAAAACAAAGACAACTCTTAGACTCAAACCCTATGTATCTGTGACTCGGGCGCCATCATCTGTTCTCTTAACGGGGCCGGGCTAAACCTAGAGTTAACACTATAACGGGGCTATCATCCTTGCAACATTTCCTTGATTTCTTATGACCATGTGTATATGTATTTTCCTTGATGTACTTTCTTTGATGTTGTGAGCCGATTTTTCCTGATAATAAAATCGCTCTTGAACTTAATAATCGTGTTTGGTCAGCTCGTTCTAGATAATATATATATCATTGTTATAGTTTTCCCACGTCTGTGTGTTTACCTGTCGTCACGTGTATGTGCGTGCCTGTGAGTGATAGAAATATACGTAATATGTGGAAAGTACATTTTCAAACGGACGAGACAAAAACCAAATAGATCACATAATGATAAATGGCAGATGGAGACATGCACTACATGACGTGAAAGTAAGAAGAGGCGCAGATGTGGAAAGTGATCATCACCTAGTAGTAGCAAGACTGAAGGTGAAACTCAGAGCTGCTGGACCAGTTGCAGTCAAACAGAAAAGATATAACATCACGAAACTTAAGGACCCCCTCACCAGAAAAGCGTTCGTGGTCGACGTGAAGAGACGATATCAGATTACCAAAAGCCAGGAAAGAACAGAGACCGACGATGTCGACAAGAAATTCAACACCATCTCAACAATATACAAAGAAAGCAGCAAGTCATGCTTGGGATTCCAGGAAAGAAAGAGCCAAGACTGGATAACACCAGAAACGCTAAACACCATAGCGAAGAGAAAGGAAATGAAAAGAAAGAAAACAGAAGCTAAGTCTCCCAGGTTAACGGCAATGTATAGTGAACAGTATAGTCAGCTGGACAAGGAAGTAAAACGTCAAACCCGTTCCAACAAAAGGACATTTCTGGATGACCTTGCAAGACAGGCAGAAGAGGCAGCACTGAGAAATGAACAAAGCACAGTATATAAAATAACTAAAGCTATCAGTGGAAAACGAGGTGCAAACAACATAACGTTAGTAAGAGACAAGCAAGGAAATCTCATCACCACAGCACAGGGGCAGGAAACAAGATGGGCAGAGCACTTCAGAGAAACACTGAATAAGGAACCACCAGAGACTCAGCTGAATGTTCCTGAGGTTGAAAGTGACTTAGACGTAAATACAGACATTCCACGAAAAGAAGAAATCATCACAGCTATCAAAGGGCTAAAAACTGGAAAAGCGCCTGGTCACTACAATCTAAATGCTGAGCTATTCAAGACAGACCCTGAACTAGCAGCAGAACTATTAGAACCACTATTTGCACAAGTCTGGAAAACTGAGACAACACCAACAGAGTGGAGTAAAGTAATAAATGTCAAATTGCCCAAGAAGGGCGACATTGCAGACTGCAGCAACTGGAGAGGAATTACCCTCCTCTCAGTTCCCAGCAAAATACTAGGCAGGATAATCATCCAGAGAATATTCAAAAGCAGTTGACCATAAACTGGGGAAAGAACAAGCGGGCTTCAGAAAGAACAGAAGATGTGCAGATCATATATTTACCCTCAGGAACATTATAGAGCAGTGCTCAGAATGGCAGACACAGCTGTACATTAACTTTGTTGATTTTGAAAAGGCTTTCGACAGCATACACAGGGACAGCCTATGGAAAATTCTGAGGGCTTATGGAATTCCCAGCCGCATTGTTTCCATCATAAAAAGCCTCTATTCGAACTTTACGTGCAGTGTTGGATTGAGCAATGTAACTTTCGAGGAGAAGACAGGAGTACGACAAGGATGCCCCTTATCAACAACATTATTTTTGACAGTCATAGATTGGGTGATGCGCAAGACAACAGAGGGCAGTCCAAGAGGAATTAGATGGACAACGTTTTCTACACTGGATGTCCTGGAATATGCAGATGACATTGCACTGCTCGCGCATTCACATCAACACATTCAAGACAAAACCGATAGACTGAATAAGTATGGGCAGCAGGTTGGCCTGAACATCAATCTGAAGAAGACAGAGGTCATGACACTAAATGTGGGCAATCCTGAGCCAATAACAGTAAGGAACCAGAAGTTAGAACAGACGGACACATTTACTTACCTAGGATGCATAGTAACACCTGACGGCGGAACAAGCAAGGACATTAACAACAGAATGAATAAAGCGAGAGCAGCCTTTGCTGTTCTCAACAACATTTGGAAATCTTCCCAGTACAGCACAAACACCAAATTAAGACTGTATGAGAGCTGTGTACTTTCTGTGCTTCTCTATGGTGCGGAATGTTGGAGAGTAACAGAGAAGGAAATGTCGAAACTGTCCTCCTTCCACACAATCTGCCTAAGGAAAATTCTCCGAATCTTTTGGCCAAACACCATCAGCAACCAAGAACTACTTATTCGGAGTAACCAGGAGGACATGCACACCATCATAGCTGGCAGACGATGGAGTTGGGTTGGCCACGTCCTCAGAAGGGACCCCGATACCATCACAAGAACAGCTATGCTATGGACCCCCGAGGGAAAGCGAAAGAGTGGCCGACTAAAAACAACTTGGCGGAGAACTGTGGAAGCTGAGATGCAAAGAATGAACCACTGTACGAAGGGTGGCCGCCGACCGAGCACAGTGTAATCAATTTGTTGCTGCCCTATAAGACGCCACCAGGCGTGATGGCCGCTGACTGCTTTGGCGGTTGGCGGTTATGGATCAAAGAAGAAGAAGTGTATGTGTGTATGTAATGTAGATGTACTTAACAAATGACAGTAAGAATAGGGTGACAATATCGTTTTTAACAAACAGAGTACATTTTCTGACTTTTTGACGTGGACAAGAGGAAGTACACGTCAAAAAAGTAGGACAAATATTAATTTCAATTTATTAATTCATGATTGAACTCCGCCCATGCCGGTCCCAAGCCCGGATGAAAAAGGAGGAGGGCGGCCTGCATGGAGGCCGTAAGGAGGCAGCCCCTCCACCATGCAAAGGCACAACAGGCCAATCACCTGTTTGTCTTAAACTATGATTACGAGAAATACAAGAGAGAAAACCGGACTGATTCTAAAGGCGACGAACTGGAACGGACTACGGACTACGACTTATGGAACTTGGAACACAAGAAGTATAAATGGGAAGGAAGAGGAGCTGGTGGAAGAGATGAGGAAAGCAAAACTAGAAATCCTGGCTATAACGGAAACGAAGAAAAAAGGACAAGGAGTCATGGATCTCGATGGCAACACGTTGCTCTACAGTGGTGTACCCATATCTGAAAGAGCTAAAGGGGGCGTGGGTTGCATTGTGGCCCAAAATCAAAAAGATAGTATCAAGGGATGGAACTTTGTCTCGGAGCGCATTATGGTTGTAAAACTAAAAGAAGGAGAAACCATAGTCAACCTGGTCATAGTGTATGGGCCAAATGAGGATGAGAGAGCAGAGGTCAAGGAGGAATTCTTCGAGCTGCTTCAAAGGACAGTGGATGGCTGCCTAGATGAAGTTATCATGCTCGGAGATTTTAATGCCAGAGTTGGAAATGACCATGCTAGATGGGGTGGAGTTATCGGAAGATATGGAGAAGATACTCTCAATGACAATGGAAAGCGACTCCTTAGATTCTGCAGTGAGCAGAATCTGATCATTACAAACACAAAGTTCCCCCATAAGCGCATACATGCATACACTAGATGTGATCCAACCAAGAATGAGAAGTCAGTGATCGACTATGCCATTGTTCGGAGAAGCTCATTCAGATATGTCCGAGATGCAAGAGTCTGAAGGGGGCCAGAGATTGGAAGTGATCACTACCTGCTAACAATCAAACGAACAACTGAAAGAGTTGCTCAGCCTAGGAACTGCCCAACATCACGCAAGAAACCAAGTAAACGAGAGGGAGAAATGAGCATTAGGACCTACAAGCTGAGAGAGCCAGAAATTAAGACCAGATATCAGGGGCTTATTGCTACAGCAGTGAGCAACACAGAAGAACGACCTGATGACTTGGAAACCCTCTGGAATAAATTCAAGGATATCATAAAGACGGCTGCTGCAGAAGCATGCGGTGAAGTCCGACTTGGGAACCAGAGAAAGAGGACACCTTGGTGGACAGAGGAAGTCAAAGAGAAAATAAGAGAGAAGAAAATGGCATGGAAACAATACTTAGGAGCTAAAAACACAACAGGACAAATGGAAAAATATAGAGAATATGTGATACTCAGAACAGAAGCAAAGAACAAAGTGCTAGCAGCAAAACAGAAGTCCTGGGAAGAATTTGGAGAAAAGCTAGAAAAAGATGCACAAGAAAACCAGAAATTGTTCTATAAGACCCTAAAGAACATGAGGAAGGAAAAACAATGCCCTCTCAAATTTATAAAGGACAAGCAAGGCAAATTGCTTACTGCCCCGAAGGAAGTAATGGAAAGATGGAAACAATATTTCTCAGAACTCCTGGATGGTGAGCATGGTGAAGCAACAGAAATGATAACCACTAGCACAGAAGAGAAAACCAATGATGGTGAAGATGACATAAAGATGGAAGAACTGAGGGCAGCACTAGAGAAAATCAAGATGGGCAAAGCAGCAGGGCATGATGGTATAACACCAGAAATGGTTAAGTACATGGGAGCATCAGGCGACCTATTACTCTTAAAGGTCCTACAGGCAGCATGGTGCAACAAGACCATACCAAAGGATTGGGAGATTGCCATCATAACACCAATTTTCAAAAAGGGTGACAATCGACAATGTGGAAACCATAGAGGCATATCCCTTCTCAGTGTCCCTGGTAAAATCTACTCTAGAATCCTAGAGCAGAGACTCCGACGCCTAGCTGAGCCACAATTGGATGAGGTCCAGTGCGGATTCCGAGCTAACCGAAGTACTCAAGACCTAATCTTCACACTCAGACAGCTGAGTGAAAAGGCCCTTGAGTATAAGAGTGAGATCCATCTTTGTTTCATAGATCTGGAAAAGGCGTTTGACAGAGTCCCCTGGAGCAAACTTTGGGACTGTTTGGCAAGGAAGAATATTCCAGCACCTCTGATTCATGCTATACAGAGCTTCTACAAGTCTTGCAGAAATTATGTGAGGACAGCAAACCATAAGTCAGAAGAGTTCAGGACCACCACTGGTGTAAGACAAGGTGATATCCTGTCACCTTATCTTTTCATACTCCTCATGGACGATGTCATCAAGGCATGTAAGGAGAGAACAAGAAAGTATTCAGTGGGGTACTGGAAGATGAGACAGGTCTATATTTCGGAGCTGGCATTTGCTGATGATGTTGCCCTGATTGCTAAATCAGAGGCACATCTCCAATCCAACCTGCAAGTCTGGAAGGAAGAGCTGGAGAAGAGAGGGATGGTCATAAGCAGCTCTAAAACAAAATCCATGGTGATATCACGAGAAGAAAGAAAACATCAGATTAAGTTGGGAGAACAGGTCCTGGAGCAGGTCGACCACTTTAAATATCTCGGAGCTATTATAGACCGAAAGGGAGGCATCAAAGAAGAGTTGGCCACTCGAAAAGCAGCGGCTGGGAGACTTTTTCAGGCCATAAATCGTGGATTCCTCAGCAAGAAAGAGGTTGGTAAGAAAACGAAGATGGCTGTATACCGCTCCACCTATGTACCAGTTTTGACATATGGATGCGAGTCGTGGGCAATGACTACAACCCACAAAAGCCAGATCCAAACCTCAGAAATGAGGTATCTGAGGAAAGTGGTTGAAGTAACAAGAAGAGACATGGTCCGCAACCAGACGATCCGTCAAGGCCTGAAATCCCATCCGCTGCAGACCCAAATAGAACAGTCCCAACTAAGATGGTTTGGCCATGTCTGCAGAATGAGAGAAGATCGGCTACCACGACAAGCATGGGAAACAAAGAGCCAGGGATCCAGACCTCCAGGACGACCCAGAGTTCGCTGGGAGGACAACATTAGACAATCTTTGAAGGACCGAGGACTAGAATGGAACCAGGCCAGGAAGAAGACAGCTGATAGAATGGTCTGGCGCTCTCTCTTCCACCAAACCTCTACACCTCACGGTAGAAGGGGAACGACTAAGTAAGTAAGTAATTCATGATTGTGATGACTACAGATAGTTTCATAAAAGTTTTATAAAGTGACAACATAACACTTTTAAAAATTATATTGCGGAAGCAAAATTCCGTTGATGGAATCCACATAGAAACTGTGTCTGTATTTCGTCAAGTGACTTTCCATCAATGAAATAAGACTGTCCACCCGTGTGTTGTGATCAGATGCCGCAAAGAAATACTGTGTGATCATTAGCTCAGAATGAAATTCAATCGTTACTGATTGTTTTAAAAATTTGATTCATTTCTCATGTGCCACCACTGCATGAATCCTTCAGAATTACTATTCCTTTTAACAAATGTTGTCGTATTGTTAAGTTGATCACATCCCTCGCATCGACAAATGCAACATCTTTATCAATGAAATACTGACCAGAATCTCGCACATATTACCATATTTGTGCTAAGTTTACGGTCATTAATGAAAAATATGCAAAATCTTCTGATGGTTTCATCGATATCTCAAAGTCTTCTAAACAACTGATGTTCATGCATGTACAATCACTATGAAAATTATAACACGAACAGTCAAGTCCATCTCTTCCTTTTTTTAACAAGCCTATTCGGAATTTCCAAGGGCACACACCGATCACACAGGCACTGCAGAATGAACACAATTTAGAACAACTGAACTACATTCCTTTCAATTAGCTCAACATTTACTTGTAAAAAATACTCCTTAAAGAATTTACTTGCGTAAGTTATGCCTAATCTAAGCCATGTTCAATCTCCGACACAAAGTAGAACAAAGTGCACTTTTGAAAAAAGCCGTCTTCAGATGGAACAGAGGACACATCCGAGGACAAGAGTTCTCCATAAGTAAGAAGGTAAAGAATTTTCAGTGTCAGCGTGGTAAGCTATGGAACATTGTAAACAGTGCAGCTTAACCTATAAGCTCCCATTAATTAGTTAACCCTTCAGTAGCTATTTCTGTGAATCTATTAATACAAAGTGATCAGTCAGTCTACATACATCAAGTAGTTAATTAAAGAAAGTGTACGCATTAACCAGTTTATATATATATATATATTGGAGATATCAATTTTACTGCCTGTGTATAAACTGGTTAATGCGTACACTTTCTTTAATTTATTATTCATATATATGTATATATAAAAGGCAAATTATGTTTGTATATTCTCAAAACAAATCCGCATGCCTTATTATTTCTTAATGAATTTTGGCAGACAGGCTCTTTAGATACCGCCGGGGTACGCCATGCAGTTATTTTCTAATTTAATATTGTAATTATGACATTATCATTAATTAAAGTTTTTCGTAAGAAATGTATGGAAGCCATTTATTTATCACGGGCCATAATCAAATATGTACATATCCAATAAATATCAAGGGACGTAACACAAATGTTAAAACTATTATTTTATGTTTGTTATTAATGAACATACGTTTGCATATTTTACAAGATAATTAAAAAATGTTTAACTAAACATTTTTACTTTAATATGAAATAGAAGAAAAAAACAGTTTTCTGAGCTCTTCCTTTTTTTTAACTATGTAATTTTAATGCCACTCATTTGGGCAAGCGGATTCAAATTGCATCGGAGCTTTATCGATACATATTAAAACCAATGAATGTTCTCTGTGCATAAATTAAAGATACCATCAAACAAAAAACTGTGGCGTCTCGGTCTCGGTGCAGCATACTTTATGATAGAGGAACCACACTGCCAAGAATGTCAAGAAGAGAATGACATAGACCACTACCTGATCCACTGTAAAAAGTACGAACAACAAAGGCTTGAATTAAAAACTTACTATAGAAATCACAATATAGACATGACAGGTAATACTGTTTTAAGTATAGATGCCCAGAAGATGCCCAATCAATACTTAAAAGATATATACATAAAACAAAGGAAAACATATAAGGCTAGTACTGCAGAAAAAACATACAACCAAATAAAAATTAAGCAGCAAGAACTAACAAATCATTAACAAAAAACTTACTAACTACTCATAGGACAAGGAAAGACAACAAGGTATTAAAAAAAAGCAACTACTCAAAAAGAACAAATACTAATACAAATTAAAACCAAGTGTGAAGGACAATAGTAATCGATAAACAATACAAAAGAGAAAATAAAATGGACAAATACTAATATAAATTAAAATCAGCAACTGCAAAAGACAATAGTTATTTAAATTGAATACAAAATTAGTACATAAAATGACACTAAATAACTCAATTATAACTAATTTTCAGGTTGAACAGGGTAGACCAAGATGGAATGAGAAGAAGCAATAGCGATCAGCTGTTAAGTGCCCGCTCTCCACCCATCACCTCTTCAAAACAACAACAACTCTGTGCATAAACATCCACAGTGTGTGTTTAATCTTAATGAAAATATTACATGGTATAATTTTTTTTTAACATCATTTTTAAAATGCGTGGTCAAAATTTGAATGTAAGTTTATTTTTAGTGAAAAAGCAGACTTATTCGCTTTCACTTGTGGTATGTCGGTGCTTCCGAATTTTTTTTTATGAACCTTCGACCCAGCTTAGTATTAAAATTTAGAAAATGCATGGTTTAGTCTGGTTGTTTAAATAACTGTGTCAACATATGTAAAAACCTAATTCCTTCGATAGTCACTTTTTTCCCGTTGCAATTAAGTTATTTTATAGTAAAATCTTTAGTTGTTGCAGAAAACAAAATTATCAGATAGCTATGATCGTTGAAGGACCGTTTAAATGGACATTATTTTTTCACAGGTTGCCAGGTCTCAACATTTGGTTTTTACAGCTTTGGTTAAAAAAAACAATAACTTGGTGGCTTTTTGTCAAATATGTATTCAATTCATTTGAATGTATGTTTATTTTGATTGACAAAGCAGATTTGTCGTAATATAAATCTGTATGGACAACACGCGCAAATATTTTATCTCTAAATTTCCCCATTTTAAAACTAGTAACAACCATAAACGCTACTACTATAGTGATAGCCCTGGGTTGTTTGCCCGACATCATCGACCACGCCAGGATACGCGCTGGTTTGTAAAGGCATTAACGCCACAGTTTGAACGATACCAAACCTACTGGCTTTTTCATCACTAACATAAATGTCGGATGGCAAATCGCAATGCCTAGATCGGTGTAAAATGAGTGAGAGGAAGAATAAAAAAAAAAAAAAACTAACTAAAGCATGCTTAGAACTTGTTGGTAGTATGACATGTGACAGGGTGTTTATATAACGCAAGACGCGTGGTTGGATTTGAATTGTTCGAGAGGGGGCAAAAATCCTCGTCATAACCCCACTTTTCATACCTCCGTACTAATTTTTAAACGTAACTTATAAAACGATTTGGCCTTAGTCCAGAATCGCCCGTCTTGACAATACAAGGAGAGAGGAGCCGAGATGGTAGTTAAAGTGATAAAATCACGCCTATCTTGTAATTTGAATTAACACTAGAGTAGGGGCAAGAACGGAGAGAGGAGAAAACCTTGATATTTTTCCTTCACAAAATAAAGGATGGTACAGAGAGATAACAAGAATGGTTAAAGGGTTATGATCATATTACTTATCATAATATTGTATTCTTCCTTATAATAACTTAGAATGTTATTTCATTACTACTGAGGTTCAGTATAAGAAAACCATAAATAACGAGAAAAGATGAAAACGCAAACGATGAGGAAGACGATAATAAAACTTATATATAAATATGAAGGATAGTGATCTAAGTAATAATCAGTTTTCAACTTTACGATAACCCAATTATTAACAAAGTTATTGAAGAAAATAGAAAGGGACAACAGACTAACAGACACGGTCGTAACCTCTCGGTTTGAAACCAACCTTGGGAGGGAAAACCACGGTCTTGCTTAGTTAGGGTACCACTTGTAAAGATATTTCATTGACAAAGGTTAAGCAGAGCAATACTTGAGCGATTGCCTTTGCGGGCAGGAACAGCAGTCATCGAACCTGTACCCATTTACAGCCAGTAACCTTAAGTTGTGAAATATTTCATTGAATTAGCGGGTTCCATCTTAAAGTAACAAGTGTGTCAGAATCTGGAGTGACAGAGTGTGAGTCAACCTGCTGGTTGGTTCCATCTCAAGCCTGATGGTTGTCAACTGACTCCAGAGAGCACTTTGGTGTAGAAGTGTTCAATTACCTCAAACAAGTTACCTGATTGCCCACGGAATCAAAGATAAGATTCATTAGGGGCCACATGTCAATTCAAACTAATTTATTCTCCACCAGTAACAGACAATGTGTTTATGAGATGATGTGACAACCAGTCTTTCCAACTAGAGACCATTCATACTTCATTATTGTGTAGCAGGGAAGAGAAATCTTGGAACATTTTAGTATTAAGATTGATGAACATTTCCATTATTATGTATAATAAATTGTGTACAAAGATCAAATTTAAGTTTTAAACATTCCTGCCCCAACAGATTTGGAGGGACAGGAAATTAAAATTGTAAAATAATAATTTAACTATAACTCCTGCCTTGTTAATTTCATCGAGTTAGCTTTCGTGGTTGTTTACATTCATTCATTATTACACTTTCATCCCCCTAGACATCCTGTCAGTTAAACTTTGAATTAGTTAAGGGAATTACAGCACAGCGTGAGATCTCGGGAGGTAGTGCTAGGTCCCCTGAGAATTCATCACAATATTTCAACCATTAGACTCAGGGTCTTACATAGCTGGACCTCTCGCTGTTAACACTTAACCTTTTTAAAACAACACCTTAACCTCCCCAGCATTACATTGCAACATAAATTGGACGCTCCTCCGGGATTTGAATTTTTTCTATTTAGATACTTGTCTGAGATAGGAATCTATATGCTACATATATTGGGGTCCTGTCTGGGATTTTAATTATTTTAACACCAGAGATCCAGGGTATCCCCATTGTAAAATTTATAGAAATAAAGAGTGGGGAGAATTGTTTGAGTTGACATTGCCCTAGTAAAGTGATTAGTTAGAACATTTGTTAACTGTCATAGTTAGACTAATTAATTTTAGTACAAGGTAGAACATGGCAGATTGGGCAAAGTTTCGATCGGCTGCTGTTCGGCTGCAAGAGAAATGGGAATGGAGGGGCAAGGTCTGATTTCATATGTGACATCAGAATGTGACCAATTTATTGATATAGAAGAAAGAAGGTTAGAAAGAGATCATGAACTAAGATTAAAAGAAATGGAACTTCAACTGCATAGATACAAACACGTAGAGAGTAATAAAAACCCCCAAGGCCCAGATGAGTATCATAACAAAAATACTAGGGATCAAAACCTCAGAGGTAACCAAACATGGGATAGGCCAAGATCTGATCATAGCAACAAAAACCCGCAGTTCAATGAACGGAAACCCTTAAAACCAGAAGGAAAAGGGAAAAAAAACTATAGGATACAAAATCCAAATACAATGGAAGGTGGTAGGAAAGTTCCTCCATACCGCGCTGCAAGCATGAAAACCGTGGACAAGGGGAGAAAGAAGGACCTGGCTATTGAACAGCAGGAACCTCAACATCCCCCATCTGTGAAGAAGTGATATGTAATGGTGCCAGAGTCAAGTGCCTTTATGATTCTGGATTGGAATATGACTCTGTTGTGAGTGCAACCCTGGTGCACCCTGACCAGTATACCCCGGAGAAAGTGGAAATACAAGGGGCACTAAACGGCATAGCCACCATAACACTTCCCGTAGCCGAGATTAAGGTCAAGACAAGGTACGTGGAAGGAGTGATTAAAGCTGCAGTGTGCGACGACCTAATTACCCGCTGGTGTTAGGAAGTAAATATGTGTTTCTAGGGAGCCCTATAAAACCTGTGGTAATGGCCACGCTCCAGGTCAGGTCGACCCCTAGAAGGGAGGAAATACCACCACTAAGTTATTCTCATAAACAGATGAGAAAGGCCCAGGCAAAGGACAAATCATTAAAACCTTGCTTTGGCAAATTGCCAAATAGCCATAACATCCCTAGAAAAGGACAATTTTATCTGAAGGAGGGACTGCTTTACAGGAAAGCTAAGGCAGGATCCAAAGGACGGGGACAGTTAGTATTACCCTGGAAGTATAGGGAACACGCTATGAAGCAAAGACATGATGGTGCATATGGGGGACATGAGAAACTAGGTACCACTTGTCAAAATGTAGCTGTGTCATTTTTCTGGCCAGGCGTAGCTGAAGACATTAAAAAATTTGTCGAGGCCTGTGACCAGTGTTGCAAGGTAGATTCCACAAGGTGGAAAAATAATACTCCTTTGCTAAGAAAGCAGTGTGGAGAAAAACATGGGCCTAAAAATAAAAGGATAAATAAAATTAATAAGGTGGATAGGCATGCACCTTCTCACACCCAGTCTTTCCCCAAAAGGTTTACATTAGCTTCTCTGCGTATGGCACAAAGAGAACGCATAAACACAGACCAGTCATCCCCGGCTCAATATGAAGCCGCATTCCGGGAACTGGCTCAAATTAACATTGATGATAATCCGCCAAATTTGAAACCGATACAAAAGGTTAACATAAGAAGAGTGGGGAGTGGGCGGTTGAGCACTGAGGAAAATGTTCAACGCGCTTCACAATATGGCTATTAACTTAGCATTATAAGGGCACCGGTGACAGTGGTAGTAACCGACCCTACACAATCCACGGGGAAGTATTGTACGGACACTGGCTGGAGATTACCCACATATATAACTATGCTAAAACGGGGCGAATTGATTTCTGGTGCACAAAAATTCATTTCCCCATATATTATATTATATCACCAAATTAACGAAAGGCGGATAATAGAGTTGGTGAATATGGCCTCCATTTGAGCGGCGCATTATAGAATCATCTATGAAAAATAGTACAGGGAGTTTCCACATTCAGCCAAGCCGGCGCGCAGTCAAAGTAATGGATGTGAACATTTCGGAGGAACATAATGAATCCCTGAGTTGCCTCTTTGATTGAGGATATTCCGAATGTTTTATACAGGCTGATAATGAGATTACTGGAAACCCCGCATAACTCTGCCATCACCATTTTATAGATTATCCCTTTATAATTATTGCAAATTTGAGGGACATCAATTATCTCTGGATATGTCATAGGACAGACTCCGTGAAGAGGAATGGTGAAAATTGACTTATATCAGCATAGGACAGACAGTAATAGCTGCAGCTGAAATAGATTCTTGGATTGCAGAGGTCTGGGGCAGATTTCTTGAGTCGTGCTTACTTTGAATGACCCCACTGCAGAACTCCATGATCACACTAAGGCAGAGTAAAGTTAATTTGATCGTGATTGTCATCCAGATATTAAAAGTTGCACTGCCATGCAAGCTTTTCTAACGGGGAGATTATGTCGTAATATAAATCTGTATGGACAACACGCGCAAATATTTTATCTCTAAATTTCCCCATTTTAAAACTAGTAACAACCATAAACGCTACTACTATAGTGATAGCCCTGGGTTGTTTGCCCGACATCATCGACCACGCCAGGATACGCGCTGGTTTGTAAAGGCATTAACGCCACAGTTTGAACGATATCGAACCTACTGGCTTTTTCATTACTAACATAAATGTCGGATGGCAAATCGCAATGCCTAGATCGGTGTAAAATGAGTGAGAGGAAGAATAAAAAAAAAAAACTAACTAAAGCATGCTTAGAACTTGTTGGTAGTATGACATGCGACAGTGTGTTTATATAACGCCAGACGCGAGGTTGGATTTGAGATGTTCGAGAGGGGGCAAAAATCCCCGTCATAACCCCACTTTTCATACCTCCGTACTAATTTTTAAACGTAACTTATAAAACGATTTGGCCTTAGTCCAGAATCGCCCGTCTTGACAATACAAGGAGAGAGGAGCCGAAATGGTAGTTAAAGTGATAAAATCACGCCTATCTTGTAATTTGAATTAACACTAGAGTATGGGACAAGAACGGAGAGAGGAGAAAACCTTGATATTTTTCCTTCACAAAATAAAGGATGGTACAGAGAGATAACAAGAATGGTTAAAGGGTTATGATCATATTACTTATCATAATATTGTATTCTTCCTTATAATAACTTAGAATGTTATTTCATTACTACTGAGGTTCAGTATAAGAAAACCATAAATAACGAGAAAAGATGAAAACGCAAACGATGAGGAAGACGATAATAAAACGTATATATAAATATGAAGGATAGTGATCTAAGTAATAATCAGTTTTCAACTTTACGATAACCCAATTATTAACAAAGTTATTGAAGAAAATAGAAAGGGACAACAGACTAACAGACACTGTCGTAACCTCTCGGTTTGAAACCAACCTTGGGAGGGTACCCTTTTTTTCAAAATAGCGTTATTATTTGAATGAGAGACGTAGTGGGGTTAGTTTAAATTTGATTGGGTGAGATTCGCATAGCATGCGAGCGTGATAAAACCACGGTCTTGCTTAGTTAGGGTACCACTTGTAAAGATATTTCATTGAGAAAGGTTAAGTAGAGTAATACTTGAGCGATTGCCTTTGCAGGCAGGAATAGCAGTCATCGAACCTGTACCCATTTACAGCCAGTAACCTTAAGTTGTGAAATATTTCATTGAATTAGCGGGTTCCATCCCAAAGTAACAAGTGTGTCAGAATCTGGAGTGACAGAGTGTGAGTCAACCTGCTGGTTGGTTCCATCTCAAGCCTGATGGTTGTCAACTGACTCCAGAGAGCATTTTGGTGTAGAAGTGTTCAATTACCTCAAACAAGTTACCTGATTACCCACGGAATCAAAGATAAGATTCATTAGGGGCCACATGTCAATTCAAACTAATTTATTCTCCACCAGTAACAGACAATGTGTTTATGAGATGATGTGACAACCAGTCTTTCCAACTAGAGACCATTCATACTTCATTATTGTGTAGCAGGGAAGAGAAATCTTGGAACATTTTAGTATTAAGATTGATGGACATTTCCATTATTATGTATAATAAATTGTGTGTGTACAAAGATCAAATTTAAGTTTTAAACATTCCTGCCCCAACAGATTTGGAGGGACAGGAAATTAAAATTGTAAAATAATAATTTAACTATAACTCCTGCCTTGTTAATTTCATCGAGTTAGCTTTCGTGGTTGTTTACATTCATTCATTATTACACTTTCATCCCCCTAGACATCCTGTCAGTTAAACTTTGAATTAGTTAAGGGAATTACAGCACAGCGTGAGATCTCGGGAGGTAGTGCTAGGTCCTCTGAGAATTCATCACAATATTTCAACCATTAGACTCAGGGTCTTACATAGTGGACCTCACGCTGTTAACACTTAACCTTTTTAAAACAACACCTTAACCTCTCCAGCATTACATTGCTACAAGATTTATGCATTCATTCGTTTTGACGTGCTTCAGAATTTTTTAAAAATTAAACCTTCGTACCCGATAAGTACTAAAATTTAGAAAACGTCTAGGTAACATAATGTTTCTACCGATGTTTTCAAGGGTTGCAATTCATATGGTAAAATTATGAATCAAGGGGAACAATCAAAATGATAAAATTATTATTAAAAGGTCGTAAGTTACAACTCTAGATTTTTCTATTTTACATAGCAATTTAAATTATTTAAACAGACACTAATGCTTTATGCGAAAATAAAAAAAGTTACTTTGATGTAGTATTTAAAAGTTATTATTACTTTTTGCAGTTTGGTAACTACTACAATATATATATATATATATATATATATATATATATATATATATATATATATATATATATATATATATATATATATATATATATATTTTTTTTTTTTTTTAACGGCAGCGGACATTGGTACAGATTAAATATCTCCGTTCAAAACGATATTTTTCCTGGTAGAAATTGCCCAAACACGGTTCTCCAAAATTGCCGAACTGTCTGAAGCACCTGCAAACCCAGTCGTTTTATGGTTAGGCGGCAGACGTAACACAAGTTACGTCACGTTTCTTCACCTCGTACAGGTCTTGGAGTATGATTCTGGAAAATATGCAATATTTGAAACGTCCAGCCTTTTTTTTTAATTCACGTAATGTTTTATCTCGGAACAAAAAACGAAGGGAACATAGCTAGACAGACAGATTGGCAGAGGCAGAAAGACAAACGGGCATGCGAGCAGATGGGCGGGTGAAAGGAAATTAAGGCTGGCAGGCAGACAGACAGACGGACGGACGGACGGACAGACAGACAGACAGACAGACAGATGTCTGTGTGGTGATGAAATTCATCCATCTATCCATTCGTCTGTCTGTCTGTCATCTTGCCTTCCTCTCTCTCTCTCTCTCTCTCTCTCTCTCTCTCTCTCTCTCTCTCTCTCTCTCTCTCTCTCTATCTCTCTCTCCCTTTGTCGAAAATGTCAAAACTTGTAAAATGAAAGAAATTCGCCCCGACTCATAGTGCAAAAACACACAGATACTATAAGAACTTTCCCTGAACTTTACCTTTTCCTGTTCACTCAACAATCTCGATAAATTACAGAACCAAGTCTGAATATTTTTAACAAGAAATGAATATCAGAAGCTAAAAATATCTGGCACAATCGAACCAAAAACTCGCATTATTATTAAAGCCTTTTGTTTTCGAAGCAACGTCAAAAACATATACTCACAGGCACGCATGCACATACAGACACATTCCTTCATCTTTACCTTAAACACATTTAGTGATGGAAGGGGAGGAATTAAAAAACTAATGTAATTACAATGCTAGAGAAATTAGCAAAACTTGTACCAAAGAAGAACTTGCGTACACACACATACACGTTTCTTGTCATCGATTGTCTCGCTGAATGAACTTTTTCCTACATATTTTTGTCTATAATTACATGTACTATAATGGTCTTTTTATTTCCAGCTTCTCATTCACATGGCACATGGGAAACAAACATCAACAAGAGAATAGGAATTGACAAAGCTATATTCAACAACATCAGAAAGAAACTAACATCTAAGCAACTAACTCACAAATTCAAAGTGAGAATCATCAAATGCTATGTATTCATATATATATTCTTTCTTCTTTGATCCTTAGCCGCCGACAGTCAAAGCAGTCAGTGGCCATCACGCCTGGTGGCGTCTTGTAGGGCAACAACAAATTGATTCCACTTTGCTCGGTCGGTGGCCATCCTTCGTACAGTGCCCTAACTCTGGTTCATTCTTTGCATCTCAGCCTCCACAGTCCTCCGCCAAGTTGTTTTTGGTCGGCCTCTCTTTCGTTTTCCTTCAGGGGTCCATAGCATTGCTGTTCTTGTGATGGCATCGGGGTCTCTTCTGAGGACATGGCCAACCCAGCTCCAGCGTCTGCCAGCAATGTTGGTGTGCATGTCCTATTGATGATTCCATGGGCTCAGGGCTCACATTGAGCCTGCTCTGTCTTCTTTAGATTGATGTTCAAGCCCACCTGCCGCTATACTTATTAAGTCTATACGTTTTTTCCTGGATGTGTTGATGTGAATGTGCTAGTAGTGCAGTGTTATTTGCATATTCCAGATCTTCCAATGTAGAAAATGTAGTCCATCTTATTCCTCTTGGACTGCCCTCTGTTGTCTGGCGCATCACCCAGTCTATGACTGTTAAAAATAGAGTGGTTGATAAGGGGCATCCCTGTCGTACTCCTGTCTTCACCTCAAAGGTTAGGTTGCTCTGCCCAAAGCTACACGTAAAGTTGGCATAGAGGCTTTTTATGATTGACACTATGCAGCTTGCAATTCCATAAGCCCTCAGTATTTTCCATAAACTGTCCCTATGTATACTGTCAAAAGCCTTTTCAAAATCAACGAAGATAATGTACAGCTGTCTTTGCCATTCTGAGCACCGCTATATAATGTTCATGAGGGTAAATATATGATCTACACATCTTTTGATCTTTCTAAATCCTGCTTGTTCTTTCCTCAGTTTGTGGTCTACTGCTTTTGAAATTCTCTGTATAATTATCCTGCCTAATATTTGGCTGGGAACTGAGAGAAGAGTTATTCCTCTCCAATTATTGCAGTCTGCAAGATCTCCCTTCTTGGGCAATTTGACAATTATTCCTTTGTTCCACTCCGTTGGTGTTCCCTGTTTTCCAGACTTGAGCACATAGTGGTTCTAATAGTTCTGCTGCTAGCTCCGGGTCTGTCTTAAATAGCTCTGCATTTAAGTTATCATGGCCTGGAGCTTTTCCATTCTTTAACCCTTTGTTTGCTGTGATGATTTCTTCTTTTCGTGGAATGTCTGTATTAACATCTAGATCATTTTCAGCCTCAGGAACATTCAGTTGTGTCTCTGGTGGTTCTTTGTTCAGAGTTTCTCTGAAATGCTCTGCCCATCTTGTTTTCTGTCCCTCTACTGTTGTGATGAGATTTCCTTGCTTATCTCTTACTAATGTAATATTGTTTGCACCTCGTTTTCAGCAGATGATTTTTGTAATTTTGAATACTGTGCTTTGTTCATTTCTCAGTGCTGCCTCTTCTGCCTGTCTTGCAAGATCGTCTAGGAAATTCCTTTTGTTGGCTCGGGTTTGGCGTTTAACTTCCTTGTCCAGCTGAATGTACTGTTCACTATATAGTTGCTTAAACCTGGGGGACTTCGCTTCTGTCTTTTCATTTTCTTTCTCATCGTTATGGTGTTTAATGTTTCTAGTGTTATCCAGTCTTGCTTCTTCCTTTCCTGAAATCCCAAGCATGATTTGCTGCTTTCCTTATATATTGTGGAAATGGTGTTGAATTTCTGATCTATATCATCAGTCAATGTCTTTTCCTGACTTTTGGCAAATTGATATCGCTTCTTTATATCAGCCGCAAAAGCTGTTCTGGTAAGGATGTCCTTCAATTTGCTGATGTCAAACCTTTTCTGTGTAGTTACAGTTGGTCCACCCGTTCTTAGATTCACTTTCAGTTTTGCTACTACTAAATGGTGATCATTTCCCACATCCGCACCTCTTCTTACCTTCACATCTTGTAATGCATGTCTCCATCTACCGTGAATCATAATGTGGTTTATCTGGTTTCTGTCCCGACCATTTGGTGATTCCCATGGTAATTTGTGAATTTCTTTGTGTGAGAAACGTGTTCCTCCAATGACCAGGTTGTTAATGCTACAGAAACTTATTAATTTATCCCCATTTTCGTTTGCTGTTCCGCTGCCGCATTTCCCCATTACTCTTTTATTATATGTATTGTGTGTTCCAACTTTCGCATTGAGGTCTCCCATTACTACGATAAGATCATTTCTAGGTATGTCTTCCACTTCTTTCTGCAGTTGTTGATAGAATTCATCCTTGACCTCATCATCGCTGTCATTCGTTGGTGTGTAGCATTGTATTATTGTAGTGTTGGTGAATCTCCCTCTCAATCTTATTCTTATCAGTCTGTTGTTGATGGGTTTCCATTCCAGTAATGTCCTTTCTATTCCTTTCTGTAGAATAATGGCTACACCTTCATTGTGCTGTCCATCCTCTCTTACAGAGTAAAGTACTGTTTCTCCTGTTGCTGTTTTAACTTGTCCTGCCCCTGTCCATCTGCTCTCGCTTATCCCTAGAATGTGTAATCTATAGTTTCTCATTTCTGCTGTGACCTGTTTTAGTTTACCTGTCTCGTTCATTGTCTTGACATTCCAAAATCCTTCGGTGCCGAATAGTGCATTAAATGAACTATTCGTATTCGGCCGAATAGTACGCTGCCATCAAATACGAATAATAAAAGTAGGTCAACCCGCGGCGTGATAATTTTAGACCCAGAATGTAGGCTGACTTTAAGTTTTAATTGGTCCCGATGCATACTTTAGCGTGTATCGGGGTTGCATAGTTTGGCAAGGTCGAAGGGGGAACAAAGTCATGTCGGTACAAGTCTACTAACTCATGAGTTGGCAAGGTAGAGGGAACAAACTACAAGACAGTGCAGAGGCAACGAAAACACACCACGCCTTGTGATGCATGTTTACTGGTTGGTTTTTGGAGCGTGATATATATATATATATATATATATATATATATATATATATATATATATATATATATTCTTAAGTTCTTTTCGCGTGGGGGATTAAAGTGTTTGAGATCCTCACATGTGAGTCTAGTATTTTGTAGACGCACGTGTGAGCACATCGAAGTTAATTGTATAGGTAATTATTTGAGTGTCGTCGTGCACTGTATTTGAACAGAATAGCGCAGCTTGGTGCGTCGATCTGTTGCCATCCAGCTATGATGCTTGAGGCAGACCCCGATATTAGCCGTCTAGAACAGACGTGATATTTTATGCTTGGTCCGGATAGATCCGACCATTATAATCATCTTTGAGATGATGTCGCTGTTGAAGAAAACATGCCAAGACGCGCTTGAGTTGTAAGTTCAACCCAAAAGGGTTCCTTTTAAGTATCTTACCTTCGATACTTGATTCTCCAGGATTGTCTATTGAAGAACTTTGACTTGACCAGTGGAGTCAAGTCACTAGTGCGTCAATACAATTCATGGAGTTATTACCAAATATTAATATGCATGCTCAACTCGTTTAGCATGATTGATGTCATAAATCTATGCATACTACCACTTCATTCCCGTAGTATTTCCGTTCACCTTCGTGGTGTAACGGCTGGTGAAGTCAACCAAGGTCCAGGTCGTATATGATGGACTATGTATTTTATCTACTACGAATTGTAATTCAACTTGCATGCTCCATTCCAACTATAATGTTTGCCTGTATCGTCGTCGACATATTCAACGTAATCTGTACTTATTAAATGATGTCTCGTCACCATGTATCCTACGAGTCAAGAGTCTACCTTCTTTTGAGTTTGGTCATGCAGTTTTGACCCGTTATAATTCCGCATGCCAACACCACAACGGCCCACATATTATTCGCAGTATTAGCACGACAGGCCGCACCACCACCAACAAGAAACCACACACAGCAGTAACAGCTGGTATATATATATATATGTATATCCAATAAGTGACTTTTTGATAATTATGTATATCTCAAACTAAAGACCGACATGGAGGGCATAAGGAAAACGTAGAATGACCTAGAGCTGATGGCATTGGTCAGGAAAACTTTGTATACGTTTTGTTGAAAGCTGATGCTCCTTGGGCAGCTGAAGGGTGATGATAACGATGAGTTATATCTCAGAGCGAGGATAAATATAGGATGACATACATCAAAAGGTCAAGGAATAATTTTCATGTAAGGTTTGAAGGTTTGCAAAATCTGAAACCACGTTTAGACTTTCTTGGTTAAATATTATCAACAATAGCTTACCTATTTCCAGAAATATCTGCTACTGAAAATGACCGCTTTAAATGCTAGAGAACGCTGGTTTTAAAACGATGCATTATTCAAAGTGGTCAAAAACAAGAATGGACATGGTTCACAACCAGACGTATACATCGCAAAAACTGGTTCTTAAAATTAAATGCCAGTTCCTTTCCTCGCTCTCTTTGCCTTCCCAAACTCAAAAGCAGTCAGGTACCCACTCACAGAAGTCAGCTGTAAATGGCTTTCAGTGTTTAGTGCCGCTTACTGCTGCGATAGAGCTTTGCATTCATCATCATCATCTCCCTTCAACACAAGCCTTCAAGAAATACGTACCAAGCCTTCCTGACCCCTGCCAAATGTTTAAGATCTTTCCACGCTACCTTTATGCCCTTCATGCCTGTCTCTAGTTCACTTCCCCGTGTGTGTTTTCTTTCTTTCTCCTAACTCTTACAATGGGGATTCCACAACATAGAGTGCCTTGTAATGCTATAAACAGATTTCCTTAATACGTGTCCTATCGTCTGGTTCCATCAAATACCATCCAATTACAGATTTCTGGTCTATATTTTGTATCTAGAGGTCTACCAAAATTATCCCCAGGAATCTACCAGTAGATCGACAGGTTGCCAACCCCTGTGTTAAAACTCTCTCATTTATTTAAGTACAATTCTTATAGACCTCTATGTTGCGGCATGGCAACAACAACAGCAACAACAACAACAACAACAAAAACGTTTTCACCTGTGTAAACTGCGTACTATTTCTTTCATGGCGGGACTTAAAAGTATGGTGCGTCCTTTACTCCTCCCCCCTCCCTAATTCTCAAAGGTGCTTTTACAACATTCCAAGCGAAAAACCCACAAACTAGCGTTCTAAAAGTCACTTTATTCGTGAACTACACAAGATAGGGGGCATCCGGTTGATAGGGTGGTTAGAGCGCTGGTCTCTCACGGCAAAGGTGATTCACGGTATCGACACGCTTCAGTCTACCCAGCTGTAAATGGGTACCTCACTTTGCAATTGAGTTAAGAAAGGAAAAATCAGCGAGGAAAGGAACTGGTCACCCCCACCTCTCGATGCTGGACCTAGTATAGAGAAGTCTCTAACACTTCACTTCCCTGTGGCAGTATCTGCTATGTGACTACCCTTGTTTTACGCTAGATAGGAAGCAATTCTTTGGTTTAAGTGAAGTTAACATATGGTAAAATATCATTTAGTTTGAATTGTCCACCGCTCTCTGGTTGGAATAGTAGGAAGCAGATCGTCTGGCAGAGATAACAGTTACAATAAAGCTGCACTTTTTCCTAATTCTAAATGCTCTTAAACCTGAAAACGGACATGGTCTTATCATAGTAGATCTTTCCAGAGCTCAGTGGTTCTAAAGTATATTGCCCCAGCTCCTGGGATGCCAACCGTTAGTTTAACATCTTCTCTAATAATTTGATTGGATATCAGTATCCAAATTAACGCGGACTGAAGGAGATAATCATTGAAATATTTCAGATTAAAAATACTACAAAAACTAAGGCGCGTCGGTGGCTTAGTTTGCCTTCCAAATAAACGTTATGCGTTCGATTCCGGCATGTTAATTTCATTTTCATGCAGTTATCAGTTTTCAGTTTTTGTAAGTGCGTTTTTGCTAATTACAGTGTCTACGCGTGTGTGTTGACGGGTTTACTTACTCGGTGGAAGGTGAAAAGTGGAAATTTCATTCGATCACCACCTTTCAACTTCCGAAAGGAATACAGGCACTTCAACAAACTAATGCCAGGTCTTTCTGTCTCGTGCTATCAGATCAATGTCTTTCTATGTCATTGTCATCCCTTCATGTCTGTCTCCGGTTCTCTTCTCTATGTTATCTTTGGTCTTCCTCTACTTCAATTGTCCAGGGGATTCCAGAACAAGGATTGTCTAGTAATTTTATCGCCAGATTTCCTCAATGTGTGCCCTAACAATTTTCAGAGTCTTCTTATCATTTCTTGCTCCACTGACACTTGTGTCTAGTTCTTGTCATCAGCTCCACATTAGTGATCTTGTCATCAGTTCCACATTAGTGATCTTGTCATCAGTTCCACATTAGTGATTTTGTCATCAGTTTCACGTTAGTAATCTTGTCATCAGTTCCACATTAGTAATCTTGTCATCAGTTCCACATTAGTAATCTTGTCATGAGTTCCACATTAGTAATCTTGTCATCAGTTCCACGTTAGCGATCTTGTCATCAGTTCCACATTAGCGATCTTGTCATCAGTTCCACATTAGTGATCTTGTCATCAGTTCCACATTAGTGATCTTGTCATCAGTTCCACATTAGTAATCTTGTCATCAGTTCAACATTAGTGATCTTGTCATCAGTTCCACATTAGCGATCTTGTCATCAGTTCCACATTAGTGATCTTGTCATCAGTTCCACATTAGCAATCTTGTCATCAGTTCCACATTAGCGATCTTGTCATCAGTTCCACATTAGTGATCTTGTCATCAGATCCACACTAGCAATCTTGTCATCAGTTCCACATTAGCGATCTTGTCATCAGTTCCACATTAGCGATCTTGTCATCAGTTCCACATTAGTGATCTTGTCATCAGATCCACACTAGCAATCTTGTCATCAGTTCCACATTAGCGATCTTGTCATCAGTTCCACATTAGTGATCTTGTCATCAGATCCACACTAGCAATATTGTCATCAGTTCCACATTAGCGATCTTGTCATCAGTTCCACATTAGTGATCTTGTCATCAGATCCACAATAGCAATCTTGTCATCAGATCCACATTAGCGATCTTGTCATCAGTTCCACATTAGTGATCTTGTCATCAGATCCACATTAGTGATCTTGTCATCAGATCCACATTAGCGATCTTGTCATCAGTTCCACATTAGTGATCTTGTCATCAGATCCACATTAGTGATCTTGTCATCAGTTCCACAATAGTGATCTTGTCATCAGTTCCACATTAGTAATCTTGTCATCAGTTCCACATTAGTGATCTTGTCATACTACTTCTATCCTTCTATTCTACGCAAACACCCATTATTGAAAGAAAGGGAAAGGACGAAAATGAAAACAAGATAAAGGGGTGCTATTCCCAGGACATGAAACATAAATTGCACATAATAATTCGTTGCCTTCATTTCTTGACGCGTCACTTACTATCTTCGCTATATGTGGTTGTACTGTTGATTCAATCAGATGCAAAGTAATGCTAATTCTAATGGCAGAATAGAATACTTCAATAACAATACATCATGCCCGCGTGAGATGTGAAGATAACAAATAAGGATTTAAATCTAGAGATTCCCGAGTGTGAATGAAACACGTGGGCTATTTTCAGTGCAGTGAATGCTTTGAATTTACATTTTCAATACATATTTTAAGAACAAGTCACACTCATTATACGGAGCAACGATAAATAGAATGGCTGCTCCAGATCCTGGTAAGTTTGGAATATTTCGATACGGTTATACCTAAACGAGAGTATGGTGGGCCATTCACTGGATACAATTTATAGACATGACACTAATTAGAGTTAACTCTGAACTTAAGCATGACATCGATTGCGAAACATAATCTGTTTAAGCAAAATAAATAATAATGAAATTGTTTTCATTATTATTATTATTATTATTATTTAAACTATATAATTCTCTAAAAGTGTCCCATCCTGTGCGTACCACAATATTTTTGTTGCATTCTGGAAAATATATAAAAGTGGTGCTCTTCTGGCCTTTGCACTAACTGTACGACGCTTAATATAGCGCGCATCTTTTTTTCCCCACCAAAGCTGCAGTTATATTTTAAATAATAAATAAAAAACACAACGTTAGTAAAGTGTCAAAGATCTACAATATATTACATTTGTTTTGTTTGTATGTTTGGTTTTTTTTTGGCCGCTTGATTGTTTCCCGGCGACAGAGGATAAATTTCATCCATGAAAAAAGCCATTAACTTTTGTTCCTACCAAAGTTGCAGTCTGGAAATTACGTAAAAGGTCCCTGAAATAGCACGTCACTACACAGGAGGTCAGGAGAGAGTATGGCATCATTAGGAACAACTGGTTCTGAAGAAAAGATGCCATCAGTTATATTCCCTGTATTGGAAAGCGAACCCGGTACCTTTAGAATTAGAGGCGAACGCCTTACCTCCGATCGGAGTGGCTAAGTTTGGTATAATATATGAGCGTAGAATAACCCAGGCGAAAGCAGCATTCCATAAAATGAAATGTATTTTATGCAACAACTATTTGTCAGTGGGACTAAGAAATAGAGTTCTTCAGTCGTCACAGGACGCTGATGCAAGCCATGCTGCAGATGCAGAAAGAAAAAGACTGGCCCTAATGGAAGCGAGCCATAGAAACGTCGAAAAATGCTGCTGCTGATGCAAAAAGAACAAGACGCCGGCTACAATCGAAGCGAGCCATAGAAACGCCGGAATAAGTTGCGTTACGTCGAGCTGCAGGCGCAGAAAGAACAAGACTGGCGTCAATCGGTAACCATAGAAACGCCGAAAGACGTTACGTTACGTCGAGCTGCAGATTTTGAAAAATAGCGAAGATGTCATGCATCACGTTGAGCCAAAGGATCACCTGAAGATGATGCCTTACTTCGTACTACAGATGCCGAAGTTTTATCACATTGCCATGAATCGCCCCGGTGACATCGTCGGGGCATGTAGGGAGAGGACCAAAAAATATTCAGTGGGGTACTGGAAGATGAAACAGGTCTGTATTTCAGAGCTGGCATTGGCCGACGATGTTGTCCTGATTGCTGGGTCAGAGGCACCTCTTCAGTCCGGCCTGCAGGCCTGGTGGGAGGAGCTTGAGAGGAGGGGGATTGTTATCAGCGGTTCTACTTTGGTCGTTTAATAAATTTACTTTCAGGTCACCGTCATTAAATCTTTGTAGCAAAAATTATCTAAATGAATTGAATATGAAGCCATGGGGCAACATTTCAAACATGACATGGGGAGAAGAAATATAGATCTAATGGAATGAAAATCGATAAATTTGGCCATATATTTAGAAGAAATAAGCTCTCATACCGCCGATACTATATATCTGTGCGACTGCTTTTTCGGAAGCTGTGACGAAATCAGTCGTGCACTTTTTATAACTCTCATCCACCCCGGCAGTATCACTTCATTTCTTCATTTTTCTGACTCTTCGTCCTATTATTTGGCATATCATCATTATTAGAAGAGGTCACGCGATGGAATTTTAAAATGTAATATTTTAAAACCTACGGGGGAGATTGTGAATTTAAACACACCTACCCAGATAGTGCAAAAGAGATTGGATTGGTGTAAAGTGAGAGCCGGAATATACAATCGTCCTCATTGGAAAATTCGTCGGAAGTACAATCTGGGATTTGAACTGAGAAATGGGAATATAATATAGCGAAATAGGAGTCACAAATCAGACTGGATCGCAACGTCAAATTAGCAACTCCCAGGAGCCAGAGAATCATATGACTAAGGATTCCAAAATTATAAGTGACAGATCAAAAGCATTTGAGCAACTTCAAAACTTAAAAGTAAACCCGCATTTATAAATACAAAGACTGGAAACTTAAGGGACCAGGACAGTATTTGGGCAACTCTGAAACTTAAAAGTAAACCCGCATTTTAAATACGAAGTCTGGATACCTAAGGAATCAGATCACCCGTCATAAGAGGATTACTAAAGTTTCCCAGGCCAAGTGATTCGCAGAACACCCGCCATAAGAGGACTACTAACATTTCCCAGACCAAGTGATTCGCAGATCACCCGTCCTAAGAGAATTACTAAAGTGTCTCAGGCCAAGTGATTCGCAGAACACCTGTCATAAGAGGACTACTAACATTTCCCAGACCAAGTGATTCGCAGAACACCCGCCATAAGAGGATTACTATAATTTCCCAGACCAAGTGATTCGAAGCATCTAATAAAGTGTTGTGTCCATTCTAAACTGTGCGAGGAGATTGTGTTCCCAAAAGTTACTTTGGGGTAAGTGTAAACATTTATTTTACAAATGTGAATTTGACATGTTTTTCTTGCTAAGTGGTTATATATGAGGCTGGCAACCTCAACATATGAAACTAGTATATTCATAAACCACTACAGTAAGCGCTGGTGATCGCTTCTTGCTAGTCGTAGAGAAAACCGACCGCAGAGGTGACACCAGACTACGACTGCAGCAGTGATGAGTGATGATTACATCAAGTGTGCATCAAGTGTAACATATCATTTTGTGAGATATATGTACCTTGCTAATTTTAAATCAGGCAAATCATTGATTTCGCGCTGTCCAAGCACATATTTTTCCAGTTTAATACCCAGAAGAATATTGGTGATTTCTAATCATCTTCCCTGAGTTACGCTGTGTATACTCAAAAAAGAATTTACTTATTCAGAGAGGTTAACATTGGTGGGGGCACAGCGAGACAATGCGCCTGTTAAAATAGCAGCCCACAAATATACTTAGCAGAGGGATTTGTTTTATTTTGCCTAAACGATCATTATCTAAGCTATCAGATCGTTTAAGGCACGAAGCTATCAGACTGTGAAGTGTCATCATCACAAAAGAATTGACGAAAACCAAGACTGCAGGACTCACTCATACCAGCTAAGTACTTGTAAAAGGCACCAGCAAACGGACATTAAAGTTTAATTTTAAATTTAAATCCTCAACCCACGTCTCAATGACGAGAAATTTTTTAAACTCTAAAATTCACGATCATTTCATCACTATTTTAACTTGTTAGAACTAATTGATTATTTAATTTGTTACATGTTATTTTAAAACTAAACACTCATAGTTGATTCAGTTATTGTACGTATGAAAGCGAACGTATGAGCAAGACTCTTTAAAATATATATATATATATATATATATATATATATATATATATATATATATATATATATATATATATATATATATATATATATATATATATATATATATATATATATATATATATATATATATATATATATATATATATATATATATATACATCTACAGAGCTAATACTTATAAAAAGGAATTTCGCTGGATTTACACCAGCTGGGGGCTTGAACGGGCTAAACCATTGCTTAATTCTGCACAAAAGGCGAAGAACCGATAAAAGTTAACAATCGCCCTGTCAATGCAGCATTGTTCTTGACTTCGGAAATATCTTGTAAACATTCCCTTGAGATAGTAGCGTCTTTACCCTTCTATCTACAGCTCTGCCAAGAGTAATCTTTAGCGAAGGTAGACACCTTTGACGACCCATTTTAGACACTCTTGCGTTTTGGCCACTGGTGGACCACTACTGCAACGCATAGGAGGCAATCCGTGACAGAAGCAAAACCTAATGAGTGGCCTAGGCATTCAGCGAACACATGTCAAGCCTTCCTGTCTTCTGACACCAGCTCAATGTCCTTCCAGGTCTTTTTCAGCCCCTTCAAGTCTGTTTCCAGTTCTCTTCTCCGTGTATTCCTTGATCTCTCTCTCTACCTCTCTTACTCTTGGGATTGTACAAGGACTGCCTGGTAATTCTTTCAATAGGCTTCCTCAATTTTGATCCTATCCATCTTTAGCGACTTCGTCTCATCCCTTGTCCCACTGTCACTTGTCCCACTGTCACTTGTTCCACTGTCACCTGTCCCACTGTCACTTGTCCCCCTGTCATTTGTCCCACTGTCACTTGTCCCACTGTCACTTGTCCCACTGTCACTTATCAGGTTCTTGTCATCTGTTGTACATTAATGATCTTGTCATATCACTTTAATCGTTTTATTCTACGCAAGCACCCATTTATAAAAGTCTGTAGCGTGTTGATTTTTGTTGGTATCCGTGTTTCAGAGCAATACAATAGGATTGAATTGACATTGGAATTTGTGTTGGAATTAATTAAAATACACATACTCACTGATATAAGAAAAGAAAGATAACGATAAAATAATTTTAAAATATTCATAGTGAACACAAGTGAACTTTTGTCGCGGAATTGGACCATTCAAAATTTTTTTACATTTTTCTCTCTTTTCCCCTTCTCTATTATTTCTCTTTTTCGCTGCACAGTACTAAAGTCTTTGTTTCCATTTGTCACACTTATGTCCAGACAAGCGTATTGCCTATCCCGAGAGATTAATCGAATCACTAAACGTGATAATACCACATTGACTCCAGGTAATGCGAGCATGAAGTGTTTGCTCAAGATTGCGTAATCACTTCCGATCCGACAGTAGAATGGACTTGAAATACGGTTTTAATTGTATCAGGCAGTCGGATTTGCGACAAGCCATTTGATACAAATGAGCGGAAATATCTGATAAGCCAGACACCCAGACTTCCGAAATTACCTGAGATAACATTATGGGTAATCTCAATCTTTGGAGATATTCATAGAAGTGATTTTGCAAATGTGATAATGGAAACATGTGGAAATCACAATTCCTTATAGTGAAAGTGACGTTTGAATTCACTACGTCAATGTCACGCAGAAAAAAATTCCATAAGGAATATTCTGTCATAACCAGCACTTTTTTAATGCCATTGGCTAGCATTTGAGAGGCTGATATACATTCATTCTCATTGGAAGGCTGTCGGAAATGCCATGAAGTAACCAATATGTGAACGCGAACTTGAAGCTGCGAATATAACTTAGCACAATTCGGACAGATCACACTGTATTCCCGAATCGTCAAGTAGACAGCTGGGGCTGAAGGCAGGAAACAATAGAAGTAAAGATTCTGACTTTAAATAGGACCAAACTTAGAGGAACACTTCTGGACACTACAGCAAGGAAACCCTAAGTTGTTCAAACAAAAACCGGACTTATACAGGACTTGCGCACAAAGTCGCAGACGGATTTTTACGAGAACTAAATACGTTGACGCGTGTTCTCGTAATCTATTTCAAGTTGCCAAGACTATTTACTTGAGCAAGAAGTCTAAGATTCCTAGTTATTAGGGTGAGTTGTTATATATTTCTTAAACTTTGAATTTGAGTTTATACTTGTTAGTGGTGTTAAAGATTCATACTAGGCTGGCAACCTCAGGATGTGAAAAAAAAAAAAAAAAAAAAAATATATATAAGAGTAATCTTGTGCGAAGGTAGACACATTTGAAGACCCACATTAGTTACTCTAGGTTTTGGCCACTGTAGGACCACTACTGCAGAGCAAGGGAAGGCAACCCGTGACAACATCAAGGTTATGTATTGTATAATTCGCTACGTCTTTCAAGCCTGTACCCTTTGGCTCAGTTTTTTAACATGTTCACCTGTGGTGGTTTGGGCTCGAAAAGGGAAGATTTTTATCAATTTTAAGCGAGAGAGAGAGAGAGAGAGAGAGAGAGAGAGAGAGAGAGAGAGAGAGAGAGAGAGAGAGAGAGAGAGAGAGAGAGAGAGAGAGAGAGAGAGAGAGAGAGAGAGAGAGAGAGAGAGAGAGAGAGAGAGAGAGAGAGAGAGAGAGAATATTCCAGGCAAACTGATACATACCTAAATTCCACTGAAGTAAGTCTAATAATAGATATGCCTGACCATACTTATAACTCACGAACTAACCGTTGTTTGAAATAAAGTGTTAGTCACTTTTAATGTAATTTTCTTTACTTTGTCATTGTTTTGTCCTTTGTTCTGCTTATAACTGACTCATAAAAGGACGAGAGGCTAGTAATGGTGGCCGATTCTTCCAGTCACTCGTGTCGGGAGACCAGTTGTTGGGGTTCGGTATATTTGAACTAAGTTTTTGTTTCATTGTGTCCCACTTTTATATTTATTTAATCTTCATTCAACTTCCTTTAAAACTATGTAAACATTACCAGACTTTAAAAAACCTGGGAAAGAAACGACGCTTACTTTAACACTATTTGGAACTCAAATAAATCAGTCAATATCCATTAGCTTTCCACAGAGCATAGGCCTTCAACAAACACATACCAAGTCCTCCTGTCACGTGCCATCAGCCCTAGTTTTTTCGACGTCTTCCTCGTCATTTTGACTGATATCTTCAGTTCTCTTCTCCGTGTATGTGTGTGTATGTGTGTTTTTTTTCTACATCTGCCTTTCTTTCCCTGTAACTCTAAGCAACATAAAATTACTTGCGGCAAACTTGGGAAAAATCAGTAGTCCTTCAAGAGTTAATTAGAAGAAGGATAATATAAAATCAAAAAGAGGTGTGAAAGGAAAACTAAAGATATTTTTAAAACTATCCTATGGAGACTCAAACTCACAACACTTTGATTGCAAGCATGTGTCGTAATAATTCACGCTATCGCATAGACCATCAAGACAAGATATAAATTATCCTAGGTAAACTGTAAATAACACCTGTGGATATAAATCAGCTGTATCACTCAATTAAACTTGATAATAATATTAAACAACCAAAATGCGTGCACAGAGATAAACGTTTTTTGTTTAGTGTTGTCTGGTCCGGCAAAAGATGGCGTCAGCAGCAGACTGCCAGTATAATATATGCGTGGTATCAGCGGAACAAACAAAAGTACTGGTGAGAAAGCAGGTTGTAAGATTTTAAAATAGCTATTATACCAACATTAAAATGTGCGATGATTTGAAACTCTATTTCAACAAAAAAAAAAAAGCGTTACAGTATGAGGCACTATGATCTTCAGATGTTTTTCCCGTCAGTTAGTATCACCCACACCACTACACGTGCCGCTGTGCTATTACCTATGGATGGGTATGAAACAAAAATCGAAGAAAGGTGATTCGTCTTACGAAGACAAAAGGCAAAGAAAATAGCCAATATTGCGGCCACAAAACCTTCGTCAGGGAAAGGAAAGAAAGTGAGGGCTAGATAGGACACAGAAGAATCTAAATAAATACAAAGATAAGGCCTGGGTACTTCCCTAAAGGCAGCTAATGCCTAGCACGCCTGCCGAAGAGAGAGTGCGCCACAAGAAACGACTCAATCAGTTTGCTATTACCTACAATGTCAAATATTCCATATATGCACCAAAATTATTATGTACGATTTCCAGACGTATTTTAGAGCTTAAACTGCATAAAAGTCTTTACGATAACGAGACGTTGTTACACTCTGCAGTTGTCCTATTTAGGAGCCATTTAATTTAAATATCAAATTTGTACACTCTAGTCTAAAAACAGTACGCTTAAGAGCTAAGCATACTGATGTCGGGATTGCGTTATTCAAAGCGTGGGCACGATAACTTTAGCTTGGAGGTTAAGTTCATAGTAAGGTCAGCTCTAGAGGTTTAGTCGCTTCCCCCTAACTGCAGTTCAGCCGTCCTCAGCCAACTATATATATATTTATATTATACTCATGTGCACGGAAAATTTGCCTACATTGTGCTTTGCTATATGCAAACTAACAATTCAATAGCTTCAAGCCCACAACAACAACAAAAATCAGTTCTCACCATATAATTGATTCCCAGCGATAATTTTTTCCCACACACATGAACCTTGGTCTCCCGAACCAGTAGTCCCATTGCCTCGTCCCTGACGCCGGCTCTGAGCCAAAGATAGTAGTTTCTCAGTTATATATAGGTGCATGCTTTAATTACTGTACTGGGCTGTGTAGGTTATCATTTTCCTCCTCAATTTCGTTGTAACATTTTTTTTAAAATTCTTCTGTTGACTCTATTCTATATATTTATCCTCTTTCGTGTCACTTGTCTCTTCTCTAAGGAGAATAAGCCAACCATCACTTGTCTCTTCTCTAAGGAGAATAAGCCAATCACAGCGGTTATTTCCCTTCAATGTAGCTAACACAAATGCCCATATAAGAGGCTTTATAACGGCAATGTCTGTCTCCGTTTGATTTACATTATAAAGGTCACCCCCTACCCCCTTCCAAAAAAAAAAAAAACTCGCTTACTTTTCGCTGTTTAGGGGTTGCTTGATAGGGCGCATTAGTCCTATGCTTCGTTCCCGCCCAATATCGTGTCCCAGAGTCCTACTGCTGAAGTTTTAACCATTTCATGATCTTAAATTACCGAATATCTTCAATCTTTGTTGTTTTCAATATTTTCTTAAATAAGCTTTACCTGTTGTTACGTTGGGTTTTTTTTTTTTTTTTTTTTCACTTTTCTGTTTTCAAAGGACGCCCACAAAATGTGGACTGTCTTGTTCTCTTCACGGCTGTTTGTGCCTTATACCCGAGCGATCTTTTAGTTTCGGTGACCGGAATTCTGACACCGGGTATAAAATTACACACTCGTTCTGGATAAACACAACGCTAAAATTCTTTTGTGTACTATAACTTTGTTCTGTGTTCTATTTTTGATTGCATTTTTATTTGTTTGAAATTAGTTTTGACGGAGTTACAGACTTTTGAAAACAGCGTCATCATTTGAGGAAATTCATAAAATAAGTAATCTTTTTATTAATTTAATATCTAAAAATCGGCCCATTCGTTTGAGTTTATAATTATAAAGACTTCTCGAAGGGAAGCTAAAGATTATTTCCACATACTTTTTTTTTTGGTTTCATATCTTGAGAATGTGTGGTAGTCAGTTTTGTGAGTTTGGCATTACAAGAACAAGCATATTGTCACCAGATTTTATAACATTTAAATCACTGTAAACGCATTCCTGATACTCGCAAATCTTAAATAAGGTTGTAAAAAAATAACTTTTTGTAAAGCACCATCTGTTTTTGCATTTTCATTCATTTATAATGATATTTAGCTGCGTATATAAGCGTCAGAAAACATGTAAAGCTATAGATAGATTATTTCCACAATACTTTGATCTATCTTTCAAGTCTTGTTTATCTTGTATTTATAATATGAATGTCTTTTTTTTATTGTGTGTGAGATAAGGACTGTTCCATTAGTGTTCTTTGGTAGACAATCCTGTGCACACGACGGCTGCCAAAGAATTCTAAGTAACTGTTTGTATATCTTCTTTCATTCAAAGTTACAATGCAGGTAGTAAATTTAGAGAAACCAAATTCTATATCTAATACCATCCTTTTATCAATGGCTAGAGTCAGAGATACATATGATAATTTAGAAATATTTATGAATGGCATGAAAGCTCAGATAGAGTCACTAAAAGATTTAGAGTGGGATGCATGTCTGTGGACACGCCAGCAAAACAAGGAAATAAAGACATCCAGAATGCATACAACTTGCAAACCAAGAAGTTTGGCAATGTTGATAAGAGATTACAATAGGTATATGAAATATGGGAAAGGGAATAAAAGGCAAGTGGCACGTTACCATAATTGTTTACACATACCAATGTTAGAGATTGAAATTGAAAATGTAGCTCCTCCTTACCTTCATATTTTATTAGGCATTGTTTTGAAACACCACAGACTTCTAGAACAGGTAGCCGATACAATAGACGCAAAGGTATTTGAGAATCCGCAAGAGATACATGCAAACATTAGTACTATTAAGAACTTGAAGAGATTTGGTTGGAACTAGAAACAGGCAGAAGAATTAGAAGCTAAAATTGAATTTTTTCAGGCAGGTATTGAACTTTGTGAGGATAAGGAGGAGACAGATAGTTTTAAAGTTAAACTTGAAAATGCACAAGATGCGCTGGCCAAACTTCAGTTTCAAGATCTGTGTGCTAGGTCTGGTCCAGTTTGCTCACACTTGGACAAGGTACTAGCCAAACACAAAATCATACCACAGTCTTATCATAGCAGAGCATTCATAGGGAATCACTGCCACAGATATCTCACACAAAAAGTTTATAAAGATCTTACAAGAGAAATCATTACACAAATACTGAAAATTACAGACAAGATATAACTAACATAGCTTTTATTGCCCAAGAACAATTCAACTCACTGAAAGAAGCATTTGAGAAAGTACACAACAAAATATCACACAGTAAACCAATTAGTAAAGAATCAATAACAGCATTAATAGAGACTTATATGTCTTTGTTCAGAAAGCTATTCCCCAGTAAGACAATTCCTAAACAGCACATATTAGAAAAACATTGCGCAGACTGGATCAGAACTCATGGCTTTGGAATGGGCATGCATGGAGAGCAAGAAGGAGAATTTGTACATTCCACTATTTCCAAAATTGAAAGACGCGCCAGCGGTATTAAAAATATAACTTCACAATTAAAATTTATAATGGAAACTTATTTGTTACAAATTTCTCCATCTGTGAATGTAATGATTCATCCTATAAAAAAGGGAAGTGTGAATGATAATTGAGCGAAATTTTGGGGCTAGAGCAAATTATGGCAGTTGTTGCGTGAGAGTGACAGAATTAACAGAGTGTGAAAATCATTTAATAGATGTATTTATTAAATACACCTATTTATCTATTAAATTGAACATTTCGTTTTACTCATGACCATACTCATTTTTACATGACCATCGTGATGTATGATTGAGATAATTGTTAGCTCTCATGTTTTGGGGACAATTGGGTGTGTTATTTTAAGGTAATAAATGTGGACTTGCAATTTAATGTTTCAATAATTAATGTTTGACGCATGAAACCAAAACAAAACTTTGATATCCATTTTCTGCTGGTTTTCTACTTTTGATTTCTGTAATTTGCTATGCGTGTGGTTGCAGACATTTTCGCTGAGTTTATAGTCTGTGAAATGTACCTGTTTAAATTTGGAGACATTATTTGTTAGATTCCTGATCAAAGGGTAGTTACTCATTTTTTACTTGGGTTGAATTCAACAGTGGTTGTTATTCCACTTGTTTTTAACCTAGCGATCTAACATTAGAACCGATGTCTGGTTGCCTGACCATATATGGCTTGAATGGTCAGCTTTTCTCGGACTGTTTGCAACTAGAACCGATGCCTTATTACCTGACCATATATGGCTTGAATGGTCCGTCTTTTCCTAGTATGTGTTCAACATCGCCCACCTGAGTTTTGCTCAGAGGGTCTAGCGTCTAACGACGCATGCGCGACTTTTGTGGCGCGTTAAGAAAGACTTCCGATCTGGAGTCGAGCTGTAGTTTTTCAAAGGTTCAAGACGTCTTGTTCGTCTTCGACCTGGCTTTATATTATAGGGAAGGAAAGTTCTCTGTGTGTCTAAAGATTGTTCCCCCATATTGTATTTCTAAGCGCCTAGGAGGCGAGTGAGTTTTTGGTGTTATTCGGAAGGAATGGCAAGGTAAATTAGCCTTCATTCATTTTTCTTTATTGCCAGAATCATAAATAACATTTTGCTTACAGCCTAGTGACTTTTCCCTGGGCGGGAAAGAGTCCATCGAGTATACCAGTAATTGAGCTCTCGTATTATGCTGACATTGAATGTACCGGGTTGGTGAATGCCCGAAGAACTTTATATATTCATTAAATCCCGCTATATCGGTGATATCACCGTGAACAAGGTTTGTCCAAGGAATCACAGAGAACACTGTATTCTGGGCCCGCCATATTTTGCGGCCTGCTATATACCAGAAGTAACCCTGACTTGCTGGTGTCAGACGAGAGTTGTTTAAACTCATATATTTGAAGACCCGTTCCCAATGCGGGGTAATTTGCTGTAGCTGAGAAGAGATATAGATTGTCGTCAGCACTATGATATGGACAGCCTGCCGATGATCCATTAATGCCAGCTGCATTGAACATGATTATTATTATGCTGTGATGTCCCAAGTTTTGTCAAATGACTATATATCATGATGTCGGCGTATCTTATCCTTGTATCGTAATAAATTATTGAAACGTCAGCTGTTATCAACATTCCTGACTTCTACATGTGGTTGAATGGATGTATCGTGACGTAGTTCAAGAGCCTTCACGCATTCGTGTCCATCCATCTTATTGATGTCTACTCAAACCACACCCTTCTACGATCACTTCATTTAAGAGCCTGTACATTGGAGAGTGAGTCTATATTACACCCTGTCAGTGCCTCAACGTTTGGTGACCTACATACACCACAACATCCCACTACCAGGTTGACAACTTACTCACTTAAACAGCACTCTACATTTATGGCCGTCAGTATCAGGCCTTATCATTATGGTGGCCTTTTACCTTCAACATTATGATGTCCAATATGGGCCTCAACAGCATGTTGATTGTGACCGTTTTAGTGTAAATCGCATTAGAAACAAACCATAACAAAATATTTTAAAAAACGTAAATTTTACACTATTTCAGACTATTATATCTTCTGTTCTAATTGTGATAAAATGTTTGTTCTTGTTCTAAAATTTACTCTAACATTTCTAGTTTAGCTTTACGCAAAATTAAAGCCGGTATTTATAATAATAAAGTAGCCTAAAAGCATTAATTAAGCCCTATCAAAAGTAAACACCGCCACATTTTTTTCCCCTTTAGGAAGTTGACCACGTGACCTCTGTCACGATAGCTATAAATAGCGCGGTCAGGGAAAACTAAAAGATCGCTGGCAAACAGCCGTGTGTTTGTCTGTAACAGGGTTCCTTAGCGCATTTGTCTCCTTTAGAACACTGCCATCAGTCTTGTAGCTGTACATATGGTTCTGAACATTCTTCTATAACATCAAATATTCGTGGCTTCCTGCGATCATCTTTGAAACATACTTATTTATATTTTGCCCTTTAACTAAAATGGTAAGGTAACAGTAGTTTCATACCACATACAGCCGTAGGTACGCAAAGTGTCAGTTCATTATACTGGTGCTCAATCTTATGAGGTAGTATGGTCTATTACCTACCTTGCTGTCTTTGACTTCTCAAACTCAAAAGCCGAGTCAGTTACCCTTTTATATATGGATAGACTGGAACGTAACGTATCTGGTTTCAAACCCGGAATCTTTGTTTCGAGAAATAAGCTCTCTTTGCACTCTGTCACTGAACACTGTAGCGGCTCAGTGTAACATTACAGAATTATCCTTCTTTCTTCCATTTACAAAGACTTTTATAAAGGACGGTTTAGCTTATTTATACACACAAAAAAAAAGAAACACTAGGTCTTAATGATAGAAATTATCTTTAACTGCTGACTCGGAGACACCAAGAAGACATGCGCACCATCATAGCGGGGAGACGCTGGAACTGGGTTGGCCACATCCTCAGAAAAGACCCTGACACCCTCATCAAACCTGCCCATGCTGTGCACTCCAGAAAGAAAGCGAAAGCGAGGCCGGCCAAAAAAAACTACCTGGTGGAGAACTGTGGAGGCAGAGATGCAAAGCATGAGCCAGAGCTGGGGCATCATACGAAGTATAGCTACAAAACGCCTCCAGGCGTGATGGTCACTGATTGCTTTGTCAGCCAAGGACCAAAGAAGAATGGCAGAAAATTGTTCCAGATCATTCCAAAGCTGAGGAAAAAAATGTAATACAGCGCGACAAACACTAACGAACAATACATCACTCAAAAGGAAAAGAAGAACCGAATGACCGAGTGCATAGGCAATTGAGAGTGAAAGATTTGAGAGACATGAACGTCATAACAAGGGCCGTAGTTTAAGATGTATACCTGACGAGAACATGCCTATATTCTATAAACATAGCGCAAACATCAACGAGAAACAAATAACGTTGATTGATTAAAAAATCTCAGCAATTGTTCAAAATGTTCGCAGTTGACATACATTCTTCTGTTCTTTCATCTTACTTCTTCTTCACGTGCCACGCCTCACTGTGCGTCTATTATTCTGTCTGTTTCTCTATCTTTCTCTCTGTCCATCCATCTCATTGTATCTCTGTTTATCTATGAGATGGTTATTCTTTCAAACGACTTTAACAAAACCATAAAACATAACTGTTTAAAAACCTGCCGCATGAACACTGTCATATTCGATCCAGAACAATTTCCTAATGAAACCATAATTGCTCTGCCTGAGAGCCACGTCATAAAATATGAAATACAATTGACAAACCTAGCAGAGATGTTAGAGACAAGCCGGTTGTTGTTGTTGTTTTTTTTTCTGAAAGCGCTGCGGGTTCGGTCCCGTCAGTGTGATTATCTCGTCACTGACTATGGGAGTAATGACATTGCTGCATCTAACCTTCTCGAGTAAAGGCGTACCCAGTTAGAAAAGGTTGTTTGTTTAGTACAATGGACACGCGAATGATTTAGACCAGGGTTTATCAACCGGGGTTCCGGGGAACCTTATGGTTCCGCAAGAGGTCGCTAGGGTTCCGGGATAATTCGTAACTAAAAAAAAAAACCGAACGTCTTTTTTTTAACTTGGCGTGCCGGGTGATGTTTGTGCTTGCAGTGGTTTACAGTGACCGAGCAGCCATGTATGGCAGTGCCCGATAGGACTTTGTTCACCCTTTCACGTATCCTATTTAGTTAGCATCTTGTAGAGTAGAAATTTGTGATAACACTATTGTGCCTACTTGGATAAGGTAAAATAAAAAAACGTAAGTAGGAAATTTAATTTAAAAAAAAAGGAAAAACTGAAGTTTCTTCTCCCTACACGACTGACATGCTCTCACTACACGACTGACATGCTCTCCCTACACGACTGACATGCTCTCCCTACACACTGACATGCTCTCCCTACACGACTGACATGCATTACAGTGGATATCCTTTGTGGGGAGGCACACAAACAGAGTAGACTAATAAGTTGGCCAAAATAAACAGATCCACAGAAAACAAAAATAAATAGATCCACAGAAAACAAAAATAAACAGATCCACAGAAAACAAAAATAAACAGATCCACAGAAAAAAATACATTCATTTTCGACTCAAAAGAGCATTGACAATTATTATTGGATTATTATATTTACAACTTACTGATCACGCTAAGGTACCATGAGCTGTAGATAACATGATTTTTATGCACAGGAGTAGTATAGTAGGGAGGTTTCGGTTAGGATTTCTGGAGAATGCACTGACTTTTATATAGGAAAATATACCAATCGATAACGGAGGATGCGCGGACTTTTATATAACGAAATATATTAGATCAATAATGGCGGGTTACTAAGTGATATTGTTTTGGTATTTTAAGTGTGTTGTTATGTTTCTTTATACAACATATTTATAGTACATATATACATATATACATACATACAATATATATTTTACAACAGGTAGACAATATATACAATATATATATATATATATATATATATATATATATATATATATATATATATATATATATATATATATATATATATATATATATATATATATATAAACGATAAAGAAAAAACACTAGTCTAAATACATTTTATATTTTTATTGATAAAGAAAAACACCTCGTTAGCGTCCGGGGTGATTGTCTATGGTTGGAGTTGATGTAGGGGTACAAGGGTTGGTGTTGTTAAGAGGGCACCAACTCGGTTCTGGGAATATTGGTTGATAACAACGGGAGTTGATGTAGTGGTCAAACGTGTTACTGGGGCAAGTAGTAGGACAGGTATCTGTGTTTGGTAACTGTAGTCGGTCAAATTCGGCGAGGATTGCACCTTGTAAAGCCGGAAGATGTTCAAATTCTTGACGAGTCAACGTAATGCCGATTTTGGTAGGAAACTTTAGATATGATTCACCAAAGTATTTTCGCACAGGTTTTATTGTCGCTAGTTGGTCGGTGGGGTTTTTTAATTGAGAGTACGGGTGGTATTGCTTTTGGCTGGCGGGGTTGAGGACTCATGGGTGTGTGTTGGGGTGTAGAGAGGTGCCGGAGTAAGACACTGTATAAGCACACACACACAGATATATACGACAGCTAAAGCAAATAGAGGCGTAAAAAGTGATTATGTATAAATTTTTATTAGCACTGAGCAGGTTTCGACCTGTTTTTTGGGAGCAATGGTTTATATAAGGAAATATGACGTCAAAAAAAAAAACAATAAAATGGGGGAGCAAAGGCTAATTATTGTCGTCAGTTGGTCGGTGGTGGTTTTAATGGAGAGTGTATTGATGCTGACTGGCGGGGGTGATGACTCATGAGTGTATTGGCGCCGGAGTAAGACAATGCATAAGCCCGCATATACAGATATATACGACATCTAAAGCAAACAGAGGCGTAATAAGTGTTTATATATTTTATATATATACATTTTTATTATCACGGCGGAGGTTTCGAAACGCATTTTGGGGGAGGAATGGGTTTATATAAAGAAATATGACGTCAAAAACTCGATAAAACGGCGAGGCAAAGGCTTATAGAGGAAAATATAAAAATAGATAAATTTTATAGAGGAAGATGGCTAATGAGCGTGTGTGGTGGTGTTGATTTTGATTTTTGTGTTGTGTTGTGTGTAGGTATTGATGAGAATATTCTTCTTCTTCTTCTTTGATCCTTAGCCGCCGACCGTCAAAGCAGTCAGTGGCCATCACGCCTAGTGGCGTCTTGTAGGGCAACAACAAATTCATTCCACTTTACTCGGTCGGTGGCCATCCTTCGTACAGTGCCCCAACTCTGGTTCATTTTTAGCATCTCAGCCTCCACAGTCCTCCGCCAGGTTGTTTTTGGTCGGCCTCTCTTTCGTTTTCCTTCAGGAGTTCAAAGCATAGCTGTTCTTGTGATGGCATTGGGGTCTCTTCTGAGGACATGGCCAACCCAGCTCCAGCGTCTGCCCGCTATGATGGTGTGCATGTCCTCTTGCTTGCTCCGAGTAAGCAGATCTTGGTTGGTGATGGTATTCGGCCAAAAGATTCGATGAATTTTTCTTAAGCATGTTGTGTGAAAAGAGGACAATTTCGACATTTCCTTCTCTGTAACTCTCCAGCATTCTGCACCATAGAGAAGCACAGAAAGCACACAGCTCTGATATAATCTTAATTTTGTGCTTGTGCTGCATTGAGAGGACTTCCAGATGTTGTTTAGGCTGAAAAAGGCTGTTCTTGCCTTATTCATTCTGATGTTGATGTCTTTGCCTGCCCCGCCGTCTGGTGTTACTATGCATCCTAGATATGCGAAGGTATCTGTCTGTACCAGTTGCTGATTCCTCACTGATATGGGCTCAGGGTTGCTCACATTGAGCGTCATGACCTCTGACTTCCTTAAATTTATGTTCAAGCCCACCTGCTGGCTAAACTTATTAAGTCTATCCGTTTTTTCCTGGATGTGTTGATGTGAATGTGCTAGTAGTGCAATGTTATTTGCATATTCCAGATCTTCTAATGTAGAAAATGTAGTCCATCTTATTCCTCTTGGACTGCCCTCTGTTGTCTGTCGCATCACCCAGTCTATGACTGTTAAAAATAGAGTGGGTGATAAGGGGCATCCCTGTCGTACTCCTGTCTTCACCTCAAAGGTTAGGTTGCTCTGCCCAACACTACACGTAAAGTTGGCGTAGAGGCTTTTTATGATTGACACTATGCAGCTTGGAATTCCATAAGCCCTCAGTATTTTCCATAAACTGTCCTTATGTATGCTGTCAAAAGCCTTTTCAAAATCAACAAAATTAATGTACAGATGAGAATGTAGGGGTGAGAGAAACAAAACAATGTAAGTTGTCGTTAGCTGGTCGGTGGGATTTTTAATGGAGTGCGCGGGGGGTATTGATGATGACTCATGGGTGTGTGTTGGCGTGAGGAAAAAATGACGTCAAAAACTCGATAAAATGGCGGGGCAACGGCTTTTAGAGGAAAATATAAAAAATTGATTCATTTTATAGAGGAAGATGGCTAATGAGCGTGGTGTGGTGTGGGTGATTTTGGGTTTTGTGTTGTGTTGTGTGTAGGTATTGATGAGAATATAGGGTGGTGAGAGGTGACGTGGTGTAATTATCGGAGGCAACTATTCTTTTGATGTAAAAATATGACAGGGAATTTCCGTTGTTGGGTGAGTGTAATTACATATTGATACGGGCTCTGGCCCACGGGGTAGTTTTTCTTTATTATTTATATTATATCATGACTAATAAGTCTACTCAGGCCAATGTCCATCTAGTGGTATGTAAGTGACCCCGCACACAGCCGTATTCTCCAACATAAAAAATACTGTCAAAGGCCAGGCTGGACAAGGCCATATAGCCAGTTTTATTGAACACAACGATGATCCGTAGAGATATATGCCATATGCAGACTAGATTATGGCGTCAACTAGACACTCCTTATTGTTACTGTACAGGCTGCAACTGGAACAATGTCGACGACATTTTCATTCGTTTTTAAGTTCAAACACTCACGTTCTTTTACCGCTAGTTATGAAACCAGATCGATGGTCGGCGTAAAAAATTCGCGATGAAACCATTGATCGTTGTCCTCGTAAAAGTCCATAAAGAGCTTGTTTTTGAGCGCGTGCTCACACATGAAATCTCTTATATCGTCTCCCGTGACGTCGACATTTTTGAAAATGGGCGTCATTTCAGAAAAATGGTCTTTCAAGTTATCGGGGACATGAACGTTGCACCCGATTAGGCCAAAACACGTCTCGTCTATAACAGATACTAGAATCTGTTGCAGTCCTGCGCAAATGTTCCAACCTATAGGTAAATATCTATTAACCTGTTTTTAATTTTGTTTTTATTTTCCAGTTGTCAAATACATTTTCTTCAAATTTTTTCTAGTTGTCAAATATATTTTCTTCAAATGTTTTTTCCAGTTGTCAAATATATTTTCTTCAAATTTTTTCTAGTTGTCAAATATATTTTCTTTAAATGTTTTTTCCAGTTGTCAAATATATTTTCTTCAAATTTTTTCTAGTTGTCAAATATATTTTCTTCAAATGTTTTCTTCCAGTTCTCAAATATTTTTCTTCAAATTTTTTTTCCAGTTGACAAATATTTTTCTTCAAATGTTTTTCCAGTTGTCAAATATTTTTCTTCAAATGTTTTTTCCAATTGCCAAATATATTTTTTCAAATGTTTTTCTTCTAGTTGTCAAAGATTTTCTTCAAATGTTTTTTTTTCCAGTTGTCAAATATATTTTCTTCAAATTTTTTCTAGTTGTCAAATATATTTCTTCAAATGTTTTCTTCCAGTTGTCAAATATTTTTCTTCAAATGTTTTTTTTCCAGTTGTCAAATATATTTTCTTCGATATTTTTCTAGTTGCCAAATATATTTTCTTCAAATGTTTTTTTCCAGTTGTCAAATGTATTTTCTTCAAATGTTTTTCCAGTTGTCAATTATTTTCTTTAAATGTTTTTTCTAGCTGTCAAATATATTTTCTTCAATTTTTTTCTAGTTGTCAAATATATTTTCTTCAAATGTTTCTTCCAGTTGTCAAATATTTCTTCAAATATTTTTCCAGTTGTAAAGTATTTCTTCAAATGTGTTTTCCAGGTGTAAAATATTTCTTCAAATGTTTGTTTCCAGTTGTCAAATATTTCTAACAGTTGTCAAATATTTCTTCAAACGTTTTTTCCAGTTGTCAAATATTTCTTCAAATGTTTTTTTGCAGGTGCCAAATACTTCTTTGAATATTTCAGTTGAAAAAAAAAAACACACACACACACAAATAGTAATACGTCTTACAAGGAGAAGGACAAGAAAAACCTACGTTACGGCCACAAGGCCTTCGTCAGGGACAGACAAACAAGAGACAAGAGGGAAAGAAAATGAGAATTAAGTAGAGAACATGAAACTATAAAAATAAGAGAAAAGAAACTCCCTTAATATTAAGTCCAGTCACATGTGAAGCAAAGCAAGATGGCTGCCACTAAACTGGAAAGAGGAAGTTGATAGTATATAAAAATAAGAAATAATGAAAACAAGGACTGGAAAAGAGTGAGAAAAAAGTATATTTCTTGCATGTGTCAAATATTTCTTACAGGTGTCAAATATTTCTTACAGTTGTCAAATACTTATGCAAATGTTTTTTTCCAGTTGTCAAATATTGCAGCAAATGTTTTTTCAGTTGTCAAATATTTCTTCAAATATTTTTCCAGTTGTAAAATATTTCTTCAGATGTTTTTTCCAGCTGTAAAATATTTCTTCAAACGTTTTTTTCAGTTGTCAAATGTTTCTTCAAATGTTTTTTTCTGGTGCCAAATATTTCTTCAAATATTTCTTTAAATATTTATGCAAATGTTTTTTTCTAGTTGTCAAATATTTCTTCAAAATGTTTTTTTTCAAGTTGTAAAATATTTCTTCAAATGTTTTTTTTTTTCCTAGTTGTAAAATATTTCTACAAACGTATCTCCCAGTTGTCAAATATTTCTTCCAATGTTTTTCCAGTTGTCAAATATTTCTTCAAATGTTTTTTGCAGGTGCCAAATTTTTCTTCAAATGTTTTTTTCATTTGTCAAATATTTCTTGAAACGTTTTTTCTAGTTGTCAAATTTTTCTTCAAAATAAAACTTGTGTCCAAACTTGTTCCCTGTTCAGTCAAGTGTGACTAAGTATTTGTTCCAGTTATCAAACGGTTATCTAATTTTGTGTCCAAATGTCAAACTTTAATGAAAACTTTTCTTCCAATCAGCAAAGATTGCCCCAAAATTTTCTCCCAGTCCTGCTCAAAGGTTCCAACCTGTAGGTAAATATTTATTAACCTGTTTATAATTTTTTTTTTTTTGCAGGGGTCAAATATTTCTTTGATTATTTCTTGCATGTGTCAAATGTTTCTTACAGTTGTCAAATATTTCTAACAGTTGTCAAATATGTCTTACAGTTGTCAAATATTTCTTACAGTTGTCAAATATTTCTTCAAATAATTTTCCAGTTGTCAAATTTTTTTTTCAAATTATTTTTCTAATTGTCAAATATTTCTTCAAATATTTCTTACAGTTGTCAAATATTTCTTCAAATGTTTCTTCCAGTTGTCAAATATTTCTTCAAACGTTTTTCCAGTTGTCAAATATTTCTTCAAGTATTTCTTCAGTTGGTTCTTGTAATTGTAAAGATTACATTAAATAACTCTTGCCTTTGTAAAATATTTCTTCACATGGTTCTTGCGGTTGTCAAATTTTTTTTTTTAAAATATTTATCCAACTCATTCTTGCAGTTGCCAAATATTTCTTCAAATATTTCTTGCACTTATAAAAAAGTTCTTAAAATATTTCTTCTCATTACCAAACATTTCTTCGAATGTTTCTTGCAGTTGCCAAATATTTCTTCAAATATTTCTTCAAATACTTCTTGCAGTTGTCACATATTCCATCAAATGTCTAATCCGGTTGCCAATATTTCTATTAGCTGTCAAAGACTTCTTTAAATATTTCTTTAAATATTTCTTGTAGTTTTCCAAACTGGTCATCAAATATTTTTTCCTGTTGTCAAGTACTGCAAATAATTCTTGCAGCTGTCAAAAATGTCTTCCAGCTGTCAAACATTTCTTTAAATATTCCTTATAGCTTCCACATATTTTTGTCGAGTATTTCTTCCATTTTCACATATTTCTCACTGATATATAGAAGTAAGCTGGTGATACAGGCGTTATATATCGCAGCTTTGGTCGTCGTTGTGAGTTTGGAGTTTCCCCAAACACGTGATGTGTGGCGGGCAAAGGTAGCTGCAGCTTTGTTAATGAGGCTATCAATTTCTGTGTCCAGAGAGAGTTTGTCATTAATGATATACACAAGGTATGTGTGATGCACCACACACAACCAGTCAGGGCCGACCCAGTTTTAACTGGGTACCAGAGCAACACTGGGAAGGTTAAGGCGGCCGGCGTGATGCTGACCACAGCATCACGCCAGCGGGCCTAACACCACGTGCATCTCACATACACACATAAAAAATGGCGATGCAACATTATAAGTAGTATAAAAGCATTATTTACAGTATCTGATTACAATTAAGAAGTAAGGTATATTAAAATGAAAAACTAGATCATCAGACCCTCCATACAGTATATTAGATAGTAATTCGAAACATAATCCCTTAGGGCGGCATATAATCCGCACTCATAATGTATTTGAACAGTTTACGATTATATACTAAAGCACATTAAAAACGCACCACTTTTATATATACTTATGCCGAGAACCTGGAAGAAAAAAGTGTGGGAATGGATTTTCCCCGTGTTTGTCATGAGGTAGAGAGCGAATGGCTGCTGGAATGGAAAGTGCATGATTCAACCCACGGGTTTGTGTACAGACTACATGAAAACAATGAAAGTTACACGTGCAACACGGTTCCCAACAGCTATGACCCTGAAAATGTGTACGCGTTGTGGCAGTATACTCGGTATAAAATGGCCGTTGAGACAAAATACCCAGTACATGTGCTTGAAATGCCACGACTATCTGAAAACGACCGCCAACGAGCCATTGACAGTCATACGACGACTCAGAGATACAGGCCTTACTGCAAGACGACCTTATGTTGGGCCAAACATGACTCACAGACATCGTCAGCAGCGCCTGCAATGGGCAGAGCAACATGTCAGATGGACTAGACTGCAGTGGAATGCTGTCCTATTCACAGACGAGAGCAGATTCAACATATCCTTTGCTGATGGACGTATGCGGATTTGGCGACGGTGAGGAGAGCGCTTTGCAGATAGCTGTGTTCGTCAGCACAACCGATTTGGAGGTGGCAGTATTCACATTTGGGGAGGATTCAGTTTTCACCATTGCTTGCCTCTTCACGTCTTCCGAGGAAATGTTAATGTTGTGACATATCGAGATGAGGTTCTGGGTGCATTGGTTGCTCCTGCGTTCACAAGTTATCCAGACTTGCAGCTTCTCCAGCAGGATAACGCACATGCGCACACCGCATGCATTACGCAGCTATATCTACAGCAGCAGAACATTGTGACGATTGATTGGCCTGCCCTATCACCAGACATGTCCCCTATAGAACATCTGTGGGACGAGCTTGGACGCAGAGTCTACAGGCTTGGTTCTCCAGCTAATCTGCAACAGCTCGAAGCTGCTCTTACACGTGAATTGGTCTTGATTCCCCGGAATTTCCTTAAGGGACTTGTGCGTTCCATGCGGAGCCGCTGCCAAGCTTGTTTGCAAGCACACGGTGGACATACCAGATATTGAGGATAGTGTGAATGTATTTTTTTATTGGTTGCATTTTTGGTTTTCTCCCTTGCCTGCACAGAATGCAATGAATTTCATAACAATAAAATGTATAAATTAATGACCAGCATGGATTCATAGGAAAATGAATAAAGATTCCAAACATGTAAACTTGTAAACACTTATATTTACATTTCACACTCTGTTCCTGGATTATACAGGTGGTGCGTTTTTAATGTGCTTCAGTATATGAGTAGGGACTGTGCATGTTTTTCAGGTCATGTGGAAGATTGTTCCAAAGATGAGCAGCTGAGTAAGCCAAGCTCTTCTTGTACAAATCTACCCTGGGCTTGGGTACCTGTAACTGGTTTAAGCGCTGACTACGTTTTTCATTGAATTTTAAAAGTGGCCACAGATACGTTGGAGCATTCTATGACAAGATTGTGTGAGCGGATTTAGCTTTGTTAAATAGGAAGCGCTTTCTAAGGGGTAATATTTTAAGATAGTTATATAGATCTATACAATGTGTTTGGTGTTTATCAGCAACTAGGCACACTGCACGTTTTTGACGTGAATGAAGCCTTTTTGTGTTGGATATGGAACAACCATCCCATATTGTGGAACAATAGTCTAGGTATGTTTGTATATGAGATGTGTAGAATATTTTCCTTGCCCCCTCATCCAGGAAGTGTTTGATTTTGGTTAATTGGTAAACTTTTTATGCCGTTAGCTTCGTGAGTGCACTTACATGTGAGTTCCAACTAAGGTGCTGGTCAACAGTTTGACCTAGAGTTTTATGTTCGTTTACGTTTTCAATTAGTGATGTTCCAATGTAGAACTGAAGTGTTGTTTTCTGCGAGTTTTGTAGTTTTTGTCTGGTTGATATTAACATACATTTCGTTTTACTAATATTTATTTGCATTCGATTCTCGTTGCTCCACTTAATAAGATTATGTGTATCAGTTTCTAAAGATAGTTCTAGTGAGATGCAACTTTTGTCACTAGTGTAAACAGTACAGTCATCGGCAAAGAGGTCATAGGATGAATGTTTGATGTGCAGAGGAAGATCATTAATGTTTACGGCAAAGAGAAGAGGGCCGAGAATAGAACCCCGAGGAACACCGATATCGACAACAGTTGGGTCGGACAAAGAATTATTGTAAGACACCACTTGTTGTCTGTCTGTCAGGAATGATTTAATTAACTTCACCAGCTTAAGATTTACTTTCATTGTTTCTAATTTTCTGAATAAAATAGTGTGATCTATCATATCGAATGCTTTTTTAAAGTCTACAAAGATTGCTCCACATAAATTATCGTTATTGATGTTTAGCAGTTGTCTATCATTTTTGTTAAGGCTGTGTGGCATGACTGTTTTGGTCTAAACCCCGACTGACTATCAACTAGTAGGTCATTATTGGCTAGGTGTTCTATTGCTGTTTTATGCATGTGTTTTTCCAGTGGTTTGGACAGCGACGATATAAGAGAAATTGGCCTATAGTTACCAAGGTTGCTATTATCTGATGACCCAGGTTTAAAAAGAGGGTATACTTTAGCGATTTTAAAGGCAGGTGGAAATTAACTCCTTGCGAGACATTGATTATATATGTATGTTAGTGTATCAGTAATAGCTGGTGCAGCATAACGCAGTATTCCATTACTGATTCCATCAAGTCCCAATGAGTTATTATCTTTAAGATCAATAAGATAGTTATAAACTTCGTTAACCGTTTTAAAAGAAAAGTCGCATGGAATGGTGTTTGTACACTTGTTCTCGCAGAACGTTGATAATTCGCTGAAGTCACAAGGGGAAGAAGGTATGGCGGATATTATATTGTGGATGTCTGCCTGAAAATGATTGCTGAAGTCTGTACAAGTAAATGAAGTATTGGGATTTTGTGAGTCTGGCGAATTTCTTTTGTTCACTAAGGTATTGATTGCCTTCCATATATTTCTACTGTTGCTTTTGCTTTTAACTAAATTACTAAAGTAGTTTTTCTTTTCTCTGCGAATTAAATATTGTACTTTGTTCCTTGCTGCCCGATATGTAATGATGTCCTTATTTTTGTGCGCTCGATCCCTCTGCCTCTTAGCGGCAAGTACTTCTTGTGTGATAAATGGAGATTTTATTTGTCTTTTTACGCGAATTTCTTTAGTAGGCGCATCCTTATTAAAAATACTATAAAATGTCCGTGTCCAATATGCAATGGAATCATCAGGATCAGGAAGTTGGTAAACATCGGCGAAAGGCGCATTTCGCAAATGATTTAAAAATAATTTTATGTTGAAATTTTTTAGACTTCTATATTCAATACTGATGTGTTTATTTTTTGGAGATTTGTACCCATTTTTTGCCCAAGTGCAACATATGGGATAGTGGTCACTCATAGCAATATTAGGGATGGAACATTCTATAATGTTTTCTGGACAGATTACATAGATGTGATCGATCAGTGTGGATGATGTTTTTGTTACTCTGGTAGGTTTGTTGACTATTTGTTTCAAGTTATACGATGCTATGATGTTGGTACATGTTTGGTTTGGCTTATGCATATCAATATTGAAATCACCAAGAAGAATAATTTCATTGACTGTAGTGATAACTTTATCCATCATGTTCGTGAAATCTTCAAACCATGTTGTTCCTACACTGGGATTTCGATAAAGATATCTTTGCTTTTGTGGCTTTACCTCTAACCATATGCATTCTATATATATGGTCTCTAGATTGTTTCTGCGGCGATAACTGAGAGAAGTGGAAATATAAACTGCTAAACCTGTCTCTGATTGTCTACTAGAATCTCGCCGAATAGTTTTAAATCCATTACGTGCAATGTCACTATCAGTTATTTTCTCATTCAGACGACTTTCTGAAAGCCCAAAAACATGGAAATTTTGATTGAGAACTTGTGTGAGTTCTGGAAGTTTACCTAAAAGATGGTTTACGTTCAGATGGCAAAGACGTAAACCATTCATGGTTAGTAACTGTTCATAAGTACCTGGCATTTATGTTATGTAAAGAAGCTTGCGCTAAAATAAAAAGGTAAATAAATACTAAATTTAACAAATTTTACCAAGGAAGGGGAATTAATGGTGTTATTAATAAGTGGGGGACTTTGAAAACTAATTACAAACTGATTATTCAAAACTCAATAAAGACACAGAACAAAAATTAACTCTTATTCAAGCTTCCAAGACAGTCGCAGATCAAAACTCGTATCACCACTTCTGTAATGCCACATGCATTGCCGTTGATCGATAACATTTCATTCATCAGATCAATTTACATGTCAAGCCCCACACCAGGGGCAACTCTTAGGACAATCAAAGTTCTTTTTCTTTTAAAAGGACTCACTGACATGCTAGTTACCCTTCGTCTTCAATTCAGGGTGTTTCTCGTTTCGTTGATACAGGGTTGGAAAATACGCTAAGATTATCATCACCATCACCACCACCATCACCATCACCATCAGCGCTGACATGCACTTACAGCGGTGGCTTCTGCAGCAATTTGTTTTGCATTGTCACAGAACCTCTGGACATGCTCTTTGTGTCCAGAGCTCACACCTTGCTTTACCACACCTTCAGCCCTACGGCAGTATCATTTCGTTTTCTTTATTTTTCTCACCAATCGCCATTATTTGGCATAATTGTTATGTCCTTTCATTCATTATTTTACTCTCTATGCTCGATCTAGTAGGATGAAGTCTCTAACACTCAACTTCCCTACGGAAGTATCTGTTATGGGACTATCTTTGTCTCTTACATTTGCTTTACCACTCCTCAGACGTGTTTATGTTCCGCCAGGTAATTAGACCGGACAGCCGATTATACGTTATCGCATAAGCTGGCTGACCCCTTTGAACGTGACGGTCCAACATTTCTCCTTCTTCTTCTTCTTCGTTCACCCTGAAAAGGACGGTGGTTGCATTGTGTCTGTTTACGCCTAAGATGTGATATCTGCACCTTTCGGTCGACACATCCGACTTCAGCACGGCATTTTTTAGGGACCGGGTTTGCCTTCCCATTGCGATCCGCACTCGCTCAGCCAGACTGCACTGCTGCAGACTGTTTCCAGGACCACCACGTGGAGGTGGAGTGCGGTCTTGACCAGCTCTGGTTCGCTGGTCCTGATGCAAGCAGTACAGCTATGGATCGCTGACTGCATTCACTATTGCTGCATCTTGGGGTCCCGGTCCAACATTTGATCCCAGGTGGATAGCGACCATCCCTGTGTTTGCACAAGACAGGCGTGCACGATAGACTTAAAGAAAGCCACATTGTCTGTCGGCGACCTTCTCTGGGGGACAGACGAAAACACAGTTGATAAATACGTAATTCGCTTCCGCTGGCCCCTGTCTGTATCAAGATTACAGATAAACCCGTTTGGGCGGAAGGTATTATCGAGGGATGAGTCACAGATTTGTTGGTATAAAGATGCCATCGGAAGTATTACAACTTATTAGACAGAGGTCACGCGTGGAATATTAAATTTAATATTTTAAACACGTGGAGGATTTTTTTAATTAAACACCCGACCCACATAGCCTAAAGAGATTCCTTTGGTTTGAAGGGAGCGAAGGGATATACATTGAATTTCATTGAAAATCTCGGCGGAAAGACCATCGGTGATCTGAACTGGAAACTGGAAATATAATCTAGCGAAATCAGAGACACAGAACAGACAGCTTCGCAACTTCAAACGAGCAACTCCCAAAAATAAAAGCCAGAAAGAGAAGGATCGGACCTAGAATTTCATACTTATAAGTGACAGATCGAAGTAACTGGGAAACTTAAAACCTTAAAAAGTAAGCCCGACTTTTTAAATACAGAGACTGAAAAACTTGAGGTACCAGGGCTTTAAATATCAAAAGACTGGAAACCTAGAAATTGGATCACCCGTCATCAGACAAACTTTCCCAGACCAAGTGTATCGCAGAACACCCGTCGAAGAGGAATTACTAGTTTCCCAGGCCAAGTGTATCGCAGATTCACCCGTCATAAAAAGGGATTCAAAATTTCCAGACGAAATTGATTCGAGAGCATATGCACCGAAAATGCTCGTGTCCATCCGAAACCTCTGCGAGGAGATTGTGTATAATCCAAAAATTTGGGGTAAGTTGTGAACATATCTTTTACAAATGTGAATTAACATGTTTTCTTGCTAAGTGGTAATATATGCGGCTGACAACCTCAAAATATTATATTCATGAACCACTACAGCAAGCGCTGGTGATTGTTTCTGGCTAATCATGCGGAAAACCCGACAGCATATGTGAACCCAGACTCCGACTGGAGCAGTGATGAGTGATGATTACATCATACGTGCCTCAAGTGTAGCATATCATTTTGTGAGATATATGTAACTTGTTAATGTTAGTTCAGGCACAAATCATTATTCGCGCTGTCCACACACATTTTCCCAGTTAACACCCAGAGGAATATTGGTGAATTTTATTCATCTTTCCTGAGTTAAACTGTGTATGCTCATCACCAACAAGTGACGGAAACAACGGCGACAGGATTCCACTCGAGTCTTGTAAAATAGGCGAAAGCAACGGACTTTGTGATAAATCCTCACCTACGTCTCAGTGACGAAAACTTGTATTTACAGCAAAATTTCACCAATCTTTAAATTTTTATTTCAACTGTAAAAGACTAGTTCATTATTAAAATTGTTACATGTTATTTTAAAACTAAACAATCATAGACGCTCCAGTTTTTATATCTATGAAAGCAAACGCATGAGCCAGCATATTTAAGATATATATCCTCCCAACTAACATATTACCGATGTATTTTACGTCGGTCGGTCTAACTCAAAATAGTAACTCCCACCAGAAAAAAAACTGTGCAACTTGCGCGGCGTGGGTGTTATATAAAACAAATACTTTGGTTTTATTTTTTTTATTCTTTCACGAAATTAGTAGCGCTCGACAAAGAAAAAGTGCGTAAAAATTGGTGTGCATGAGCCCTCACCCGATGTACAAATCATGAAAACTTGAAAGTTTTTGTTAAAACCACTTATTATCAGGGAACACTCTTTGAAAACAACCTACGCACTTTCACACGAAATGTTGTCATCAAAGAACTTTTAAATTGAATCTAAAATAACATAATTCTCGCCGTGTGTACGTTGGTCACAGCTGAGGAATGCAACCGTGTTGAAAAATTGTATTGTTTCCATTATATATACTCTCCCGAAAATAGTTACAATCAACAAAGAAAAACGTTCAAATGACGGTGTTCATGAACAGTTTGAGTACACTGTATAATGGAAAGAGACCAAAAACACTATAAGAATGTACTTCTATCTGCTCATCCGGGAATGGAAGCAGCACACTACAATTAAAAACCCGTCAAGTTTGACGGGTTATTGCTAGTCATCATCATCTCAAACCGTAACCCGTCATGGGTCGTAGAGGTGCCATGGTTGAAGCATCAGCAGACAGGGTCCTCCACTGCTCTCTATCCTCAGCAATGCGTACAAGTGTGGAAAAACCGTGCCCTGCCCATTCTTTGATGTTATCAGCCCAGGATTTTCTTTGCCTTCCTCTTCTCCGTTTACCTTCGACGATATATATATATATATATATATATATATATATATATATATATATATATATATATATATATATATATATATATATATATATATATATATATATATATATATATATATATATATATATATATACCTAGATATATATTTACAGAGCTATACCATATACCATTATAAGAGGAAATTCGCTGAATTAACTCAGCTGGGGGCTTGAACGGGCTAAAAACCATTGCTTAAATCCTTCACAAAAGGCGACGGACAGATATGTTAACCATTGCTCAGCGCTATGCCGCATGGTTCTTGACTTCTGAATTACCCTGCGAACGCTCCTTTCGGATAGAAGCGCCATTACACTTCTATCTACATCTCTGCCAAGAGTAATCTTGTGCGAAGGTAAACACCTTTGACGACCCATTTAGATACTCTTGAATTTTGGCCATTGTTGGACCACTACTGCAAAGCAGGGGAGGCAATCCGTGACATACATGATGAGGTTGCCAGGCTCATACACAACCTCATATTAGCAGCCTTGTACGACATGCTAGAGGGATCAATGATCATAGTCTTTCTTTGTCTCATTAGAGACCCCCTGGAAGTACATTGGACGTGCATAGATATGACAAAAGAAGTTATTTTGTTATGATAATTTTGTCGGATGCCGATTAGTGAGAAGGTGTGTAGTTCCCGGGGTAACTGGTGAGACAATGAAAGAATACATCTCGCGCTACCTCAGTTACGTCATACGAGGTGACTAATATGAGGTAGTGCATGAGACTCGCAACCTCGTCATGTAAAGCACCTCTCTACAGCAAAGATATAACATTCCACAAGCAATACTAGGAGTATCAGTTGGGGGACAAAATACTGAGAAACTGCAATACGCTGATGACACTTATAAAGGTAAAAAATAAAAAATAACTACAGATAATGATTGCCGACAGGAAGTAAAAGGAGTTTAGTTAGCTCTCTCATGTGACGTAATCTTTCCAGAACGTTGTCTCCATTACAGCTGCTCTGAACGCATCACGATTCTGGGCAAGTCGACCTGCATCATCCAAAGACAAGTTCAGACTCTCTGTGATGTCCTGGATCCACCATCGTCTAGGTCGTCCCCTTCCCCTTTTACCAGGGATCATGCCTTCCATTACTAATTTTTACAGACTATTACGTCTTTTTATATGACCGAAAAATTTCAGCTTCCTTATTGCGATGGTATTTAGGAGCCAATTTTCCTCTACATTTAGTGAGTGCAGTACTTCTCTGTTGGTCTTTTTTTCTGTCCAGGGTATTCTCAACATCCTTCTGTAGCATTTCATTTCGAATGATGTAATCGTTTTTGCAACTGTTTTATTGAGTGTCCATGTCTCGCAGCCGTATGTTGCTACTGGGAATATACATGCTCTGATCAGTTATAACTTTGTTTCTTTGCTTGTGCCTTGTCATAGGTTTTTCATCTGTATTAGTTTATGTGAGGCAATTGCAAGTCTTCTTTTAATTTCTACTGCACAGTCGCCAGAGCTGTTGATGATTGATCCTAAGTATTCGAATTCCTTAACACCTTCCAGTTCTTCGTTATCAATTTCAATTTCTGGTTTGATCTTTACTTTGTCTGTTGTCAATACTTTGGTATTCTTGGTGTTTAGGTATAGATTCTGGTAAAGGTTTAGATAGCAAGACGACAAAAGTAACGACGGTTTCAAAGAAATAGAATTTACTGCAATCCACCACTAAATTAAATGGGAGAGTTTTGAAAATAAGTTCATGGGTTCAAATTCCTAGGTAGATAAATAATATCAGATGAACGTATATCTCTGAAATAAGGTACTAAACAGCCCAAGCGAAAATAATTTTCTTAAGATTTTAAGTTGACAGACAGAATGATTTGACACCTAGAAGGATTTGACAGACAGACAGATGGATCGACTGGCGAACGGATTGATGGACGGACAGATAGACAGGCAGAAAATAGGACAGACAGAAAGACGTATCGACGACGGATGGACAGAGCGAATCACAGAGAGACAGACAAACTGACCGATCGACGACGGATGGACAGAGAGAATGACAGACAGAGAAACAGACAGTCGGCCGGATCGACGACGGATGGGCACAGAGAATGACAGACAGAGAGACAGACAGACGGACGGATCGTGACGAATGGACAGAGAGAATGACAGACAGACAGACGGCCGGATGGACGACAGACGGACGGACGGATACAGACACAGACAGTCCGATTGTATGACAACTTTATCTCATCCGCCACCATAATAAATCAACCTCGGTTTCTCTAATTGCTGTAGGAGTATTACCGTTGTCTCATCTAATATTGTATATCGCCTACCTAATATCCGAAAATAATATTGTAGCAATAAACACTGACCAAAATTGCTAGACATACGAAGAAAGGAGGAGTGTGAGCGGCAAGACATCCATTTTTTTGCGCGGTCTCCCGCAATGTCTGTCTACTTAAGTTCCTCAGCAGTCAGGTAGATCAGCAGGTTCTTCCGTCTTGTCGCAAGCTAGTTTCTCCTTCTGGTTTGTCTCACGGCTCAGCATTTCTCGTGCAAATCCTCTCCCCATCCCTCTTTGATATTGTTTGTTTTATTGTTTAACTGTATTGATTATTCCGTGTGGTGTTCAGAGCTCTCTTCCAAGAAAGACCAGAACCACTGCCTCCTTAAGCATGTCGTCAGAGGCGACAAATGTAAGACTGTGATTAGGGCTCGCACCCTCACCGTGTAAAATAAATTGTTAAAGAACGCACTATCGCACGAGGACGTGAAGTATTTTCTAGCAAGCTCCCTACAAAGTAGCCAAAATGTAGTACTGGTCGTACGTCCCTTATGGGTAACAAAATGAGCGAGTATAAGTTTTGTAATGGTTGCATTTCGAAGTTAACGACCCATCTGTTCTGAATTGAACTGTTTGTCCCTTTCTCGCTCCTCGGGGTTTTGCAGTTGGTCTCATTTCGCAAGCTGAGACCTAGTCTCCCCTGTGGCATTACCATCTGTGGGACTACTGTAAAGGGCAATTTTTACTATCTTGCAATATAATACATTTATATACTTATTATGTTCGCAAATATTTGGTAATCAAAGTATTTCCTTTTTAAGTGCTTAAGGAGAAGTCATTTTTGAGTTACTTCCCTTGAAAGTAGTTCCGTCATCTTCGATCGGACTCCGCGGACGAGTCTAGGCCTACTGCGATTTATTCTTTGGCTGGGTAGGAATAGATTGTTCTTGCTTCAGTATATCTATGGCCTGAATTTATACGTAGTGTTTGTATGAGTAGGACGAGTCTGTCTTATATATGGATATCTTTACATTTCTAAGTCGAACTATGTTGGTTGTGGCTAGAAAAGGTCAAAGGCTATGCAGCGGAAGTATCGCTAGCAAGGGGTGTGATTCATGGCCGTCATCCTATCGAGATGTCGAATTTTGTTGTAGCAGGCCTATCGCCGAAAAAATGATCTATAAGTAGATGGGGAAAAGTGATAGTCATTTAGACATGTTGTATGTACTTTACCCCAGTGTTTATTCTCTTTTGCCAAGGAATGGCAAAGTTATATTTCGCATAGAAAGGTAAAACCACAATTTATTATGAACTTGGGCTTCGCCATCGTTGTTGATAAACAGATGCACAGTGGTACTTTTGAAAAGAATATTTATTCAAAGGAAGACGACATTCCTATGTATCAGCACTAGATTATATGATATTATTCAATTACTTCTATGATAGAAGTCATGAAGAAATGAGGACATTTAACGAATGACCAATTTTGGTCTGGGTCCTATAGTGAGTGAAACTCACGAGAGAAGAACAGCCATGTTGAAATTCATATACTTTGTATTTATCGAGTGAGAAAAAGGGATGCCTGTACTATCGCTCGATGAACCAAGAGATCACTGCTACATGTGAGAACCCATGTCTGGGATTCCTATATCTTTATGGAAAATATATATATTGAACTTTACGTGAAGGGATATTCACTAGACGAGGTTAGGTCTAGGAGCCTTCCTATATATTGGTTATGGTCTGACGTGCCCAGTCAGTAAAGCCAGATGATTTACATGATGGAACTCTGAATGCTTATTTACGAATGCTCCATTATGATATTTGCCAAGCATGAATGCTAACTTAAGATGATATTCCTGTGATCAACATTATGCTGTCTATGTCGACATTTGTTCCTGTAACCATACACGTACTGTCCAAGTGTGCGTCCCATTAAATGTTATAAAAAGACCACCGTAGTTCCAGTACTTCTTGAATTCGAACAGTGTGAGTATGAGTGATGTACTACCAACCTGTCAACTCTATCGAATCATTCTACCATTCGCGTTCTGACATTCACATACACACTCATTGTTTACACTCACATTCTTGTCGGAGCCTCATCACGTTCCAGGACAAGATGACCTGTATGACCAAAACTGTGCTGGGTTTAATGAGTTGACAATCGTTACACTTTACTACACCAGTCCCAACATCTACATTTATCAACTGGTGGACATTCACGTCATTTAACAAATAAAGCGTGATTCAACAACTAGTAGCCAGTATGAGTAAACAACTAAACAGAGTTTAACAACTGGTGTGCCAGCTTCCTGGGTCAACCTGCACAGTGACCATATTGAGAAGTAAACTACTGAGACCAGACGTTCCTTGGGGTCTGTTACGACACACAAATACATCAGCAGTACAACTCTACAGTGATGTCAGCGTGACCTGTCCTGTCGACAGTATGCAGTAACTAGGTCAGCGTTTGTTGACATTTGGTTCGTTGGACATTTGCCATACAACTGACAGTGTTACACAGCAAGCTTGGTTGAAACATAGAACATTACACATCAGGACTGGAGAATATTTGACAGTGTTTGCGAAAGGAAATGTTATTGAACTGAGAAGTCCTACATCGATTGTTATCATTCACATCAACGATGGAGCTTCTATTTCTGTGTTGAATTTAAAATAATTAGACCAGAAGTATTTGTTTAATAAAGTACCACAGTACTGTACTATTAGGCAGTGTAACTGAGCCTTCTTTACAACACATTCTTTCTGCAACACTCTATTTACATCATATTGCCATACTATTTATGCAATTATGTATTTATGTTTAAATATTTATATGTGATATTTGTTTGTATCCAGCGGGTTGTTGTTTTGGTTGGGCGGTGTCACACAGCAGAGTATCCCACGTAATAGAGGGTCTGATGTGTGCGTTTCTATAGGTGCAATTTTCTTGATTGAAAATTTGCTGCGACAGCTGTTGCTATTAGTGTTAGCTGTGAAGACTGTACTCATTGTTGTTTTTGTAATATTCCTCTGTTCTTTAGTTTGTTTTGATTTGTTTGTAATTTGTTGGTCTACCCTATTCTATCTTTCAGTTCTATTCTCAATTTATATTTATATACTGTGGCGTTATTTGTATTTGTTATCCTCTTGCGGTTTATCTTTTATTGTTTTTCCCATTTGATTTATTTCATCTCCGCAAATGTTTTCATGTTCTCCTGTATAACTGTTTTGTTTTGTGCCTGATCGACATACACTATTTAAAATATAGTTGATCATATAAATTGATGTACAAGAATCAACTGATAGTTAATTGCTATTACTAAAGGTACACAGTTGATGATATAAAACACTATTTCTGGTGCACTGCACTTATATTATAGAGTGAACCAGCAACTTATAGCTGTTATTATATAAGGATTTATACAAGACCTTTGTAAGGCTTGTTTCCCACAGTGATTGGGATAGTTAAGTACTATTTTCCACAGGTTACAAAGTTATCATACAAGGTCTTTGATTAAGACTAAGAAAGTGAATTTATTTACTTTTGCAAATTACTGATCTTATTAGACAAGATGTCTACTTTAGATTATTTTATCACACAAGGCAAGATTCTTGATAAGACTGGTCAGCAATTAGAAGAATGGGCAGTTGCTCAATATGACAAAGCATTGGCTGCTGAAGAAAGAAAAGCATTGATTGAAGAAAAGAAATTAGCAGCTGAGGAGAAAAAATTAGAAGCTGAGGAAAAAAAATTACAAAGAGAGTATGAACAAAAGAAATTGCAGATACAGACTGATGAAAAAAGATTCCAGATGGAAATGGAAAAAGAGAAAAGAAAAGATGAAGCTGCTGCAGAAGAGAGAAAATTACAAGCTGAAGCTCAAGAGAAAAAAGCAATAAGAGAACATGAACACCAAAAAGAACTTTTAGCATTTGAGTTAGAAAAGTTAAAGTTAACAAACATAAGTGATGGTAATCAAGCATCTGGTGGTAATGGTAAACCCTTTACTTACAAGGTCAAGGTACCAGCGTTCAACCCTTCCAGTGATGACATAACATTCTGGCTAAATAGATTTGAACGCTCGTGTCGAGCACATAATGTGGACAAATCACAATATGCTAACCAGTTATCAGAAAATCTGAAAGGTGATTCTCTGACTAGTTTAAGTTTGGTTGAAGAGGCTGACAAAGATAACTATGATGTTATTAGGGCAGCCTTATTAAAGAAGTATCAGTTGTCTGAAGAGGGTTATCGGAAGTTGTTTAAGACAATGGTGCCTGAGGCAGGTGTAGAATTCTCAGAATTCATTGCAAGGACACGTCTTACATTTGATCGTTGGATTGAGCTATCCAAAACAGAAAAGACTTATGAAGCCCTTATGGACTTGATACTCAGAGACAAGATTATGTCAAGTATAAATAAACCTTTCCTCGAATTCTTACATGAGCGTAAACCTAAGTCTCTAAAAGAAATGGAACAGTATTGTACCCAATACGTCACTGCACATCCGGACGTAGCTATTAGCAACAATAAGGTTAAAGAAGGTATGCCAGTTGCTTCTGCAACACCATACAACCCTAATCACTCTCACAAATTCCAAGGACCTCAAAATAAGTTTAATAAAAAAGGTAACTATTACAGTTATCAGAACCAAGGTAACCAATCATTTCAGGGTTCTTCTTCGAATACCTGGAGAAGAGCTGACAGCCCTCGATTCAGGGGTGGTCATAATTACAGGAACTTTCGCAAAGGAAGTCATTCTAGAAACTATCCAAGTTTTCCTTCATGGAGACAACAAGATCATAATTACAGAGATACTCATTATAATGAATATGATGATAGTAACCAAAGGAGCTATGATTCAAACCCGAGTAGGGGTTATAATAGTGGAAACAATGATAAGTACAGAGGCAATAATAACAGAGGTAGAGCACAATTCAAAAAACATAAAGCTCATTACCAGGCGAACTCTGCACAGCAAGAGTCCCACGAAGCCTATAAACAAAATAAAGATAATGATGACTCTAATAATATGGCATGTGCCGCTTTTGATTTTGGGAGAGCATCTCAGTGCCCCCAATGCAAAACATTATTTGAGCCAACCACAGTGTCTACTTTAAGCTGTGGGCATCCTCTTCCCGCTCTTCCTGCGTCAATCGCGCATGATGGGAGAGGTTCTCTTGTCTTACACAAAGGTTTAGTAAATGACAATCCAGTCTCAGTACTTTTTGATTCTGGATGCACAACTATTGGGGTTAGGCAGTCACTCATAGATCCTTCTCATTCTACAGGCAAAGTAGTCAAATGCGTAACATTTGGCGGCACCATAGAGAAATACTCTACCGCTATCATTAGGATTGCTACTCCTTTCTTCACAGGAGATGTACACGCATGTCTTTTGCCGAATCCGATCGCTGATCTTATCATCGGTCGCATTCACGGAGTCAAAGAATGCACTCCGGAGCAAATTTCCGTTTGGGAAAATCAAAATATGCAATCTGCTAATGCGGTAGTCACTAGAGCTCAAGCTCTCAATATGCCTGAAACTTCATCTGTTGAAGATAATGAAGTGCATAACCAAGATGATCCCTTGGTAATTTCTCGTGACTCGTTTATAAAACAACAAGAAGAAGATCCGACTCTTAAGAAATTCTTCACTCTTGTAACGAAAGGTGATCCGAATAAAGATTCAAATTGTAAATCTTGGATTACAATGAAGAATGGCGTACTTGTACGTATGGTGCAAGACTCCACTAAGTCAAGTCATTCTCAGATTCTTGTACCCAAGAATTTGAGAGTTAAGATCTTACAACATGCACACGACTCTCAGTGTGCTGGTCACATGGGTTTTTCCCGTACAAAGTCAAGAGTTCTTGCGGCTTTCTTTTGGCCTTTTGTGAACAAGGACATACGGATCTATTGTCGATCCTGTAAAGTATGTCAAGAAGTCAAATCCAAAGGTCCTCGTCATGCTGCGCCTATTCAGGCTGCAGATATTCCTATTCGTCCATTCCAGAAAATGGCGATAGACATCATTGGTCCATTCAAGATCAAATCTGCTAGAGGACATCAGTTTATCTTAACGTGTGTAGACATGTGCACACGTTGGCCAGAGGCTATCCCTCTAAAGAGCATTACTACCGCTGACATTGCAGATGCTCTTTGGCTTATATTTTCTCGGCTGGGATTCCCCGGAGAAATATTATCAGATCATGGCACCCAACTGATATCGGATACCATGTCTCAAGTAATGTCTACTCTACAGATAGAGAGATCTTTGAGTAGCATCTATCATCCTATGTCCAATGGGATGGTCGAGCGACTAAATAGAACACTTAAGAACTTATTAGGGAAGATAACTGAGGATCATCCTCAAGATTGGGATAGGGTTTTACCCGCGGCCCTCTTCGCGTACAGAGAGGTCCCCAATGAACATACAGGGTTTTCTCCCTTTGAACTTGTCTTTGGCGCGCGACCGCGCGGCCCAATGTCTTTGCTGCATGATCTTATAACAGCTGACAATATTGACGATGACACAAAATCTTCTTACGAGTATGTCATCGCGCTGAGACAGAAGATTATCGAAGCATGCAAATTGGCAACGTCCTCTTCTGAATTTGCTAAGCAGAAGGCAAGACAATTTGCTAATAAGAAGAGAACTTTACGACAACTTTGTCCTGGTGACAAAGCATTTGTTTTGCTACCTTGTCGTGAAAATAGACTCCTTATTAGTTGGAAAGGTCCGTACGATATAATATCGAAAATTTCAGATGTTGACTACATCGTCGATATCAACGGGAAGCATAAAACCTTCCACATCAATATGCTTACGGAGTTCCATGAACGTCCTGACTATCTACAGCCTATTTTCCAGGCAACGGACGATTCTCATGTCAAACATGGTCATTACTCATCACTGTCTGTAATACAGGATGAGGAAACAAGTTTTTCGGATGTTAATCTTCCGCTTCCAATGATCCCACTTCATTCTAGTGAATCATGGAAAGACGTTACTGTTTCTCCTGATTTGTCTCTAGGAGAACGGCGACAAGTTTCGTCTATGTTACAAACATTTCAGGATGTCCTCACTGACATCCCTGGACAAACTCATGTCATTGAGCATGACATTGTTCTAACTGAACATACTCCAATTAGGGTTAGACCTTATCCTATCCCTATACATTTCCAAACACAGGTTGAAAAGGAGTTGGATGAAATGATAGATTTACAAATAATCGAACCATCCACTTCTGCATATTCTTCGCCGATGGTTATTGTTCGAAAAAAAGACAATAACATACGTCTTTGCGTTGACTATCGCAAATTGAATCAAGTTACGAAGTTCGATGCTGAACCTATGCCTTTACTAGAAGAGTTACTTACTCGTCTTTCTAAATCGCATTTTTTCACTAAACTTGATTTGTCTAAAGGATATTGGCAAGTTCCATTATCCGAACGCGCCAAACCTCTTACCGCTTTCTCTACTCCCAGAGGCCTTTTCCAATGGAATTTTATGCCTTTCGGCCTTATGAACGCACCAGCTACATTTGTACGCATGATGCGTCGAATCCTATCGTATCGGTCAGATGTCATTGCTTATCTAGACGACATCTGTCTTTTCAGCGATACTTGGGAAGATCACTATTCAGGGTTAGTTGAATTATTATCAACTCTGCGTGAGTATAACCTGACAGCAAAACCATCTAAAGCTTGTATTGGCTTTAGCGAAATTGCTTTCTTAGGCCATCGAGTAGGTCACGGTTTCTTGAAGACAGAAGACCATAATATCACTAAGATACTTAACATCTCTATCCCTAGGACTAAAAAGCAAGTGCGAAGTCTTTTAGGTCTCATACAATTTTATGGACGTTTCATTCCGAATCTGTCCTCTATCATGGCACCTCTCTCTACACTATTAAAGAAAGGGTCGCCTAACATGGTTCACTGGTCTCATGAATGCCAATCTTCACTAGAGAAGATCAAAACTATGTTTTCATCACCACCTATTTTAGTGTTACCTACAACAGATAAGACATTTGTTCTTCGTAGTGACGCTTCATCCACTGGGATTGGAGCGGCACTAATGCAAGAGTACTCTGGAACTCTGCATCCTGTAATGTATATATCCAGAAAACTTAATGCTGCAGAAAGGAATTACTCGGTTTTAGACCGTGAATTATTGGCAATGGTTTGGTCAATTCTCAAACTCCAAAGATTCCTTCTGGGCGCGCATTTCGTAGTGGAAACTGACCAAAAAGCTCTTACGGCTATCCAAAGTAAGAACTTGAAGAGCTCGAGATCAACTCGATACGCAATCGCTCTTCAACCTTTTCATTTCTCGGTACGAGCTATCCGTGGTTCAGAAAATGTGATGGCGGACATTCTGTCCAGATGCCCACATGATGCCACTTAACTGTTAAATATTGGATCTTTTTTTTAATATGTATAACTTTACAACAGTTATTTTTGTTTCTTTACTAAGATACACATTTGTAATTTAATAATAGAATGATGGTATCGCTACTTAGCGGTTTATTGATGTTTATTCACCGCTGTTCTTTGATGATTGTTTCTTCATAAATCATAAATTTAAGATTATAGTGTGAATTTTTGGTATGCATTGTATAATTACCAGAATTGTATTATACGTACATCACACCTTCCTGGAAACATTTATTCGTAGAGAAACAATTTCTCTCAGATTTTGAGATATATTCTCACCGGTCATATTAGGAATTATAGTTATTCCTGATATTTTCATCTGCGCAGTATTCTTGCGTTGTGAGCCTATTCTACGTTGCTCCTAGATGTATTTAAAAAAAAAAATTTTATTTTTTTTTTCCCGGGAGGTGTGGTAAGACTGTAAAGGGCAATTTTTACTATCTTGCAATATAATACATTTATATACTTATTATGTTCGCAAATATTTGGTAATCAAAGTATTTCCTTTTTAAGTGCTTAAGGAGAAGTCATTTTTGAGTTACTTCCCTTGAAAGTAGTTCCGTCATCTTCGATCGGACTCCGCGGACGAGTCTAGGCCTACTGCGATTTATTCTTTGGCTGGGTAGGAATAGATTGTTCTTGCTTCAGTATATCTATGGCCTGAATTTATACGTAGTGTTTGTATGAGTAGGACGAGTCTGTCTTATATATGGATATCTTTACATTTCTAAGTCGAACTATGTTGGTTGTCGCTAGAAAAGGTCAAAGGCTATGCAGCGGAAGTATCGCTAGCAAGGGGGTGTGATTCATGGCTGTCATCCTGTCTGGATGTAGAATTTTGTGGTAGCAGGCCTATCGCCGAAAAAGTGATCCATAAGTAGATGGGGAAAAGTGATAGTCATTTAGACATGTTGTATGTACTTTACCCCAGTGTTTATTCTCTTTTGCCAAGGAATGGCAAAGTTATATTTCGCATAGAAAGGTAAAACCACAATTTATTATGAACTTGGGCTTCGCCATCGTTGTCGATAAACAGATGCACAGTGGTACTTTTGAAAAGAATATTTATTCAAAGGAAGACGACATTCCTATGTATCAGCACTAGATTATATGATATTATTCAATTACTTCTATGATAGAAGTCATGAAGAAATGAGGACATTTAACGAATGACCAATTTTGGTCTGGGTCCTATAGTGAGTGAAACTCACGAGAGAAGAACAGCCATGTTGAAATTCATATACTTTGTATTTATCGAGTGAGAAAAAGGGATGCCTGTCTATCGCTCGATGAACCAAGAGATCACTGCTACATGTGAGAACCCATGTCTGGGATTCCTATATCTTTATGGAAAATATATATATTGAACTTTACGTGAAGGGATATTCACTAGACGAGGTTAGGTCTAGGAGCCTTCCTATATATTGGTTATGGTCTGACGTGCCCAGTCAGTAAAGCCAGATGATTTACATGATGGAACTCTGAATGCTTATTTACGAATGCTCCATTATGATATTTGCCAAGCATGAATGCTAACTTAAGATGATATTCCTGTGATCAACATTATGCTGTCTATGTCGACATTTGTTCCTGTAACCATACACGTACTGTCCAAGTGTGCGTCCCATTAAATGTTATAAAAAGACCACCGTAGTTCCAGTACTTCTTGAATTCGAACAGTGTGAGTATGAGTGATGTACTACCAACCTGTCAACTCTATCGAATCATTCTACCATTCGCGTTCTGACATTCACATACACACTCATTGTTTACACTCACATTCTTGTCGGAGCCTCATCACGTTCCAGGACAAGATGACCTGTATGACCAAAACTGTGCTGGGTTTAATGAGTTGACAATCGTTACACTTTACTACACCAGTCCCAACATCTACATTTATCAACTGGTGGACATTCACGTCATTTAACAAATAAAGCGTGATTCAACAACTAGTAGCCAGTATGAGTAAACAACTAAACAGAGTTTAACAACTGGTGTGCCAGCTTCCTGGGTCAACCTGCACAGTGACCATATTGAGAAGTAAACTACTGAGACCAGACGTTCCTTGGGGTCTGTTACGACACACAAATACATCAGCAGTACAACTCTACAGTGATGTCAGCGTGACCTGTCCTGTCGACAGTATGCGGTAACTAGGTCAGCGTTTGTTGACATTTGGTTCGTTGGACATTTGCCATACAACTGACAGTGTTACACAGCAAGCTTGGTTGAAACATAGAACATTACACATCAGGACTGGAGAATATTTGACAGTGTTTGCGCGAAAGGAAATGTTATTGAACTGAGAAGTCCTACATCGATTGTTATCATTCACATCAACGATGGAGCTTCTATTTCTGTGTTGAATTTAAAATAATTAGACCAGAAGTATTTGTTTAATAAAGTACCACAGTACTGTACTATTAGGCAGTGTAACTGAGCCTTCTTTACAACACATTCTTTCTGCAACACTCTATTTACATCATATTGCCATACTATTTATGCAATTATGTATTTATGTTTAAATATTTATATGTGATATTTGTTTGTATCCAGCGGGTTGTTGTTTTGGTTGGGCGGTGTCACACAGCAGAGTATCCCACGTAATAGAGGGTCTGATGTGTGCGTTTCTATAGGTGCAATTTTCTTGATTGAAAATTTGCTGCGACAGCTGTTGCTATTAGTGTTAGCTGTGAAGACTGTACTCATTGTTGTTTTTGTAATATTCCTCTGTTCTTTAGTTTGTTTTGATTTGTTTGTAATTTGTTGGTCTACCCTATTCTATCTTTCAGTTCTATTCTCAATTTATATTTATATACTGTGGCGTTATTTGTATTTGTTATCCTCTTGCGGTTTATCTTTTATTGTTTTTTCCCATTTGATTTATTTCATCTCCGCAAATGTTTTCATGTTCTCCTGTATAACTGTTTTGTTTTGTGCCTGATCGACATACACTATTTAAAATATAGTTGATCATATAAATTGATGTACAAGAATCAACTGATAGTTAATTGCTATTACTAAAGGTACACAGTTGATGATATAAAACACTATTTCTGGTGCACTGCACTTATATTATAGAGTGAACCAGCAACTTATAGCTGTTATTATATAAGGATTTATACAAGACCTTTGTAAGGCTTGTTTCCCACAGTGATTGGGATAGTTAAGTACTATTTTCCACAGGTTACAAAGTTATCATACAAGGTCTTTGATTAAGACTAAGAAAGTGAATTTATTTACTTTTGCAAATTACTGATCTTATTAGACAAGATGTCTACTTTAGATTATTTTATCACACAAGGCAAGATTCTTGATAAGACTGGTCAGCAATTAGAAGAATGGGCAGTTGCTCAATATGACAAAGCATTGGCTGCTGAAGAAAGAAAAGCATTGATTGAAGAAAAGAAATTAGCAGCTGAGGAGAAAAAATTAGAAGCTGAGAAAAAAAAATTACAAAGAGAGTATGAACAAAAGAAATTGCAGATACAGACTGATGAAAAAAGATTCCAGATGGAAATGGAAAAAAAGAGAAAAGAAAGATGAAGCTGCTGCAGAAGAGAGAAAATTACAAGCTGAAGCTCAAGAGAAAAAAGCAATAAGAGAACATGAACACCAAAAAGAACTTTTAGCATTTGAGTTAGAAAAGTTAAAGTTAACAAACATAAGTGATGGTAATCAAGCATCTGGTGGTAATGGTAAACCCTTTACTTACAAGGTCAAGGTACCAGCGTTCAACCCTTCCAGTGATGACATAACATTCTGGCTAAATAGATTTGAACGCTCGTGTCGAGCACATAATGTGGACAAATCACAATATGCTAACCAGTTATCAGAAAATCTGAAAGGTGATTCTCTGACTAGTTTAAGTTTGGTTGAAGAGGCTGACAAAGATAACTATGATGTTATTAGGGCAGCCTTATTAAAGAAGTATCAGTTGTCTGAAGAGGGTTATCGGAAGTTGTTTAAGACAATGGTGCCTGAGGCAGGTGTAGAATTCTCAGAATTCATTGCAAGGACACGTCTTACATTTGATCGTTGGATTGAGCTATCCAAAACAGAAAAGACTTATGAAGCCCTTATGGACTTGATACTCAGAGACAAGATTATGTCAAGTATAAATAAACCTTTCCTCGAATTCTTACATGAGCGTAAACCTAAGTCTCTAAAAGAAATGGAACAGTATTGTACCCAATACGTCACTGCACATCCGGACGTAGCTATTAGCAACAATAAGGTTAAAGAAGGTATGCCAGTTGCTTCTGCAACACCATACAACCCTAATCACTCTCACAAATTCCAAGGACCTCAAAATAAGTTTAATAAAAAAGGTAACTATTACAGTTATCAGAACCAAGGTAACCAATCATTTCAGGGTTCTTCTTCGAATACCTGGAGAAGAGCTGACAGCCCTCGATTCAGGGGTGGTCATAATTACAGGAACTTTCGCAAAGGAAGTCATTCTAGAAACTATCCAAGTTTTCCTTCATGGAGACAACAAGATCATAATTACAGAGATACTCATTATAATGAATATGATGATAGTAACCAAAGGAGCTATGATTCAAACCCGAGTAGAGGTTATAATAGTGGAAACAATGATAAGTACAGAGGCAATAATAACAGAGGTAGAGCACAATTCAAAAAACATAAAGCTCATTACCAGGCGAACTCTGCACAGCAAGAGTCCCACGAAGCCTATAAACAAAATAAAGATAATGATGACTCTAATAATATGGCATGTGCCGCTTTTGATTTTGGGAGAGCATCTCAGTGCCCCCAATGCAAAACATTATTTGAGCCAACCACAGTGTCTACTTTAAGCTGTGGGCATCCTCTTCCCGCTCTTCCTGCGTCAATCGCGCATGATGGGAGAGGTTCTCTTGTCTTACACAAAGGTTTAGTAAATGACAATCCAGTCTCAGTACTTTTTGATTCTGGATGCACAACTATTGGGGTTAGGCAGTCACTCATAGATCCTTCTCATTCTACAGGCAAAGTAGTCAAATGCGTAACATTTGGCGGCACCATAGAGAAATACTCTACCGCTATCATTAGGATTGCTACTCCTTTCTTCACAGGAGATGTACACGCATGTCTTTTGCCGAATCCGATCGCTGATCTTATCATCGGTCGCATTCACGGAGTCAAAGAATGCACTCCGGAGCAAATTTCCGTTTGGGAAAATCAAAATATGCAATCTGCTAATGCGGTAGTCACTAGAGCTCAAGCTCTCAATATGCCTGAAACTTCATCTGTTGAAGATAATGAAGTGCATAACCAAGATGATCCCTTGGTAATTTCTCGTGACTCGTTTATAAAACAACAAGAAGAAGATCCGACTCTTAAGAAATTCTTCACTCTTGTAACGAAAGGTGATCCGAATAAAGATTCAAATTGTAAATCTTGGATTACAATGAAGAATGGCGTACTTGTACGTATGGTGCAAGACTCCACTAAGTCAAGTCATTCTCAGATTCTTGTACCCAAGAATTTGAGAGTTAAGATCTTACAACATGCACACGACTCTCAGTGTGCTGGTCACATGGGTTTTTCCCGTACAAAGTCAAGAGTTCTTGCGGCTTTCTTTTGGCCTTTTGTGAACAAGGACATACGGATCTATTGTCGATCCTGTAAAGTATGTCAAGAAGTCAAATCCAAAGGTCCTCGTCATGCTGCGCCTATTCAGGCTGCAGATATTCCTATTCGTCCATTCCAGAAAATGGCGATAGACATCATTGGTCCATTCAAGATCAAATCTGCTAGAGGACATCAGTTTATCTTAACGTGTGTAGACATGTGCACACGTTGGCCAGAGGCTATCCCTCTAAAGAGCATTACTACCGCTGACATTGCAGATGCTCTTTGGCTTATATTTTCTCGGCTGGGATTCCCCGGAGAAATATTATCAGATCATGGCACCCAACTGATATCGGATACCATGTCTCAAGTAATGTCTACTCTACAGATAGAGAGATCTTTGAGTAGCATCTATCATCCTATGTCCAATGGGATGGTCGAGCGACTAAATAGAACACTTAAGAACTTATTAGGGAAGATAACTGAGGATCATCCTCAAGATTGGGATAGGGTTTTACCCGCGGCCCTCTTCGCGTACAGAGAGGTCCCCAATGAACATACAGGGTTTTCTCCCTTTGAACTTGTCTTTGGCGCGCGACCGCGCGGCCCAATGTCTTTGCTGCATGATCTTATAACAGCTGACAATATTGACGATGACACAAAATCTTCTTACGAGTATGTCATCGCGCTGAGACAGAAGATTATCGAAGCATGCAAATTGGCAACGTCCTCTTCTGAATTTGCTAAGCAGAAGGCAAGACAATTTGCTAATAAGAAGAGAACTTTACGACAACTTTGTCCTGGTGACAAAGCATTTGTTTTGCTACCTTGTCGTGAAAATAGACTCCTTATTAGTTGGAAAGGTCCGTACGATATAATATCGAAAATTTCAGATGTTGACTACATCGTCGATATCAACGGGAAGCATAAAACCTTCCACATCAATATGCTTACGGAGTTCCATGAACGTCCTGACTATCTACAGCCTATTTTCCAGGCAACGGACGATTCTCATGTCAAACATGGTCATTACTCATCACTGTCTGTAATACAGGATGAGGAAACAAGTTTTTCGGATGTTAATCTTCCGCTTCCAATGATCCCACTTCATTCTAGTGAATCATGGAAAGACGTTACTGTTTCTCCTGATTTGTCTCTAGGAGAACGGCGACAAGTTTCGTCTATGTTACAAACATTTCAGGATGTCCTCACTGACATCCCTGGACAAACTCATGTCATTGAGCATGACATTGTTCTAACTGAACATACTCCAATTAGGGTTAGACCTTATCCTATCCCTATACATTTCCAAACACAGGTTGAAAAGGAGTTGGATGAAATGATAGATTTACAAATAATCGAACCATCCACTTCTGCATATTCTTCGCCGATGGTTATTGTTCGAAAAAAAGACAATAACATACGTCTTTGCGTTGACTATCGCAAATTGAATCAAGTTACGAAGTTCGATGCTGAACCTATGCCTTTACTAGAAGAGTTACTTACTCGTCTTTCTAAATCGCATTTTTTCACTAAACTTGATTTGTCTAAAGGATATTGGCAAGTTCCATTATCCGAACGCGCCAAACCTCTTACCGCTTTCTCTACTCCCAGAGGCCTTTTCCAATGGAATTTTATGCCTTTCGGCCTTATGAACGCACCAGCTACATTTGTACGCATGATGCGTCGAATCCTATCGTATCGGTCAGATGTCATTGCTTATCTAGACGACATCTGTCTTTTCAGCGATACTTGGGAAGATCACTATTCAGGGTTAGTTGAATTATTATCAACTCTGCGTGAGTATAACCTGACAGCAAAACCATCTAAAGCTTGTATTGGCTTTAGCGAAATTGCTTTCTTAGGCCATCGAGTAGGTCACGGTTTCTTGAAGACAGAAGACCATAATATCACTAAGATACTTAACATCTCTATCCCTAGGACTAAAAAGCAAGTGCGAAGTCTTTTAGGTCTCATACAATTTTATGGACGTTTCATTCCGAATCTGTCCTCTATCATGGCACCTCTCTCTACACTATTAAAGAAAGGGTCGCCTAACATGGTTCACTGGTCTCATGAATGCCAATCTTCACTAGAGAAGATCAAAACTATGTTTTCATCACCACCTATTTTAGTGTTACCTACAACAGATAAGACATTTGTTCTTCGTAGTGACGCTTCATCCACTGGGATTGGAGCGGCACTAATGCAAGAGTACTCTGGAACTCTGCATCCTGTAATGTATATATCCAGAAAACTTAATGCTGCAGAAAGGAATTACTCGGTTTTAGACCGTGAATTATTGGCAATGGTTTGGTCAATTCTCAAACTCCAAAGATTCCTTCTGGGCGCGCATTTCGTAGTGGAAACTGACCAAAAAGCTCTTACGGCTATCCAAAGTAAGAACTTGAAGAGCTCGAGATCAACTCGATACGCAATCGCTCTTCAACCTTTTCATTTCTCGGTACGAGCTATCCGTGGTTCAGAAAATGTGATGGCGGACATTCTGTCCAGATGCCCACATGATGCCACTTAACTGTTAAATATTGGATCTTTTTAATATGTATAACTTTACAACAGTTATTTTTTTGTTTCTTTACTAAGATACACATTTGTAATTTAATAATAGAATGATGGTATCGCTACTTAGCGGTTTATTGATGTTTATTCACCGCTGTTCTTTGATGATTGTTTCTTCATAAATCATAAATTTAAGATTATAGTGTGAATTTTTGGTATGCATTGTATAATTACCAGAATTGTATTATACGTACATCACACCTTCCTGGAAACATTTATTCGTAGAGAAACAATTTCTCTCAGATTTTGAGATATATTCTCACCGGTCATATTAGGAATTATAGTTATTCCTGATATTTTCATCTGCGCAGTATTCTTGCGTTGTGAGCCTATTCTACGTTGCTCCTAGATGTATTTAAAAAAAAAAAAATTTTTTTTTTTTTTTCCCGGGAGGTGTGGTAAGACTGTAAAGGGCAATTTTTACTATCTTGCAATATAATACATTTATATACTTATTATGTTCGCAAATATTTGGTAATCAAAGTATTTCCTTTTTAAGTGCTTAAGGAGAAGTCATTTTTGAGTTACTTCCCTTGAAAGTAGTTCCGTCATCTTCGATCGGACTCCGCGGACGAGTCTAGGCCTACTGCGATTTATTCTTTGGCTGGGTAGGAATAGATTGTTCTTGCTTCAGTATATCTATGGCCTGAATTTATACGTAGTGTTTGTATGAGTAGGACGAGTCTGTCTTATATATGGATATCTTTACATTTCTAAGTCGAACTATGTTGGTTGTCGCTAGAAAAGGTCAAAGGCTATGCAGCGGAAGTATCGCTAGCAAGGGGTGTGATTCATGGCTGTCATCCTATCTGGATGTAGAATTTTGTTGTAGCAGGCCTATCGCCGAAAAAATGATCTATAAGTAGATGGGGAAAAGTGATAGTCATTTAGACATGTTGTATGTACTTTACCCCAGTGTTTATTCTCTTTTGCCAAGGAATGGCAAAGTTATATTTCGCATAGAAAGGTAAAACCACAATTTATTATGAACTTGGGCTTCGCCATCGTTGTTGATAAACAGATGCACAGTGGTACTTTTGAAAAGAATATTTATTCAAAGGAAGACGACATTCCTATGTATCAGCACTAGATTATATGATATTATTCAATTACTTCTATGATAGAAGTCATGAAGAAATGAGGACATTTAACGAATGACCAATTTTGGTCTGGGTCCTATAGTGAGTGAAACTCACGAGAGAAGAACAGCCATGTTGAAATTCATATACTTTGTATTTATCGAGTGAGAAAAAGGGATGCCTGTACTATCGCTCGATGAACCAAGAGATCACTGCTACATGTGAGAACCCATGTCTGGGATTCCTATATCTTTATGGAAAATATATATATTGAACTTTACGTGAAGGGATATTCACTAGACGAGGTTAGGTCTAGGAGCCTTCCTATATATTGGTTATGGTCTGACGTGCCCAGTCAGTAAAGCCAGATGATTTACATGATGGAACTCTGAATGCTTATTTACGAATGCTCCATTATGATATTTGCCAAGCATGAATGCTAACTTAAGATGATATTCCTGTGATCAACATTATGCTGTCTATGTCGACATTTGTTCCTGTAACCATACACGTACTGTCCAAGTGTGCGTCCCATTAAATGTTATAAAAAGACCACCGTAGTTCCAGTACTTCTTGAATTCGAACAGTGTGAGTATGAGTGATGTACTACCAACCTGTCAACTCTATCGAATCATTCTACCATTCGCGTTCTGACATTCACATACACACTCATTGTTTACACTCACATTCTTGTCGGAGCCTCATCACGTTCCAGGACAAGATGACCTGTATGACCAAAACTGTGCTGGGTTTAATGAGTTGACAATCGTTACACTTTACTACACCAGTCCCAACATCTACATTTATCAACTGGGGGACATTCACGGTATTTAACAAATAAAGCGTGATTCAACGACTAGTAGCCAGTATGAGTTAACAACTAAACAGAGTTTAACAACTACCTTTACATTTAATTGTAAGCGTCTGGTGGGCATAATTTAGATTTTATGAATCAAACGTCAAAACGGCAGGCAGAACTAAATATTTCTTAAGTAATCAGTATCTTCGGTACTCATCCATTGAAGTAATCAGTGTCTTCTGAGTTCGTCCATTGAAGTACTCAGTATCTTCTGTACTCATCCATTTCAAGTAATCAGCATCTTCTGTACTCATCCACTGAAGTAATCAGTATCGTCTGCTTTCATCCATTCAAGTAATCAGTATCTTCTGCGTTCTCCCATTGAAGTAATCAGTAAATTTTGTACTCATCCATTGAAGTAATCAGTATCTTCTGCGTTCATCCATTGAAGCAATTAGTATCGTCTGATTTCATCCATTTAAGTAATCAGTATCTTCCACGTTCATCCATTGAAGTAATCAGTATCTTCTGCGTTCATCCATTGAAGCAATGAGTATCGTCTGCTTTCATCCATTGAAGGTGCATTCATCCTCAAAAGCAAATCCAGGTACTTTGATGAGTTACTGTTAATTTTTATTTTCAACTCGCCCCATTTCTTGTCCCTTTTATTAATTTTGGTTCTTTTTTTATTCTTATGCGTCCTAGTTCGTATCTGTTTTAATTCTGGGTTATTCTGTATGGCGGTAGGATGACTCATACCATCCAACACCAACCCTTCTCGGTTGGAGATGGGAGAAAACCCCTACCCGTGTTGTAACGTGGGCTAGTGAGTCATTCTTGTTGATAGGCGGTCAGTATAATTAGGTAATATTACGTACATTTTTCAGCGAGCTTCGAAGGGAGTCTATTTTCTTTGCTTCCCCCCACCCCCCCCCCCCCCCCCCCCGTTCCAGCAGGGGGAATAACTCTTCGTCGCTAGTGGATTGGTCGAGTTAAGATAATGTTATGATATTTAACAGGAAGCTCGTACGATTGGTTTTGATTTTTAATTTATGTACCAGTCATTAGATTACGTCAGAAGTGGGGTTGGAAGCGGATTTTGGGAGACGATGCTAGAAGCTATGACTCACCGCGTCGGTCTTGCATCAGAAAATTGGCCCTATATATGCAGGGCCACATTATTAGTTAAGGCTCTCAAGTCCAAGAATTTTATTGCCGTGAAGAGCGTCTGTTCAGTCTGCCAGATTCGTGGATATTCTGAAAGTCTGGTGATTCACGGCGGAGGGTAGGTAACCCTAAGCCTGCACCGGACTTTGCCTTCTCAGAGAGGGAGGCAAGAGACAACATCGTAATTGGAGAGAACTGGGGTACTCGCATAGTAACTGGCGCCCTAGTAACGTCTGCAATACGGAGAGGCATTAGAAGTTCTCATGACGTGAGAAAACATATACCTCAGCGTGGAATTGCCTAGGAATTAGAGCTCTTAGCTTGTACGGTCAAATACAGAACAGGCTACGTTGCTTGGTATTGTTTACATACTGCCACAATAAAGCTGTAGGCCAACACCCGTAGCGGGTTAAATCGTCGGTGTGTGAAGAATAGGGTGCCATCATCAGAGCTAGATCTACAGCCAGGGGCATATATATATATATATATATATATATATATATATATATATATATATATATATATATATATATATATATATATATATATATATATAATATATATATATATATATTCACCAAGTGCCCCTTCATCAGTTATTCTGGAGAGGAGAGAGGGAAATCATACTTCTCTAAATGCTAACGGGAGGAGGTACGTGACGAAGAGCAACGCATCGGAGCCCCAGACGAAAACGATAGCGTCAGGAAGGCACTGAACCGAAACAGAGGGAAGGGAGTGGAGTTAGTTGTGTTCCTCAGGAACAGTAGAGTTAGATAGAAACCACTAGAGGAGAGCCTCTGAGTTAGTTCTGCAGAATTCAGGAGAGTAGGATTTATGTGGTGTATACGTTAGTTGTGCAGGACGGCCAAGAGCGCCTTTGAGACATTGTAGTCAAATTAGTTAATAAGCCTTAACCGGAACAGAGTGAACACTAGTGAAGAGTAGTCAGGTGGCGGAGGACTCCACATTGTGTTTAGTTAGTAACAATAGAGTAGTCAGGGGTGGTGGCTCTTACCTAGAGACCCCCGCCCGGTATATTTCTTTAACCTTAGTTGTTATCGTGTAGGTGTGGAAGAGAGCGTGGTAATTTGATAATTGTGTCTTTCATTGATTGTTCTTTTTTCAGGTTGTGTGAACTCGCACGTTATCGGTGGGTTTTTTGTTTTGTTTTGGCTGTAGTATAGATTTGTTTGTTTTTAATAAACTATAAAATGTGCACTGGATCAGTTTGTCTTTCTTTATACTGTACCTGTATTTTTTAACTGTACAGTTGTGTCAGTGGCTAGTAATTAGTGCATACCTTATCTCAGCTGAGCGAGAGGTGGTGAGACAGTAGCTAATAAAACAAGACACAGGTGGCGACGGAGAGTCAATCTAGGTTCTCACCCTTGAGTCTGTAAGTCTCATCCTCCACAGTCACTTTAATTCTCATCTTAATCTATCTTCTCAGACTTTCCTACAATTTGGTGTCTTGTCTCTTTACTCAGACAGACTCTTAATTAAGCCACTGTGTGACAGGTACCCATTTACAGCTGGGTAGACTGAAAGGTGTCGATATCGTGAATCAAACCCGGTACCTTTGCCTCGAGAGAGCAGCGCTCGAACCACTCTGTCAATCGAACGCTCCATTGCAGAATAAGCCTTTACAAAAATTCAAATTAAGCCTGGCAGGTACGTACCATCAGCTCAAGGTATTTCAAATTCTTGTTTAATTCACTGACTTGCTTGTCTTCAATCTCGTTCTCCTTGTGAATTAGGTCACCCTCTCTTCGTCTTTCCACGAGGGCTCAACAGTAAGAACTGCCTTGTAAAGCTAACAGTTAGTTTATTCAGTGTATGTCATGTCCACCGCCAATATCTTGTCCTCACCTCTTGTTCAACATGTATATTTTTTTTAAAGATGATGGGAGGATAGCGATCTAGTATCAGCTAAACTTCATTACCTCCGCTCGTCCACCATCTTGGTTTACTCTCTTCAACCTAATTAGGGTATTTCTTCTTCTTCTTCCGTCCTTAGCCACCAACCGACGAAGCAGTCCGTGGCCAGTACGCCTAGTGGCGTCTTAGGGCAACAACAAATTGATCAATCTATCGCTTCCACCACGCCTATGGCGTCTTTGTGGGACAACAACAGACCAAACAATCTATCGTTGTTTCCGTAATCAGAGTAACTAGCAAGCAGGTGATCAGCCCACTGTGAATTAGGGTATTTGGTGTCATTTTATTTTCAAGTTCATGTTGTACTTTGCAATTGATTACTATTGGTGGTGTTAATTTATATTAGAATTAGGAGTTTTCAGTTATTGTTTGTGTATTTATTTATTTTTTTTTTTAATTCTTGGTTTTTCCTTATATTATGAGCAATCAGTAGGTTTTTTTTCTTTTTCTTTTTAAATTTGTGGTTCTTTATTAATTAAAGGGTGTGTTACTGGCGACTTTGTCACACACATGTATACCTATATATATATATAAAGCTACAGACTTTCATAAACGTGAGCTTGCGTAGAATAGAAGGATTGAAGTGGTACGACAAGATCACTAATGTGGAACTAATGACAAGAACTGGACAAGTGGAACAGTAGATGAGAAGAAGAAGAACAAACGAACGAACGAACGAACGAAATCTTTATTTCATCAGGGTAAAGAAATAGGCATAATTGCCTTTTTACATTTCTGCCCTGCAATACAATTTTCAGCGTTTTACAAATTAAAATTAAAATATTAACAACTTCAGACAGGATTAATTAATATTACCATCACAAAATTGAAATGAGCATACACAAGTACAGTTACTCATAGTCATTCACGCACATAGAGAGAGGGAGAGAGAGAGAGAGAGAGAGAGAGAGAGAGAGAGAGAGAGAGAGAGAGAGAGAGAGAGAGAGAGAGGTCAAGCAATATAGTGAAAAGCCTAATTGGACTTGTGAATTTTTATCACAAGTTCATCCCTCAGTTCTCTTCCATTGCAGCTACACTTACCTCGCTAACGAGTAAGGGGATGCCAAATAGGGTCGTGTGGACACAAGATTGCGAGATAGCCTTATCTAGAATCAAGAGGGTGTTCTCTAGGAAACCCATCTTACTGATGCCAGATTTACGCAAACCCTTTGTTTTGCGGACAGACGCATCTTCTGTAGGAATTGGAGCTTGTTTAATGCAAGACCACCAGAGTACCTTACATCCAGTGATGTATGTGAGTCGGAAGCTGTTGCCGGCTGAGACTAGGTACTCCACGATTGAAAGGGAGTGCTTGGCAATTGTGTGGGCAGTTTCAAAGTTGTCCCGATATTTGATAGGTGCACATTTTGTATTACATGTCTCTGTCTCTCATGTGTAGTATTTTTGAGGACTAAGGCATATGTGTATTTAATACAAAATACCCTGTGTCACTACTTAATATTTAAAAATTCAATTTAAAATGAAAATATTACAATGACAGTTAAATGCTCGTGGAAACGTTGAAATAACTGAAACAGAGTTGTCGTTAAATGTGTGTACAAGATTTCATGACATGTGAATGCTGGAAATGGATAGGACACACACTGAGGAAACCTGTTGATAGCGTTACCAGGCAGTCCTTGTTCTGGAATCCCCAGGGTAAGAACGTTAGAGAATGAGACCAACCAACACATGCAGAAGAGAACTGTAGACAGTCATGAAAGGGTAGATGAAGACTTATAAAAACCTTGAGCGGATGGCACGGGACAAAAAGATGTGACAAAAGTTTGTTGACAGCTTCTGCTTCTATAGGAGGTGAGGGGTGATGATGATGATGATGATGCAATTATTTATATTATTGGTTTGTCTATCCAAAAAAAATGGAATGACAAATATTTGATAGAAAGTTACAATGAATGGCCACATCATATGGTGCATAGTTATTAGAATTCTCTGTCCACCTAGATAGCTAATCGTTAAACACTACAATATTTTTTACTTACTTACTTACTTAGTCGTTCCCCTTCTACCGTGAGGTGTAAAGGTAAAATATTTTTTACACTTTCTGTTAAACCTGTCAGACGCCGATCGTGAAAGTTAAAGACCAGATGTAAAAAAAAAAAAAAAAACACACAAAACAAACAAAAACCCAACAACAACTGCCGTCATATAAATAAATAAAGAGCGAAGGACTCGTGAAAAGTTGGACAGGAACAGAGACTACGGATCTTATTGCCATATTTTAATTCGGCACAAGTGAAAGATTAATCGTAGTACTATAAGCTTCAAAGGAAAGATATCGTGTGCAGCTATGTTTTGTCTGTGTGTATCAGTGCAACTACACACCACCTGTGTGTAGCAGTACAACTACACACTACAAGCACGCTGGGAAATCGTTTGAATAAGGCTCGAACATTTGTGAAAGATTTGGGCAACGCCTGAATACAGTTAAGCCTTTAAGTTTGTACACGTGACAATGGATAGAAAAATTTCGTTTTGAAAGAAAGAAAAGTAGTTTAGTTTGAGCAGAGGGTATTTTAACAGTCAAGTACAGTGCTTCTCAACCAGGGACAGCCCCCACGGGGGGGGCGGGTGAAGCGAAACATACCAGATATTCTAGAAGGTGTATCATCATAAATAGTGTAGAATGCATAGAACGGTTGAAATGAAGCACAGTGGGCAGTGTTTTTCGATATCATCCTAGCAAGTCACTAACGTCGTTAGTGTTAAGATTAAGGTTAGGGTTTCGAGTTCGGATTCGGATATCTAAACCTAACCCTTACCCCTTTTTCGCTGCGTCTCAGAATTCATTGTTGAGGCCGTATGGAACAGACGACCCACTATTCTTCATTTCAACTCACAGAACTACAATATAGTTGTACAAAACAGAACAGTATCAACGTGAATTAAATACCGAACCTTAGTCACTTTTTGTAAATAACATTTTCTTAAAACTTATTTTTATCTCTTTTTCTAATATCTGGCGTATGTTGCGAGCTAGAAGATAATGCGTGTGCGATTCGTCTTAAAATGTTGTAAGTGGGTGCGAGGTGTCATAAGATTCTTTAAAGGAGTACGGGACCTCTAGAAAGTTTAGAAACACTGCTCTAATATACGAGTATGTATGACTACCTTAAGACAGCAAAAGCACATTGTAGAACTTCAGTTTAACAAAATGTGACGAACTAACCACAAAAACACAACCAGTTTGCCAACGATAATACCATTAAATCTGTTTAATACATGAACAAAGACTCACCGGAAGTTGAAAGTGTAAGTTCAGTTAAAGCACACAGCAAATCAGAAAGAGCAGCACACGTGTCCAGAGGGGAAGAAATTGACCGCTCTCCAGTTTCTCCTTCCGCGTGCTGTTAGCGTTTGTTAACTTGGAAATTTAGCCAACAGTTTTTCAGATATCACTTTCTGCAGATTAAGATTCTGCGGTCGGATTAAGCACTTCTGATGTTATGTAGGGAAAATTTTTTATGAAGTAAAAAGAACAGCTTCTTTAGAAACCTAATACTGAGTCTAATTTTGAAACAGCAAACTATCGCTAGAAATGTTAGCACACCTGGGAGGCAAGTGTGATGATGACCATACTTTTACAACTCTGCTGAATGATACCTGTTAACCTGAAGTAATTCAAAACACGTTAGGAAATTTCAGGTTAAAAAAACCCCAACAAAACATTGCTGCGTTGAAATGATACCAGTGAGTACTAATCATAGAGCAATATCGGTAAAGCTATGTCTTGACATACTTCTGAAGGAGAGGTATGTCTTATATCAGATACTACCGTAGGTTAGTGAAGTGTTAGAGACTTAACCATACTAGATCCTGATATTTTTCAATGATATGGAGTGACCAGTTCCCTTCCTCGCTGAATTTTGCCTTCCCTAACTCAAGATCAGAGTCAGATACCCATTTTACAGCTGGTTAGAATGGAGTGTGACGCTACCAGGTTTCTATCTCATAACCCGGTAACTTCACTGCTAGAGGATAAAACTAACCGTTTGGCAAGTGGCTCACTCCTGAAGAAAGCACCAACGTTAAGTTAAATAAATATTAGAACTGATCAGGTTTATCTATAGCACAATATTCACAGTCATCAGACTTATAGGTCTTTTATATAAGGACATGCGCCCTAATATAACCGACTAGGATCGCCAAAACGATGAAAAATTGTATTTAACATAACTATAGCACGATTAGTACTGTACTTGAAATACCCACAATGACAACACTGTAAGAGTAATACTCTGTTGTAACTGTTTACATTTTCAGGAAATAACACCTTTGAAAGTTAACATTTAATCTACAATTTCACCTACACCGTTTGTTGAGTTTTTTTTTGCTTGAATTTCAATTAACGAAGTTCATTTAACCGAAACGCTCGCGTATCAGTTTATGTTTGAACTTTGACAATTTGCCCCAGCAGATGGCTCGAGAAGTTACTATCTGCTCAGTCACTACAGTTGTAACGTGGCGAGAACGCGCGATGAAGTTATGTAAAATTCTCAGCCATGATTTTGCTGTGCGCGTTTGCTAAACGATTGCGACGGCGACCGCTGAAAGAGAGAAGAGAGCGAAAGAAGTAGCGTTCAGTGTCGTTCGCTCATTGATCTATTGGTGCTGAATAATTCATCATGTCTATCGTTAAGCATTGGCGTCGTAAACCATGGGTGCAGTGCGCGCCGCTAGAGAAAGGCCATCGAGAAAAATGAAAGCGCCCATATGCAACTGTACATCCATAATCAATTCATATATATGAAATGCTAATATAAAATAATAAAATTTACATGTTACAACTTACCCCAAATGGGTTAATAATATAGCCAGCCTTTTTTACGCCCAGAATGACCGTAGTATGTCTTGCAACTGTTCAAGATGTAGTCGTTCCTGAGTTAGTTAAGGTTACTAATTAACGTACTCCTAACTATTTACACTTAAGGATAGTTCCTCGGACTTGTGGGTCTCAAGATTACAAATTAAATTTTACACCTTTTTTAATTTTACAAGACACTTCTAATCACTTTGGCCTTTCCTATAATGGAAACCTTATTACTACTCTTATTCTGGCTGTCCGTGATCTCTTGACGAAGGTGAGAAATGCAGTCGGGGAAATCATCAAAACGCGCTAGGTTTCAAAGTTAAAATTTAGCCCCCGGAAAAAACGTAACCTCGTGAGGTTCTCATTGGTAAAACCCAATTATAAGATTGTTTAGTTTATTTTCAGCACATAAACCTTAATCAGTCGTTTACCTGACCGCATAAGCGAGTGTCCACTAAACTGATGTTTCCTTGGAAAACGTAGCCAAAAGAAAAATGACAACCTAAGACTCTAATGACCCTACTTTGGGTTTCCTAGAAATCAGAACCGTCAATGTTAGATCCAACACCTGTAGTTTTTCACTCCTTGCAAGCAAAAGGAGCTTCACCAAATCAATCAACCATTACTCTTTAGCTCCCTAAGAAGCATAGGCCTTTTACAAACTCATGCCAGCTCAATGTCTTTCCATGTCTTCATTATTTTTATTTCTGTCCCCCAGTTCTCTTCTCCGTGCGTTCTTATGTTTATTTCTACTTCTCTTACCCTGGGGACCCCAAAACAAGCTTGCCCCAAATGTCATTGTGAAATGATCGGCATATGGGAAAACGTTCATGCATTTTAAAAACTCACACTTGTTAACCTCAGTGCCTTTCAAGAAACATCTTTTAGCACGTCATATCATGAGAGATGAGGAAGTTCAATCACGAGAGGCAAGCTTAGTTAAGAAGTTTAAACACGGACTTCTTCCAGGGAGGTATCGAAAAGGTTATCAATAATTTTGACAAGTGCATTAACAGACGTAAAGATTATGTTCTGGTCACGTATTTCTTCCCCGGCATTTTCAGTTTCATTTGAATCAACATTTTGGAGGGAAAAATGTGTTACCTTACTTTTTAATGAAAATTCTACGATCAATGTAATTAATAACTCCTGAGTCGTATTTTACCAACGGGCTGATCACCCGTTTGCTAGTCACTTCGATTACGGAAACAACAGCAAATGGATTGATTTGCCGTTGCCCTAAAGACGCCAATAGGCGTGATGGGAAACAATGGCAAAGAAAACCTATCTGCTGTTGCCCTAAGACGCCACTAGGCGTAATGGCCACTGACTGCTTTGACGGTCGGTGGCTAAGGACGGAAGAAGAAGAAGAAGAAGAAGAGTCGTATTTTAATCACACTTAGCGTGGCTACAGCGCTCACCTCCCGAAGCAAATGAACTGGGTTTAAAAGCAGGTCGCATCACGCTTCAGTCTAGCCAGATGTATTAAAAATGAGTACCTGACTCTGCTCTCGAGTTAGGAAAGGTAAAGTCTACCAGGAAGATAAATGATCATCCCACTTGATAAAGCTGAGACTTAGTTTGAATGAATGCTCTAACATTTCACTCCCCTACGCAGTAAATGCCACGTGAGTACCTTTATCATAATTACGCACTGGCGACCTATACTACTCTACAGATTGGGAACTGCAAATATTATATCAGAGGCTGCATTTTACATGACGAGAAACATATAAATATTTTTTCGCTGGAAAAATATACATGTTGATAAAGAACTTCATAGTTATCAATTTGTACTTTTTACCCAGACCCTACAGACCTAAGTGGAACAGTTCCAATCATGATGGTTTGAACATGTCTGCAGAATGGGAGAAGATCGGCTACCACGACAAATATGCGAAACCCAGAGCCAGGGATCCAGATCTCAGGGACGATCCAGAGTTGACTGGGAGGACTACATTAGACAATCTCTGAAGGACCGATGAGTATATTGGAATCAGGCCAGGAAGAAGACACCCAAGAAAATAGTATGGCGCCCTCTCTGGCAAATCTCTACACCCCAGGGTAGAAGAGGAACGACTAAGTAAGTAAGTATTTACAACGATCAACAAATGCAATTGTTCAGTTATAACTTTATCTCTCTAAATCTCTGGGGATTCCAGAACAAGGACTGCATTGTAATGCTATCAACAAGTTTCCTCTGTGTGTGTGCTATCCATCGCCAGCATGTTCTTCCCATCTCTTGTTCCACTGGCACTTGTCTGGTTCTTGTCATCAATTCCACATTAATGACCTAGTCATACCACTTCAATCCTACTATTCCAACCGGTTAGTTATAAGTTTTTCTCTCCCTAAACTGGCTTGTTAACGTTAAGAACACTAATATATTGCACATGCATTCACGAGCTAGTGTGGACATATAGTACCGCAAATTTATAGCGCACTTAGTCCTGATTTTACTGTCGTTACACTGATGACGCAATGGGCGTGTAACGGGATCCTTTACCTTTTACACTGATGACGGTACTGTAGTTACAGGCACTATGTTGTTCCCGGGGAATAGTGGTGGGTCTCTGATGAGACAAGGAAAGAATAGAAATATTGCTGCCTCTAGCACCATCGTAAGGAGAGACTAAAGTGATAATGTTCATGGGGCTGGTCACTTCAGTATGAAAAACAAATCACTACATAAACCACTACTGAATGAGCACATTAATGCCTTGGTGCAGGCTTAGTGCACGGAGTTCAAATGCAATGGTGGCCCGATACACCACAGGGAGCTCAAAAGTTAAATGATAATAGTGAATTATTGACGTTAGGGAAATGCTTGAAGCTGATATTTACCAGGTTACTCGGCTTTGTCAATAAAATTATTAATTTTGTGATTAAAAAAAAATTAGTAAATAAATGAAAGTTAGTCCCATCGCAGAAAATACTGATGGAGAGTGAACTATACTAGATCTAGCTTTGTTATGAGGTGGGGTGACCAGTTCTTTTCTTCGCTGCCTTTGCCTTCCCCACCTCATTGAGCAGAGTGGGGTACCCATTTATAGCTGGTTAGACTGGAGCATGAAGCTACCAAGTTTCGATCCCTGAACCCGGTAACTGTGCCGCGAGAGGAAAGCGCTCTAACCGCTGAACCAGCCGGACGCGCCTTGTGATTATCTTTACGTCTAAAACCCCCACCTCCACCCTTAGTTACCTTTCTTGATAACACTGTCAGCATCATTGATTTCAGTACTTCATTTTTACTATCAACCTGCTGTTGTCAGATGTTTTCTCGCTCACACTTTCTCTCATCCTAAAGGTTGTAAAAATTCTTTTTCTTCTACGAGCACTTTGTTCATTAATCTGCTATTAGCCTCTGCATTTGTTACGCTTTTATCAATCTGAAGTAGTTTTCCATCATTTTTTGCCAGTCTGTGGGTCTCTTCATTCCCAGGGTATGGCGGTGAAATGGGATCCACTGCATCACAACTCTTTTGAAATACACATGTGGTTTGCAGTGTTAAGCTTAAGACAATTAGGTCCTATGTTCTTTAACCCATCTCTGCTGTTATTGCTGACAATGCATATGCGAAAGCACTGTTTGTCTCTCAGGCGTTCCTCTGCTAAATGGATTTTTTTCTTCCATTTTAAGCGTATCTACTTCTGCCTTTAAGATGCCTGAAAATGACTCTGCTGCTTTTGACAAAGTCTTATGTGCGCTGTTGCTTACCTTCAGCACTGTTTGTTAACAAGGGTGCAAAGTGCACGGTGGGGTGCATGAAGTGTTCCTGCTTCAACAAGTGCACAGTGCAGTGGATACAAGCCCATTGCAACACATCAGGCAACGAAGAGGCAGATAAACTTGATAAAAGAAGGTGGAGTCCTGCAACAAAACGATATAGATACAACTTATGAAATGGCTAAAACAACTCTACAAGCCATATTCAAGTCCAAATGGGACAGACAACACCCAGGTCACACAAAAAGAGGATGTCTGTCACCAGTTATCTAGGCGAGACCAGGTCATCATTTTCCGCTTACGCAGTGGTCACAATAGGTTGAGTTACCATCTATATCACAAGTACAGGATTGGTTCAACAGATCTCTGCTCCTGTGGCACCAACCCCATGACAGCCGAACATCTGCTCCAGTCCTGCTCAACTTACAGCAGTGAATGGATTGACATATGGCAACAACCCACTTCTCTCCACATAAAACTATAGATGTCAGGAACCTTGAGCTGACTACTGCCTTTAATAGAGTCATTAATCTGGAGGTCTGAGGACGAACGAAGAAGAAAAAGAACTACCTAGTATCAGTAGGGCGCTTAGTGGGGTGCATGGCATAACAATTCTAGATAGGAGCGGCGTGCAAAAATAAACTTTTTTATGAGAAAAATATTTCAGCATGAAGTAATTATAGCATTTAAAATCAAAGATCTTCAAACGACCAGTGAAGTTGAAGATATAATTAATAGTTAGTTTTCTCTTTAAGTAATGAACACGGAATGGGGCATAAGTTTTTGTTTTGCTGAAACGTGTGCTCTGGCCTAATCTCAGATTATTGGAAGTATTCTCCCAGATATTATTCAATAATACACTTTTGTCATACGTTTAAGATTTATTGAATGAGTTTATCAGACGCTGATTTTCTTTCGCCGACAGTTGTATGTTGTGCCGTATGGTGTATATTGGGGCAACTACAAGAGTAGTTTCGCCGGAAATAGCCTATGAAATATTATGAAGAAGGTCTCCAGAAATTGGCTCGTTAAGAAAGGATAGAGACCTATCCGAGATAAGGACAAGAAGAAGAGAATGCGAATGCTTTCCACTGGACAGTGTTTTCTAGTGAATTATGGAAAGAGTTCTGTTTCCCCACGACCTTAGCTTTTGCCCTTAGATCCCGTAACAGAAAGAGTCTCCAACCTCACCTAAATGTTGAAATATACCTATAAGTAAACATTTAACTCCGACAGCACGAGTGATACATTAACGAACTAGATAATGATCAAACAATTATTGTGTTTATTAATTAAATATCTACACATGTGACGGAATTGCCTCCCCTGCTTTGCAGTAGTGGTCCGACAGTGGCCAAAACTCAAGAGTATCTGATATGGGCTTCAAAGGTATCTACCTATGCACAAGATTACTCTTGGCAGAGATGTAGATAGAAGGGTAACGACACTTCTTTTACAAAGGGGGTCTTCACAAGATATTCAGATAAGCGAAAACAATGCTGTTCTGGCTGAGCACGTTAATTCTAGAATCTGCCGACAACTTTTGTGAAGGAATCAAGCACTTATTAATTTCAGCTCGTTCAAGCCCCACCCCTGATTTACTCAGTGGAATTATTATTTTTCTGGTATAGCTCTGTTTAGAGTGGGTGTAGTAAATTGACTGAGACAAACATGCAGTAACTTTAAAATAATTAAATCGAAGTTAAATTTGTAACATTACAAACAACAAAGTTTAATAATCACTTTAGGTTTTAACAGTTTGAAAATAATTGAATAGTTTAGAAGAAAAGTTTCATCATTGATTTATAGTAGAGATGATGGGGGAAAAGTTCACTTTGGCAGCGCATATTTTTCACTTAGCTGCCAATAGTAGTTTCTACTCCCGCTGATGGGTTCTGTGTACACTGCTCTCACTCGTCGCTTGTCAAGGTTAAAGGCGCCGTACGTTCCTAGAACATCAAGGAGTAACGGCCAAGCTGGTCCTGCGTCTGTCTATAAGACTCTCTTATGATGGCGTCTCGCACAACGTCAGTCCACTTCTACCTTCACATGGTTCCAGAGAAAGTATTTTCTGCTGGTACCACCAATAACTATGGTAAAGAATAGAAACGAAACGCTTTTCTGGGTATTGCGTTTTCCAACCCATGGTTATGGGTCACTATCTTTCCATTCCACCATCCCATTTATTTCAGAATTTACCCTCAAAGAGAATTGAATTTAACCCCACGGGATAAACTGTCTTTATATTTAAATTGCTGCCATCAATGGTACATATACCTTGTAGCGGTATGGCAGCTTGCGTACCCTGATAATCCCCAGAGCTATGCCAGTGGGAGTTTTACTCCTGGTAGGTTCAACCAAGCTGGACTGGTCTGTGTGGGTAGGGGTCAGACAAAAGCTGGTACCCTGGTCCTCCAGGTTGGGGGTTTTAGCACAGGGCTGACACCCCTGTCTGTGTAAAAAAAAAAAACAATGAAGTTACGGAAACAATAATAAATGAACAAACTTTGCTGCGGGATGGACATTCGGAGTCTGTGGCTCGTATGACTGTCAGTGGTGAAAGCCGAAAGGAAGCCACTGACATGAAAACGGATGTCCTGACCGCAAAACAGGATACAAGAATAGGTTTTTGGAATGTCAGGACAATGTACGAGACAGGTAAACTAAGACAGGTCACGGCAGAAATGAGAAACTATAGGTTACACATTCTAGGGATAAGCGAGAGCAGATGGACAGGGGCAGGAAAAGTTAAAACAGCAACAGAAGAAACAGTACTTTACTCTGGAAGAGAGGATGGACAACACAATGAAGGCGTAGCCATTATTCTACAGAAAGGAATAGAAAGGACATTACTGGAATGGAAACCCATCAACAACAGACTGATAAGATTAAGATTGAGAGGGAGATTCATCAACACTACAATAATACAATGCTACGCACCAACGAATGATAGCGATGAGGCGGTCAAGGGTGAATTCTATCAACAACTGCAGAAAGAAATGGAAGACACACCTAGATATGATCTTGTTATAGTAATGGGAGACCTCAATGCGAAAGTTGGTACACACAATACATATAATGAAAGAACAATGAGGAAATGCGGCAGCGGAACAGCAAACGAAAATGGGGATAAACTAATAAGTTTCTGTAGCATTAACAACCTGGTCATTGGAGGAACACTCTTACCACATAAAGAAATTCACAAATTAACATGGGAATCACCAAATGGTCGGGACAGAAACCAGATAGACCACATCATGGTTAACGGTAGATGGAGACATGCATTACAAGATGTGAAGGTAAGAAGAGGTGCAGATGTGTGAAGTGATCACCTTTTAGTAGTAGCAAAACTGAAAGTGAAACTAAGAAGGGCTGCACCAACTGTAACTACACAGAAAAGGTTTGACATCAGCAAATTGAAGGATTCCCTTACCAGAAAAGCTTTTACGGCCGACATAAAGAAACGATATCAATTTGCCAAAAGTCAGGAAAAGACATTGACTGATGATATAGACCAGAATTTCAACACCATTTCAACAATATACAAAGAAAGCAGCAAATCATGCTTGGGATTCCAGGAAAGGAAGAAGCAAGACTGGATAACACCAGAAACTTTAAACACCATAACGATGAGAAAGGAAATGAAAAGAAAGAAAACAGAAGCGAAGTCCCCCAGGTTAAAGCAACTATATAGCGAACAGTACAGTCAGCTGGACAAGGAAGTTAAACGCCAAACCCGAGCCAACAAAAGGAATTTCCTAGACGATCTTGCAAGACAGGCAGAGGAGGCAGCACTGAGAAATGAACAAAGCACAGTATACAAAATAACTAAATTCATCAGCGGAAAACGAGGTGCAAACAAATATTACATTAGTAAGAGATAAGCAAGGTAACCTCATCACTACAGCACAGGGACAAGAAACAAGATGGGCAGAGCACTTCAGAGAAACTCTGAACAAGGAACCACCAGAGACACAATTGAATGTTCCTGAGGCTGAAAACGATCTAGATGTGAATACAGACATTCCACGAAAAGAAGAAATCATCACAGCAATCAAAGGGTTAAAGAACGGCAAAGCTCCGGGCCATGATAACTTAAATGCAGAGCTATTTAAGACAGACCCTGAGCTAGCAGCAGAACTATTAGAACCACTATTTGCACAAGTCTGGAAAACGGGGACAACACCATCAGAGTGGAACAAAGGAATAATTGTCAAATTGCCCAAGAAGGGAGATCTTGCAGACTGCAATAATTGGAGAGGAATCACTCTTCTCTCAGTTCCCAGCAAAATACTAGGCAGGATAATTATACAGAGAATTTCAAAGGCAGTAGATCACAAACTGAGGAAAGAACAAGCAGGATTTAGAAAGAACAGGAGATGTGTAGATCATATATTCACTCTCAGGAACATTATAGAGCAGTGCTCAGAATGGCAAAGACAGCTTTACATTAATTTCGTTGATTTTGAAAAGGCTTTTGACAGCATACATAGGGACAGTTTATGGAAAATACTGAGGGCTTATGGAATTCCAAGCTGCATAGTGTCAATCATAAAAAGCCTCTATGCAAACTTTACGTGCAGTGTTGGGCAGAGCAACCTAACCTTTGAGGTGAAGACAGGAGTACGTCAGGGATGCCCCTTATCAACCACTCTATTTTTAACAGTCATAGACTGGGTGATGCGCCAGACAACAGAGGGCAGTCCAAGAGGAATAAGATGGACAACATTTTCTACATTGGAAGATCTGGAATATGCAGATGACATTGCACTACTAGCACATTCACATCAACACATCCAGGAAAAAACGGATAGACTTAATAAGTTTAGCCACCAGATGGGCTTGAACATCAATTTAAAGAAGTCTGAGGTCATGACGCTCAATGTGAGCAACCCTGAGCCCATATCAGTAAGGAATAAGCAATTGGTACAGACAGATACCTTCACATACCTAGGAAGCATAGTAACACCAGACGGCGGGGCAGGCAAAGACATCAACATTAGAATGAATAAGACAAGAACAGCCTTCTTTAGCCTAAACAACATCTGGAAGTCCTCCCAATACAGCACAAGCACAAAATTAAGATTATATCAGAGCTGTGTGCTTTCTGTGCTTCTCTATGGTGCGGAATGCTGGAGAGTTACAGAGAAGGAAATGTCGAAATTGTCCTCTTTTCACACAACATGCCTAAGAAAAATTCACCGAATCTTTTGGCCAAATACCATCACTAACCAAGATCTGCTTACTCGTAGCAAGCAAGAGGACATGCACACCATCATAGCTGGCAGACGCTGGAACTGGGTTGGTCATGTCCTCAGAAGAGACCCCGACGCCATCACAAGAACAGCTATGCTTTGGACCCCTGAAGGAAAACGAAAAAGAGGCCGATCAAATACAACCTGGCGGAGGACTGTGGAGGCTGAGATGCAAAGAATGAACCAGAGTTGGGGCACTGTACGAAGGATGGCCACCGACCGAGCAAAGTGGAATCAATTTGTTGTTGCCCTACAAGACGCCACTAGGCGTGATGGCCACTGACTGCTTTGACGGTCGGCGGCTAAGGATCAAAGAAGAAGAATATTTAAATTGAATAGCTTTAGCTTTACATTACAATTAAATGAAAAGGTTAATAGGTCAGATAGAATTTGTTTACATTTACATCTCCACTATTTGAAAAGTGTTCACAATATAAATTGAATATGTTTTCATTTATGTTTACATAGATTTAAAAAGTTTGAAACTTCTATTTATTTAAAAATGAATATTTTCACATAGACATTTCCACTGGCTTAAAGCTTGAAAACTTATATTAATTTTAAAGTGAATATGTTTATATGGACATTTACACTGCTTTGAAACTGTAAATATTTATACTTAAAATGTGCATCATTTCTTTCATCTTTTCCTCCCTGCTCCATATGAACCTAGGACTACTTTATGCTTTTAGTTCTCTTTACGAAACTAGCAATAAAGCAATCACTAGACCGTGCAGTGGTGGTTCATGAATCATCATTCTATACGCTGAGGTTGCCAGTTTCAAATGACTTAGACATCCACTAGCGATTTTCACATATTAAAATTCACATGGCAATATACATATATATCTTAGTTCACATGTTAGTAATATAAAATATAGAATGTAAAATGACAACTTACGCCAACCCTGGCTCACAGACATTTTGCTAAGATGAATAAAAGAGACTTGAATCGGCCTCTTACACGCGTCTGAGGTGTCGTTAATTTAATGTTCCCTCTTTGACTTCGTGTGTAGTCCTTCAGTTTCCTCAGTCCCGGTTTCCTTATTTAATATGAAAAAGATTTCCTGGGCTATGAAAGTCCGTTCAAAATTCTCCAATAAAAGGTATCCGGTATGTTAAGAATGAATTCTGAATTATAGGCTTCACTCTAGCAAGGTCTGGTATCTTGGCAAGCAATCTTCACAGTGGAATAACACTGAAACGTGTCAGGTTATATTCCCGGTCTCCCACGCATCTGTTGGTTATGGAATAAACGCTCGTGTCATTTTCAAACAGGCGGGTGAGGGTGTGGTACTTTCAAAATATTCCACGGGAAATAAGGTGCGTAAAGCAAAAAGTCACGTATTACCATATGTGGCAATACAATTTACAATGCCTTGCGTACAGACTCGCGAACACGTCGTTAACCTCAAATGACAACGTGTTCCAAAAGTAACAATTCATTACTTTATCAGAAAGTAATCTCTTATCTGTGGCTGTCCATCAGTTATCTTCCCGTATTCCCAGCTTTGGTGATGCGCGCACCCGTCTTATCGGTGATAAGCCAGATAGCGCTGGGCAATGTACGTCTTAATCTGCCACGGCCAAGCTTGGTACAAGGGAATTTTACCAACCTGCCTCTCGTAATATTATCTCTACCTCTCCTTGCAAATGTCAGGTGTTTATCATCCACAAGGAGTGTCAGATACAGACAGGACACAATGTACTGAAAGTAGCTATGATGCTAAGTGCAGAAGTAATCTTAACTAAAGACTAAAGAAAAATTATTAATAGTTTTTTTAAAGATTCACTAACTTCCTTTTCCCTTTCGCAAATTCCTTTAAGAAAACTATAAATTCCACAAATATAAATTTCAATATCCACACAGGAATGAACACGTTTAATAAGGCTAGGCTTCTGTGAAATGTTCTACACCACACTGTACTGAAATTGTACTGGTCTCTGATGAACATTATGCTACATTATATCTCTAAGCCGTCCCAGGTGGGTCCAGTTGACCTGTGACGTATAACTCCGCCCATAAAACCAATAGCTAAGCCTCCATCTTGTGGCTCAGACCTTGGATCTCTCTTGTCCCCTGTCAGTCTAAAAGTGGGTGGGCTATTGTTACGTGCAGTCTTTGATATCTTACAATATTATACATTGGTATACTTGTTATGTTCGCAAATATTTTGTAAACAAAATAGATATTTTTAGTGCTTAAGGGAAAGTCATTATTGAGTTACTTCCCTTGAAAGTTGTGCCGTCTCTTTCGATCGAACTCCGCGGATGAATCCAGTTTTACTGCGATTTATTCTTTGTTTGGGTAGTAATAGATTGTTCTTGCTTCAGAATATCTATGGCCTGAATTTATGTGTATTGTTTGTCTGTGTAGGACGAATCTGTCTTATATCTGTATATCTTTACATATCTAAGTCGAACTATATGTTCTGTTGTCTCTAGAGAGGTCAAAGGCTGTTCGGCGGATGTGTCGCGAGAGAGGTGTGTTTTGGCTTCGCCCTGATGATGGGCTGTGTTTTTCTATGTCGGCTTGACGCCGGGGAAAAAGTGATCTCAGTGGTTTTTGGGGAAAGTGATAGTCGTCTAGACCTATCATGTATGCTTTACCCCAGTGTTCATTCTTATTGCCAAGGAATGGCAAACTCATATTTCTGAAAACCAAGGTAATAAAGATACTCTTTTGAAATCTCGTACGAAGCCACCGTTTTTCGATAGGGATGATTTATACGTCTGAGAGGATACATCTAACTAGATGAAAAAAACGATTCTGATTCCTAGCAGCACTATATCCTGTAGAATGCAGTCAATTGTTCATGATCAAATCTACAGAGCAATGAAATGTTTAATGAATGACTAACTTTAGGACAGATTCATTATCTGTATCCAAACGTGAGTGACAGCTCACGAGTGAAGCCATCTTGGAACCAAACATGTAGTGACTTTCAAGAAGAGAAAAGGGATGCCCGTATTATCGCTTGATTAGTCCAGAGATCACTGCTACACATGAGAACCCATTGCTAGCGGTTCAATATAATTATATGGAAAAATCTGTGCTGGACATTATGTTAAGGAATCTTCGCTAGACGAGATTAGGTCTAGAAGCCATCTTGGATATTGTTTATAATCTGACGTGCTTTGTCAGTAAACTCAGTTGATATATATATATATGGGCAATACTGAGTGCTTGGCTACTGACAGTCCATTATACTATTATTCTACATGAGTGCCCATGTAACATAACATTGCAAGACCATTTATCCACTGTACCATGATGTATTATGCCAGCCTGTGATTTGTCACTATCTGTGCTGTCGAGTGTGTACGTCCAATTAAACTTTAGTAAAGGTACACAGTCGTTGGTGTCGATGACTTCCAGCCATACATGAGTGTGAGAAAAGAACATTTGTCAACACAACGAACTCTTCCTATCATTCGCACATTATACACTCCATCTATGTCTACACACCACTGCGTAGGTCAAGTTGACATTCCATACTCGAACCACGAGCAACACAACAACACAGTATTTAACTCTGGTGATGTTCGAGCGAGCTTCAGATTTCTCAGCATGTCTCTTGCTCTTGCTCAGGTCTGCTTCCATCCACTTATATTTAATTTGGGGTCATTAATAAGAAAAAGATTCTATCAGTCGCCACAAACTTTCAATGCCGTGCGGCAGAGGTGGGGAAACTGAATCAAAGGAGCGTTAATTTTCACTCTAGATACAAGTCGCGAGTAATAAAGATTACAGTTTAAAGTCCAGTCGTGATTAAAAGATTACTTGAACAACGATGAAAGAGCAAATGTGGTTGAAAATGAAAAAAAGAGAGACGATGGGAAAGACAGCGATAAGACCTGGCGCTCGTTTATCAAATGTTTGACCTTTTCATATAGAGGTCTGAACCACGTTAAGCACAAAAATCTCTAGAAGACATTCAAAATTAAACCGGTTAGACTCACTCATCGGACAGATTCAAGTTTAACTCATCGGACAGACTAAAATTTAACTCATCGGACCGACTCAAATTTAACTTATCGGACAGACTCAAATTTAACTAATTGGACAGACTCAAATGTAACTCATCTGACAGACTCACATTTACCTCGTCGGACAGACTCAAATTTGTCTTAACTTTTCATCCTAATTGTTTAGCAGTGAAGAATATCATGTTTCCTCATTTACAAATTCTTCTTTCCGATCCTTAGACACATTATATCTGTCGTGATGTTAATTGAAGACAAATCGAAGGGATTCGAATTTCAGAGACATATCTGTTCACGTCTGCTCAGATAGAAATAAAACCACATTTTTGACATTACAATTTGTCATAGGTCAAAATGTCGAACTTATTCATTAGTTTTCCAGCATTGAGCTGTTTCTTTTCGGAAATACATTTTTATTCTACATGAAGACTTCTTAAGTATCCAGGAATCCCATTTATACCACCAGCTGTTAAATGTGTGGCGGTCCTTGGATCTGCTTCAAAGTTGCCCAAAATATGCGGAAGAGAAAAAGCGCATGTGGCCGACACCAGTACCATTCGTGGAAAAGCTCTACGGAGATTCAAATAGCCTTAAACTGACTACTGCTTTCTTTGAAAACATTCTAGTGGACGTCTGAGAGTGTACGAAGAAGAAGATGATGACGAAGAAGAAGAAGAAGAAGAAGAAGAAGAAGAAGAAGAAGAAGAAGAAGAAGAAGAAGAAGAAGAAGAAGAAGAAGAAGAAGAAGAAGAAGAAGAAGAAGAAGAAGAAGAAGAAGAAGAAGAAGAAGAAGAAGAAGAAGAAGAAGAAGAAGAAGAAGAAGAAGAAGAAGAAGAAAGATGAGTAAAAGAAATCGTATTTATCTAATAAATCGACACATTAACGTTTTTTTAATGAACTAAGTGAAGCGTAACGAACAATGACACATTCCCACCAACACTTCGGGAAAAGACGCGTATTGAACTTCGAAAACTAATTTGAACACCAATTGAAAGAACGCGTCATCCTTACATTTATTTTGTAGTGGACGAACAGAGTTCATGAAAATGTGTAGTCAATCGGATCTATGCAATATAATATACATTATTGGAGGTAATAAATCATCACTATTAATAGTTTAAAGAGGCTGAAATAAATTTTGAGCTGGAGGATATGTCCCATTTCGCTCACATAATTATTGAACAGGCCGTTTTAGTCGCCCAAAGCCAAATCGATACATCATTAAATAATAATTTGGAGACGATGTAATGTAAGCTTTATTTGGAATTTTAGTTGTGTGCTTTAATACGTATGAAGGCAAGATTTTAAACGATACCCGTACATTTACAAACAATATAGTGCTAAAATATAGTGTTCATTTATCAGCCAAATTTCATTCCATTGGCTTTTTTGTCCACGTCTCCCTATGTCATTTTTGATGGGTTGCTCTACAGCTTCATAGCCATTGCATCCATATAAGTTTGACCTACAAAGATCAGCTTCATAGCCATTGCATCCAGATAAGTTTGACCTACAAAGATTCAATGAAGGTGAAATGGGAAGGAAATGAACGAAATGACCGCAGGAG